>CM039120.1:40017904-40034550 GCA_022036555.1 Microstegium vimineum | reverse complement strand
CCATGTTGGGGTCACACCGCTTCCTTTCGAATTGCAGTTTCTTTTCTTTCCCCCTTTCTTTGGGGTTGGTGAGATCCCCCCTTCTATGTTTCCTTCCTGTGCTCCGGGTCAACCCAAAAATCCAGGGTTTCATCGAGGGCCCTGGCTAAATTTCCGTGTTCCCCCCAATATGCTCTATTTTTCCTTTTTGGTTTTTTGGGGTCAACTTTGTTTTGGGTCTCATACTTTTTTTTTCCCCTTTTTCCTTACAAAAAAAATCTGGAAATCATTTAACGTTTTTTTCATCCTTTAAAATTCATTTTTTCCATAATCACATTTTCCTTTGAATAAAATGATTATAAAATCTTTTTTTAACTCCGATTTGAACCTTTAAAATTACGAGATTCGTTTCTTGTAATCTACGTGTTAGTGCTTTATTAAGCAGTTGAAGCCTTTTTTTTGATTTCATTTTTATTGCTCATTATTTATAGGAAAAATTTGAAAATTCAAATTCTCGTTTTGCTCCGTTTTTCTTGCTCGAAGCGTCGATGTGACGTAGCAATGGTAATTTTTTTATAAACTTTTCATCTTTTTTTATTACTGTTGGTGTACTTTTCTAATCATAGCTTTTTTGCTTCGTGTATGATTTTTGTTGATTGAATGTTTGTTGTTGATCGGTATAGACTTGAGCAACCTTTAAAAAGGCCCGGGTTTTTCCTTTCAGCCCATAGGATCAGAAAAGAGTTTTTCAAAGAAGGGCAAGTAAACATAGTTTATCCTTGTTGTCCTATTCACAATTAAATAAACATATGCTGATATCCCTTGTTTACAATAGATTGATCCTAGTGTTGTTATCCTGAATACCTTGTCACCTATGATTTGATCCACCATATATGATTAGCATTGCTAGCGCTCATATCAGATGTACATGATCTTAACTTGTTAATGACTATATGCAATAATGATAAAATCGTTTTTTAGCAACAATGGATTATAGGAGCTTATCTGTGGGCAAAAGCTAGGATATACAGTACAACCACGAGGGCTATATGGCTCTGGCTTTAGCTCAGTATGGGGACCTTTTCTAGCTCTTTCAGTGGTTATCTTTATGGTGCGAAAGAGGTGTCCCGAGAGGGTATGTGTGGTTCCTAATCTATGGGCATACCCGGGAAGGAGTGTGACCGTAGACAGGTTGACTCTATATCTCCCTGCCATGGGAACCTTGCGACCCTAACTTGTTAGACGAACCCTTGAAAGGTTTCATAGTGTACCTGCCCGCTTCACCTCGGTAGTGTTTTGGGAGTCATGATCCGGGCATATGGGCAAACACGACTCGTGGGTAAAGTTGTCACCTCTGATAGAGTTAAAAACTATTATGATAGTCATGCTCACGGACACGAGCGGCTCGAAAAAACTCACAGAATTATTGGATTCTTATTTCTATGTGGCTTATGCAAGTGTTATTTATTTTATTGTTCATTGTCATTTACTTTATGATCATGGATATTTGAGCTTATGCAATTACCTTGACAATTGTTGATATTAATATGAATTTGATCTACTTAAAATGCTCACCGCTATGAACCAGCATTCCCTTTTAGCTTCATGAACCCCGTGTTATATTTGTTGAGTACGTATGTGCTCACCCTTGAATTCAAACACCACAGATGAAGATTGGGTTGATGATTATCGCAATGAGTACTAGTCTTGGAGTCAACCAGTCAACCAGTCCCTTTGGAGCTTCCGCGGATATTTTGTTTAGTTAAAGTTTATTTGTTTCAGACTATGTAATGGATATTTATTCGCTATGTAATAAACACTGTGATGGTACTTTCATGATTTGTCAACTCATGTGTGCGACTATTCCTGGGGTGCACATGAGCCTTTTATGCACTTGTTTTTGTTCTTAAAAACGGGTGTGACAAATTGGTATCAAAGCTTGTGTTGACTGTAGGACGCAAGCCTAGTAGTTCTGGTCTGTATCTAAAGTTTAGTTTGCTACAAAAAACTATTTTCTTCAATCTTGTCCTTTGAATTGATTATCTCTCCATCCTTGTCTGATTATCACCTCCTTGATAGCTTCCTTTGAGCTACTATTTCTTATCACCTTGTATATTTTGTTTCTCTTGGTTTTATTAAGTTTCTAGACTCATCTTTTTCAAAGTCTTTATGGTCTTTCATCACTATCTCTCCTTTTCTAGGATGTCCACCAATTTGAGTAGAAGTGCGAATAGCATCGCAGTTGAATTTAGTAGTCAAGTCTTTGGTGTAATGTGAAACCTTTGTGCTTGAATTATTTGTCATTATGTGAATGTGTGATTTGGATCTTTGTATTGCTTGCTGGAACCTTGTGGTTATACCTACAAGCTTCCAAAGTTTATAATAAATAGGTAATGTCATACATATAGTTGGGTTGGTTTTATCCTGTCTCTGTCCTTGCTGTTTTCTGGAGCAGTCTGCAGTGTTTCTGTTATATCTCGAGATCTGTTGAAGCAAAATTCCTGAAATTTTTCTGGGACAATAAGACTTACCCATGGTTCATGTCCAACTGGAATCACCCTTATAGCTGTTATATTTTAAGAGATATGCCTGTTGCAAATTGATGTTTTTGCGCAGTCTGGAATCTGAAACAGAATCTGTTCTTTGCTGTTTTACGCAATTTTAACTTCTGAATCTGGGAATGTCGGTTAAAAACAAAGTTGTGGAGAAGTCCAGAACCAACTCCATGGGACATCTGTAACTTGATTTATGGCCGTTTTACTGCAGTGTTGTCAGAATCTCTCGTCCAGAAAATTTCAGATTTGCATATGATATGGTTTTGATGGTGTAAGAAATGTTCTAAACATAATTATTTGTGTTTTGGAGCACAGATGCCTCGTTCCAACAGGAATCCACCGCCACCACCCCTCAGGCACCCATGACTACGGAAGAGCTGATGGCAATGCAGGGACAACTCATGCAGACGATGATGCAATTCATGCAGAACCCGCCGAACCAAGCAGCCGCCCCTGTCAACAAGCGCCGGGAGTTCCTTCAAGGTCATCCCCCGGTGTTCTCTCACGCTGCTGATCCCTTGGAAGCAGATGATTGGTTGAGGGCAGTGGAGAAACAGCTCAACATTGCTCAGTGCAATGACCAGGAGAAGGTGTTGTATGCTTCTGGTCAGCTCCAAGGTGGAGCTCAGACATGGTGGGAATCTTACCAAGTTGCACATCCTGCCAATGCTCCTGCTGTCACTTGGGATGAATTCTCCAGAGACTTCAAGGCTCGTCATATCCCAGAGGGAATTATCGAGCTCAAGCAGGAAGAGTTCCGTAACCTCAGGATGGGGCAAATGTCAGTCAGTGAGTATCATGATCAATTCTCTCAGCTGGCTCGCTATGCCCCTAATGAAGTGAGAGATGATGCAGATAAGCAACGCCACTTCCTCAAGGGTATATACTATGATCTTAGACTGCAGTTGAAGGGTAATGTGTACCCAAACTTTCAGATGCTGGTGAACCGTGCCATTGTGCTTGACAATGAGCGCAAGGACATGGACAAGAAGAGGAAGATGAGAGCACAATCATCTGGGAGCAATACTCGCCCCCGCTTCAACTCTCATACTAGTTCCTCAGCAGAGGTACCAAGGGCCTATTAGCCAGTGGGATCGCAATCCGAATCAACAAAGGCCTCAGTACCAGCAGGGGAATACACAGAACCAGCAACTCTCACCTTATCAGTTTTAGAGTGGGCCTCGTACTCCTCATCAAGGTACCCCTAGCTCTACTCCTGCTAAGAATAGTGCACCTCAGCCCAACACTCCAAGAGTATGCTACCGATGTGGAGATCCTGGACACTATGCTCATAGCTGTCCAAAGAAGTAGAATCAGAACAATAACAGTGGTAGCAGAGGAAGACCTCAAGGGACTCCTAAGTCGGGAAGGGTGAATCATGTATCTGTCGCTTCAGCTCAGGAAGCCCCGGAGGTCATGTTGGGTACGTTTGACATCAACTCCATCCCTGCCTCTGTTCTTTTGATTCTGGAGCATCGCATACTTTTATTTCGCAAGCATTTGTTACCATACATAGCATACCCATGATAGCTATGAAGAACCACATGTTAGTAAGTTCACCCGGAGGATCTATACAAGTTGCTCATAAATGCCCCTCAGTTAATCTAACCTTTAAGGGGGGTAGAATTTTTGATTAGTATAGTTGTGCTGAGAAGTTCTGGTATTGATGTGATTGTGGGTATGGATTGGATGAAAGCACATCAGGCAGTGATCCAGTGCAAAGAGAAGACGGTATCTCTGGTTACATCGAAGGGTGACCAGATCAGTGTTGATGTAGTTATGCAGCAGCCAGAGACAACCGTTGTGAATCAGATTGATGATGGAATTAACCAGGATGATCCAGTGGTGAATGAATTCCAGGATGTCTTTCCAGATGAACTGCCAGGTATGCCACCCGACCGAGACATTGAATTTCTTATTGAGTTATTACCTGGTACTGCACCCATAGCTAAACGACCATATAGAATGGGGGTAAAAGAACTAGAAGAACTTAATAAACAAATAGGAGAATTGCAAGAAAAAGGTTTCATTCGTCCTAGCTCTTCACCATGGGGTGCACCAGTTATTTTTGTTGATAAGAAAGATGGTAGTCAGAGGATGTGTGTTGATTATAGATCGCTCAATGAGGTTACCATCAAGAACAAGTATCCTTTGCCCAGAATTGATGATTTGTTTGATCAGTTGAGAGGTGCTTGTGTGTTCTCAAAGATTGATCTTCGTTCTGGCTATCATCAATTGAAGATCCGTGCTAGTGATATTCCAAAGACAGCTTTCACCATAAGGTATGGTCTATATGAGTATACTGTTATGTCATTTGGATTGACCAATGCTCCTGCATACTTATGTACATGATGAATAAGGTGTTTATGGAGTATTTGGATAAGTTTGTGGTTGTGTTCATTGATGATATACTGGTGTTCTCTAAAACTGAGGAAGAACATGCTGAACATCTGAGATTGGTATTGCAGAAGCTTAGAGATCACAAGTTATATGCTAAGCGAAGCAAGTGTGAGTTCTGGTTGAAGGAAGTTTCTTTCCTTGATCATGTTGTCTCTAATGGAGGTATTTCTATTGATCCCAGCAAGGTGAGAGATGTATTGAATTGGAAACCACCAACTAGTGTTATTGAGATTCGCAGTTTTCTTGGTTTAGCTGGTTACATAGAAGATTCATTGAAGGCTTTTCAAAACTCGCAAATCCTATGACAACCTTATTGGAGAAGAATGCCAAGTTTGTGTGGTCTGATCAATGCCAAGCCAACTTTGAAGAGTTGAAGAAGAGGTTGACTACAACACCTGTGTTGATACTGCCAGATCTGAGTAAGAGTTTCTCTATCTATTGTGATGCTTCTCGTACTGGTTTGGGATGTGTTCTTATGCAAGAAGGTAGAGTTGTTGCTTATGCATCTAGGCAGTTGAGGAAACATGAATTGAATTATCCTACTTATGATTCAGAACTTGCTGCGGTAGTACATGCTTTGAAAATATGGAGACACTATCTGATTGGGCATAAGTGTGACATATATACTGATCATAAGAGTTTGAAATATATCTTCACCAGTTTGATCTAAACTTGAGACAACGCAGATGGTTAGAACTGATCAAGGATTATGATCTAGATGTGCATTTATCACCCTGGGAAAGCTAATGTGGTTGCAGATGCTCTCAGCAGGAAGAGTGGAGTTCATGAGTTGCTTATGTTAGCCATGTCAGATGAGTTGTGTGGTGAGTTTGAATTCTTGAACTTGGGTTTCATTGTCAATGCAGCAGAGATGGTGATGGAACCTACACTTGAACAGGAGATCCGAAAAGGTCAGTTGCAGGATGAGAAGCTGAAAGAGATAGCAGAGAATCTGGTAATTGGTAAGTCACCTGGTTTCCGCATGGATGATAATGGAACTTTGTGGTTTGGTAATCGTTTATGTGTACCTGATGATAAAGCCTTAAGGCAAATGATTTTGCGTGAAGCTCATGAGTCTGCTTATTCTATTCATCCTGATAGTACTAAGATGTATATGGATGTGAAGGAAAATTTTTGGTGGGTTGGATTAAAAAGAGATGTAGCTGAGTATGTAGCTTTGTGTGATACTTGTCAGAGGGTTAAAGCGGAACATCAGAGACCTGCTGGATTGTTGCAACCTATGAAGATACCTGAATGGAAGTGGGAAGAAGTTGGTATGGATTTCATTGTTGGGTTACCCCGTACCCAGCGAGGTTATGATTCTATTTGGGTAATAGTTGATCGTCTGACCAAGGTAGCTCACTTTTTACCAGTCAAGACAAAGTACAATGGTGCTCGGTTAGCAGAGTTGTATATGGAACGGATAGTATGTTTGCATGGAGTTCCAAAGAAGATTGTGTATGATAGAGGTACTCAGTTCACTTCAAATTTTTGGCATAGTGTACATAGAGCTTTGGGAACTAAGTTGAACTTTAGTACTGCATATCATCCTCAAACAGATGGTCAAACTGAAAGAACTAATCAGATATTGGAAGATATGTTGAGAGCTTGTGCATTGCAATATGGTACTAGTTGGGATCAGAGTTTGCCTTATGCAGAGTTCTCATACAACAACAGTTATCAGCAGAGTATCAAGATGGCACCATTTGAGGCATTATATGGTCGTAAGTGTAGAACACCATTGTTTTGGAATCAAACAGGTGAGACACAAGTGTTTGGTGCTGATGTACTTAGAGATGCTGAGGATCGCGTGAGAGTGATCCGGGACAGTTTGAGGATAGAAGAAGAGTTATGCTGATAATAGAAGAAGAGACTTGTCTTTTAATATCAGTGATTATGTCTATCTCAAAGTATCACCAATGAGAAGTGTAAAAAGGTTTAATATGAAAGGTAAACTAGCACCCAGGTATGTTGGACCGTTTAAAGTTTTAGCTAGACATGGTGAAGTTGCTTATCAGTTGGAACTGCCTGAGAATTTATCTGGAGTTCATGATGTGTTTCATGTGTCACAACTTAAGAAGTGTTTGCGAGTACCAGAAGAGCAAATACCTCTAGATGATCTTAATGTTGCTAATGATTTAACTTATGAAGAATACCCAGTTAGAATTCTTGAGACAACAGAAAGAGTAACCAGAAGCAGAGTAATTAAGATGTGTAAGGTATTCAGAGGCAGAGGCAACTTGGGAAAGAGAAGATGATTTGAGAAAATCATACCCGCAGTTGTTTGAGTAAGCCAGCTAATCTCGAGGACGAGATTCTTTTAAGGGGGGTAGATCTGTAACACCCAAAATTTACATGATTTCAAAGTAGTATGAAATTGTCTCTTTTATGCAATTCTTGTTATGCATTTAATCTAGTGAAAATAAATAATGGTTTGGTGAAAATAAAAATGCCATATAGATACATGTTGAGCATACATGCTGCTGCATTTGTTTTTCTGTGGTGATTGGTTTTGCTCTAAACTCAAAATATTTCAAGGTTGATGAAAATAGTTCTTCTCTCTCTCTGTTCCAGCCGAAAGGCTTTCTCTTTGGTTCAACACGTTCAAGGCTTGGCCTGTTTGTTCTGTACGTGTTTCCATGCAACATGCTCCTGTGCAAGCATGCACGGTTTGGCTGACAGTAAGGTCCTGCTGAACGGCGTCATCATCATCTTCTTCGATGGAAAAATGCCGGCGCCTTCCTTGTCCAAACTTGCCAAATCCTAGTCGATGTCTCTCCTTTCCATCCGAGGAACATCTTTGGCTATATATAAGCCCGACGCTGCACCTCTGTTGCCTCCTATCGATCTCGTTAGCGCCGCCGCTGCCGAGTTCGTGCGACCTTGCCCTCTGTTTTTGTCGTCACCGTAAGCTGTCCGGCGAGTTTCGTCTCAAGTATTTTCTCTCTGTTTTATAGTTCCGGTTGAACTCAGATCGATGCCGCCATGTTGCAGGTCATCACCGTCATCTCCTCTTCGAAGTTAGCAGTTCTCAGTTCATCTCCGCTGTTGCTTTAGCGTGTGGTGAGATCCCTGCCTTCTCATGTTTCCTTCCTGTGCAGTCCGGAGTCGAACCAAAAACTCCAGTGAGTTTCATCGATGGCCATGGCTGAAGTTCCGTGTTGCCAGCCATGGATGCATCGTGATTATTTCCTTGTTGGCTTTTGATGACGTCAATCTTTGCTTTGGGTGACATCATACTGTTTTCTTGCCGTTTTCCTGTACAAAAGAAAATCTGGAAATACACTTATACGTGTTGTGACATCCTTGGTACATATCACATTTTCCAGTAATCACAGTTTTGCCATTGCACTCAAATGATTATAAAATCTTTATTTTAACTCCGATTTGAACCATTCATAGATTCGTTATCTTGTAATCTACGTGTTAGTGCTTCTATTAGATCAGTTTGAAGCCTTTTAATTTTGAGTTCATATTTATTGCATCATTAGCTTATAGGAAAAATTTGTAAAATTCATAACTTCATCGTTTTAGCTCTGTTTTTCGTGCTCGAAGCGTCGATGTGATCGTAGCAATGCGTAGATTAGTTTTATAAACTTTTCATCTTGTTTTATTACTATTGGTGTACTGTTCTAATCATAGCTTTGTTTGCTTCATGTATGATTGCCCGTTGATTGAATGGTGTTGATTGTTGATCGGTATAGACGTTGAGCAACCCTTTGAAGGACCGGAGTTTTTCCTTGATCAAGACCAGCAGGATCAGTAAGAGTTTTTCGAAGAAGGAAAGTATAACATGGGATTATACTTGTTGTCCTATTCACAATTAATATAAATCATATGCATGATACCCCTTGTTTACAATAGATTGATCCTAGTGATTGTTATCCTGAATACCTTGTCACCTATGATTTGATCCACCATATATGATTAGCATTGCTAGCGCTCATATCAGATGTACATGATCTTAACTTGTTAATGACTATATGCAATAATGATAAAACTCGCTTTTTAGCAACAATGGATTATAGGAGCTTATCTGTCGGCAAAAGCTGGGATATACAGTACAACCACGAGGGCTATATGGCTCTGGCTTTAGCTCAGTATGGGGACCTTTTCTAGCTCGTTCAGTAGTTATCTTTATGGTGCGAAAGAGGTGTGCCGAGACGGGTATAGTGTGGTTCCTAATCTATGGGCATAGCCGCGAAGGAGTGTGACCGTAGACAAATTGACTCTATATCTCCCTGCCATGGGAACCTTGCGACCCTAATTTGTTAGACGAACCCTTGAAAGGTTTCATAGTGTACCCTGCCCGCTCACCTCGGTAGTGTTTTGGGAGTCATGATCCCGGGCATTTGGGCAAACACGACTCGTGGGTAAAGTTGTACACCTCTGATCAGAGTTAAAAAGTATCATGATAGCCGTGCTCACGGACACGAGCGGCTCGGAAAACTCACAGAATTATTGGGTTCTTATTTCTATGTGGCTTATGCAAGTGTTATTTATTTATTGTATCATTGTCATTTACTTTATGATCATGGATATTTGAGCTTATGCAATTACCTTGCCAATTGTTGATATTAATATGAATTTGATCTACTTAAAATGCTCACCGCTATGAACCATGCATTCCCTTTTTAGCTTCATGAACCCCGTGTTATATTTGTTGAGTACGTATGTGCTCACCCTTAAATTCAAACACCACAGATGAAGATTGGGTTGATGATTACCGCAATGAGTACTAACCTAGGAGTCAACCAGTCCCTTTGGAGCTTCCGCGGATATCTTCGTTTAGTTAAAGTTATTTGTTTCAGACTATGTAATGAATATTTATTCGCTATGTAATAAACACTGTGATGGTACTTTCATGATTTATCAACTCATGTGTATGACTAATCTTGGGGTGCACATGCGCCTTTTATACACTTGTTTTTGTCTAAAAAACGGATGTGACATACACAGCCCAGGAGCCCACGCAAAATAATCCTCTTCCTGCCTTCATAACGGCCCATAACCACCACCGGAACAGCCCAGCTTTCAGGGTGCCGCCTTCTCCCTTGCCGGCGCCAGCGTGCGCAACTTGCGCGGACATGGCTGCGGTCAGAGCAAGGCCGTTCCGCCGTTGGTGCCACGGAAGGCGAAGCTCGAGGGACGCCGCCCGCTTCCTTGTCGACAACCCGCAGGCGGAGGTGTCTGCCCCTACGATAGAGTTGCTCTCCGTCTGGATGGAGAGCCACGTACCGGCGGCTTCTCCCTCGCCACGAGGGATCCAACAAGGTGTGTACATACGCCTCCCACATCAAATGCGGCGCAGGAGGAAGCGTTCTAGCCTCAGCAGAGTTGAATCGATTTCGATTGCCCTGCAGAGTTCAGAACCTACTGTATTCAGTTGCATAATTGCATTGCACAACCCAGTAGTTTGGATTTTGGATGCCATGTGAGGACCGGATAAAAACTTATCTGCTGGGATGTAAACTAATGCCGCGAACTCTTGGCACCTCTTGCACGGGTCAATCGATCTGAGTCATTGTCCCTGCTCGGTGGCTGCATTCAGAAGTGAGGAAATGGAGGGAAAATTACTTGATTCCTCTGCGTTTTTGTGTTTATGGTTGACAATGACATGCCTACAGATATCATGTTGTACAGCTGGAACCAAACAATTTTGTTTCTAATGTTCAGCTCATTTCTGATATTGACTTGGATGGCCAATCTAAAGAGTACAGTCAATAGCAATACAGTTTTTTTTCACATCTTTTGGACAGTCTTCATGTTGCTTGTTGCCACTTTCAGTTTCCTCTACTGAAGAAGACAAATACACATGCCGGTCGAAACTCAAAAGCAATACATGTCTGTTCACTTCTCATAGACAATTCTCATGTTGTTTCTACTTCTGTTATGTGGTGAAGTAATACTCTTCTTGCAAGAAATCTGTCTCCTACTATAAGGGACATGCATGTTGCTTCTGAAGCACTGATGATACTAATGCTGCATTCCAACTCCTGAGTCCTGACCTTACCTTCTGAACTTCTATTTTCAAGGTATGTATACTTCTCTTGACATGCTAGACATTTAGTTGTCTTTGGATAGTTATTTTTTGTAATTTTGTTAATACACAGGATCTAGTCTGGGCGAACAAGTATGGTCAGAGCAGATGTAATGCAACTAAATGGGTTGCAAAAGAACATGACACAGGAATGGGATACTTTCATGTCCTGGTTGCGCAGCGAGCGAGGGGTCATGACCCAAGCTGAAGTTCTTGTGCCTCTTTCAATAATACTTTTCGCCATTCAGATTATATTTGGCTGGTGGAGACGCTGTTGCCACAGTTCATTCATCAAATACCTGCTCTGGCTTGCTTACACTACGACACCCAACATTGGTCTTATGCAGTTGTCTTCAGTTAATGGTGAGTTGTTTCATATTTGGTCTGTTGCATTGCTCGTGGCCCTTGGTGGTACAAATAGTATGACGGCCTATGCCATAGAAGACAACAATCAATACTGGAGGCATTTTGTTCAGCAGCTTTTGTATGTGATTAACTTCTTTGCCATGCTTAAGGTCCATTTAAATCTCGAGACATTCCTGGATTTAGTTTATAGTTTCTTACTGGTATTTACTCTATCTCTGAATGTTGTAAGGATTTATGCGAGTAAAACAGCAAGTAGTTTCTCAGACGACCGAAGCCTGTATCTTGCAGAGTATATGAAGCATGAGCACAAAACTACTATCAGTTACGACCCTGTCACTCTAAAAGGTTACAACTACCTTGTATCTTGGAGAAGTGTATCAAGTGACAGATTAAGAAGGTTTCTATTGGTAGGTGATAAGATAACTGTCAGCGATATCTGGCTTGATAGCGGGATCAATGTACAATTGAAGGAACTGTCTCTTTCCTTTGCCTTATTTCAGCTGTTAAGAAGGCGTTTCTTTGGGGTTGCTTGTCCTGAATCCAAGCTTCAGAAAACCCATGACCTTATTTTTCATGGAATGTTGTCGAATGTGGAAGAGAACTACAGAACTACATTTCGAGTAATTGAGACAGAATTGGTTTTTGCTCATGATCACATTTTTACAAGCTCTGCTTCCTTCAACACTAGATTGGGTAAACCTATCATAATCCTAAGTATCATTAAATCTGTCCTTTATTGTTATGCAATATTATGGTCAATTTTAAAGCACAGAGATGTCAGTAAAGTATTCATGGGCTACTTCTGGCACTCGAGCTACTACAACTGTATGTTTATTTGTCATCCGATTGGGCTAAGCTACGATCTATTTGTCGGTTTGAGTGTTCTTTAGACGGCACTTGTGACATTGGTTGCCTGTTCTGGGATAGGCTTCCACAGTTATTTGGACGGTGGCAAAACAAGATTGGTCAGCTCTCATTACTCAAGGATTTACACTACCGATCGTTCACAGATGACGTCATAGGAACTCTGTGTTGGTGTATCTCTGCAAAGATTCTTCAGTGCCCGGAAACATCCTTCTCGAGAGGTATCACTAACCCAGGTATTAAAGGTCCAGACCGCATTAGGTTGTCTGACAATGTGAAGTTAGCAGTTGCTCAAACTCTGAAACGCAATGCTGGTCAACTGTCTAATGGAACATCATCTTTGAGGCGCAATGGTCAATATTATAGGCTTATATGGGCATGCAGACAGGAAAACCATGCCAACTCCATGTTAATTTGGCACATTGCAACAGAGTATTGTGAGATCATACATGTGCATCAGTCAGTCACATCGGAACAGAGAAATGTAATTGATAACGACCTTAACATTGCTAGATCACTGTCAAGATACTGTGCATACTTACTGGCATTTGTCCCAGAACTGCTTCCTGACCATCACTTGGACACTACTGCGTGCTTTCATGGAGTAAGGAAGGATGCCCTAGACTTCCTACGGGAAGAGATATCACTTGAAAGCAAGTATAGAAAGATGAAAAATTTCAACCAGCTTTTACCACGACATCAGGGAACTTTTGTGAAGGTGATACTGCTTGGGAAGCAGCTGGAAGAAATAGGTCCTGTCAGGTGCTGGAAGGTACTGGTAGATCTGTGGACCGAGATGATACTGTACATTGCTCCATCAGACAATGCAAGAGATCATATACAGCATCTTGCAGATGGTGGGGAGTTCCTTACTCATTTGTGGGCCTTGCTTTCGCATGCTGGGATTTTAACGCGGGAGGAACACAGTTTGGATGAAGAAAATACAGTTGTCCAGGCTTGAGGATGAAAATCCATGAGCGACAAGCACCAGGACGTATGCGATATGCGTAGTGTAAGACTAGCTTACTTATTGCCATTTGGTACTATATTAAAATACAATAGCCTGTTCGGGTGATCGTTTGGATGCTTAATAAGCTGACTGACGCTGTTTTTAGCTGTTTTGTTGTGAGAGGAAAACACTGTTTCAATAGACGATAAGCCGACTGATAAACCAAACGTTGTTCCCGTGCATTGCCATGCAACGAAAGCTGAAAAATTCTCAATGCAATAAAGTTCACAACTATATTAAATCTCATTGCTGGCCAGATAAATAATTCCACTAAGGTCTCGTTTGGATGGATATATATCGACTTCAAATTACATGTGTTGAAGTGGATTAGAGTCTTTAAATCCACTCTAATCCATTTCATGCCTTGTTTAAATACACATGTATTGATCTTAATCCATGTGCGTTGAAGGGTATTGGAATAGAGCTTAGTTTAATTTTACTCTAATCTACTTCAAGACATGTGGATTAAGATGAATACATATGTATCCAAATAAGATCTCAACACATGTGGGTTGAGATAAATACATACATATCTAAAGCCCTAGGGTCTAAATGTACACACCATAATTCTGCTGGGTCTAAAGGTACCCACCATAAATACATGAATACAAAAATACTACACTTTTATTGTTATCATGTTTCTCGAATATGTAACTTGTGCGTGCAAGAGATAGTCAGTTTAGGCATGTGTTGGGGTGTAGGGTTGTCCTAGATTAGGAACCCTAACAAAACTTGAGGCTCATCGCGTTGTTGAGCTTTCAATGAAAGGCATGAGAGCCTAGTATAAAAAAACCTCTAGGGCCATGGACCTAGTGGTGGCCCAAGTAGAGTCTAAGACCAATTCTAATGCAGAAACTATTCGTTAGTTTTTATAGCACTAGACACCATGTCAAGAGACTATCGTCTTGTTCGGCTGATAGTTTCTACGACTGATAAGATAGTTAATATTGCTTTTAACTGTTTTGTTGTAAGAGAAAAACAATGTATCATAGTTGATAAGCTGTGCTGATAAGTTCAAGTAAACAAGACGTATTATCTCCAATGCAACATTTTTAGAAATGACCCAACATAAAAATCTGCCAAATCATAGTCCTTTCGTTTCTCCTATCATTCTCTCTATTTTCTGGATCTTCTCTACGGACTACAGCTAGTACAAAACAAGCCTCTAACCCCGGTCGAAAAGGCCCTTTAGTCCCGGTGCCTGAACCGAGGCTAAGGATTCGGGACTAAATGTCCCTCAGCTAGTACAGAACATGCCTCTAACCCCGGTCGAAAAGGACCTTTAGACCCGGTGCCTGAACCGGCGAGACTAAGGATTCGGGACTAAATGTCCCTCCTTTAGTCCCGGTTCGCAGGCCGGGACTAAAGCCTAACCTTTAGCCCCGGTTGGTAATACCAACCTGGACTAAAGGGTGCGCCAAGGGGGCGCTAGTGGGGCCACGATGCTGCACGCTTTAGTCCCGGTTGGTATTACCAACCGGGGCTAAAGGTCATTTTTTTTACTAATTTTGATATTGTTTATTTTGGTTTTTCAATTAGATTAGGTATTCATATGTGTATTCTTCGCTGCTAATACATGTATTTGCCACGTATTCGCGCACTTATAATTTAGTTTCAAGCATTAAACACACAATTAAACTATGAAACTCTCTATATAAATATATTATGGAGCTATATATATACATAAGTATAATATATATATGCACATAAAATTTACATCATTATCCATTCATATTTGTCTTAGGACACAACCTCTCTCGCCACTTAAATGTCATACATATGTTCGTCTTGATTTGGCTTCAATTGCTCGGGTAGGTTGAAATAGAACGCGCCTTCGGGTTTGAGCACTTTTTTAAGAAGAAATCTTGAAAGTGTCTCTTGAATTCCTTTGAGGCGAACGATATCCAACACTTGTCGCTTCAACCATTCATCCTTCAATTTGCATTATAAAGAAACAAGTGTTAATATACATAAGATTTATTTAATAGCAACAAATAAATAAAATGGATTTATTATATATACATATTACATACTTTTAGTTTCTTTATAAGAGTTCTTCTTGCATACACCGTGAGGAACTCGTAAACATAGTATCCACACAGATTGTTGCCTTGTGGTTGCCTTAGAACCCACTGTAAGATATGAAAAGATTACTATCGTCATCATACACATATGTTAAAGCATGCTAAGGTAACAAATATGAGAGCAAACGATAACATATATAAAAGATCAATATATATGTTAAAACTGCATTTGTTTATAGAGTCAACATATATATCTTTATGCTGAATTGAGTAAGACAAATTGTGCAAACGATAACAACACTCACCCAAAGTTGTAGGGGAAGAGTATATATCTTTTGTTCTTTTGGTTGATCAAGAACCTCCAAAGATTTCTCTTCGTTTGAGGTATCCATTGATCGCGTGGAGTGTTTGGATCCAAGAATATGATTGATGGATCAATGAAACCAATCTCCGTGTCTTTTTTACATTTGAGGTATAACATCAAGAATCTGCATATGTTTGTGGATAGTTAGTTACTATACATATACATATGCTATAGTGAGATTACTAAAAGAAATGATCACTTACAGACAATATCAACTGATGAGAGATTTGTCTAGAGCATCCATATGGCATAGTTGGTGGAGCTCACTAGACTGAATATATATAATGTCATCGCCCCGGAAGTAATGTTCATCTCTAATTTTGACGCAAACACTACTACAAAATTTATTTTCCATGGCGGTTGAAACTGATTAACCGTGGCAGTTTTTTCAACCGCCACAGATCAATGGTCACGGTTAATTGTGACATTTACCGTGACGGTTGGAAAAAAACCGCCACGGTTAATTATTTTTAAAAAACAAAAAAACCCAGATCCGGGCCTAGATCCAGGCCCAGACCTAGGCCCAGACCTAGCCCTGCGCCGCCCGCAGTCGCGCCGCCGTCGCGCACCCGCAGCCGCGCCGCCGCCGTCCCTTGCGCCCGGCCCCGCGTGGGCGCGCCTCCCTTGAGCCGTCTCGCCGCCGGATCCGAAGCCGTGGAGGGGGTGGGGGGCGGATCCGGCGTCGAGGGGGCGGGATCCACCGCTGGAGAGGTGCTGGGTGCTGGATCCGGCATCGTGGAGGGGGTGGGATGGGTGCTGGAACCGCCGCCGCAGGGAGGTGGGGGCCGGATCCGCCCCCACCACGCGCGCCGCCGTGTAGGAGGTGGGGGCCGGATCCGCCCACCACGCGTGCCGACGGGGAGGAGGGAGAGGGCGCCGCTGGGGAGGAGGGAGAGAGCGCCGCCGCGACGCCCGAGCGTGACCGGCCCCGCCAGCGCCGCCCGAGCGCGTCCTCGCGTGGTCCTCGCGCCGCCGTCGCACGGCCCTCCGCCGCTCGCGTCGTCCATTGTAGAGGTGGGAGACGAGGGAGCGCAAGGGACTGAGG
>CM039120.1:39967280-40017804 GCA_022036555.1 Microstegium vimineum | reverse complement strand
AAATATTCAAACTATATCAAGTGAATGAAGCTTAAAATGACAAAGAGATAAACTCATAAAGAAAAATCACATATAGACCAAGAAACAACATATGCTGCCGCTAAAACATGACATGTTGAAGATAGTAACCTTTCAAAGAGTCGATGGAGGCGTAGAAGTGATCAAATGAAGCAATGGCGAGGAGGAGAAGAAGAGCAGTGAAGAATACAACAAGAACACAGTGAAGAAATGGAGCTCTCTGGCTCAGGCTAAGGAGGAAGGAGAGTTCAAATAGGGGGGGGGGCTTTTAGTCTCGGTCCGTATCACCAGCCGGGACTGAAGGCCAACAAATAGTCTCGGTTGGTGTCACAAACCGGGATCAGTTGGTAACACCAACTGGGACTAAAAGTCCCCCCTTGACAATGTCTGACACCCGTAGCCGTTGGGAGGGGACTTTTAGTTCCAGTTGGTGTTACCAACCGGGACTAAAGGTCTCTTTAGTCCCGGACAAAAATTTCGTCGGACTAAAGCTGTTTTAGGGCATCGACGAAAGGTCTGTTCTGTAGTACCTCACACGAAGCATGGCGCGGGCAGGTTGTCGGTGAGCAGCTTGGGAGCAAGATGTCACTACCAAAAAAGTGAACTTCTCCTGGTGTTTTTAACTAGTAGTAAAACACTACCACTAGTCATAGAGTCATAGAACATGAGAATTCTGAGTAGGAGACATTTACTATGGAAATTTTTGTTGACACAAAAAGCGTCGTATCTGCGAACACCTCGGGCTTATACCCTAACTCGATATCCAAAGGTGTGCCAGTTGATTTGACCAATTAATCAACAAGGATGATAACTAGAACAACGATGAACGAGACGACAGCGATACACCCGGACGTCAAGGCTCAGATTGCTCAAAAAGCGGAACTCGCGAGGTAGACGGAGATCTTGTAGATGCATCCCTTGCAATCATTGGTACTGTGTGAGGTTACATCATCCCACTTACAGTTCTTCAGCCGATGGAATCACTTGTTAGGCGCCAACTTAATCTGCCCTTCTTGAAGCAACAAATCAAATATCCTATCGGCTTTAGCAGTATCGAAAGTAAATCTTTTAGCCTCCTTCTGACCAAACGGACAGGATATCGACCTCTTATATTTTACCCACTCAGCAACGCCGATATCCGTCTCTTCGTCTGATTTAGAATCATCTTCTTGTTCAATGAAAGACACCTTCTTGTTCCAAGTCTTTCTAGGTTCGAAGGCTTTAACTTCTTGATCGGCAACTCTCTGTACAAGATGACTTAGGCTTTCGAACTCTTGAGACGCATACTTGTCTTTGTTGTGTGGCAGTAATCCTTGGAAGGCCAAATCTGCCAACTAACGATCATCAAGCACCAGGCTATAGCACTTGTTCTTCACGTCCTGAAGCCTTTGCACAAAGCCCTCCACCGATTCGTCATTACGTTGCTTTCGCTTGACTAAATCGGTAATTCTCTTCTCATGCACGCAAATGCCGATCCAGACAAGGATGACGAAAATAGTCTCACCCTTAGTTCATCTCTAGTAGTTGCTTCTCCACATTGGATAATGAAGCGGTTGATATGCTCCATCGTCGATGTATCATCTTGGCCAGAAAACTTCGTGAAATCTAGCACTTTGTACCGATTCGGAAGAGAAATCAAGTCGTATTAACCTTAGGCTTGATGCCGAACTGTTCTTTTATCACTTCGGCGATCTTATCGGCCTAGTATGCATCTTGATCATGCCGATGCGCAGGCTAGAGATTGATCGGCAGGACTGGTTGATACATCCCCTCTTGCCTCTGTAGTGGGTAAGCTGGCCCAATTGGTGTAGGCGTAATACCACCTTGCTGAATATTATGCATCGGCTGACTTGCCGATGTATATCCTTGGACACCAACTGGGGTGTATTGGGACACCGCTGGCCGATGCACCGATGTCTCATTCTGAACGATGGCCGGGTAAGGGTATTGCTGCACCCCCGTTATCTGGTGCCCAGATTGCACCACATGTTGTGGAATTGGACTGGCCCACACAGGGTTGTGGGTCATCGGCATGTGACCTGCCGATAGTTGGTAATTTCCCGACGTCTGCTGTTCCTGCACCCTAGAATAGTCAACGAATGGGCCCCCTTGATGCACTGCCACTCCCGTTGGAGGGTTCGCCATCATCATAGGATAGTTTATAACTACCCTATCCCGTTGCATCGGCAACGCATTTGCCGATGGTTGCCCGCAAGACATCTTGGGTACGACCATCTGAAGACTCCCCGGCGGCAACTGCATGTTTGGAGCAGACATAGTATGATGCATCGCCAGGCTCATCGGTTGTGCCGATGTCGTCAATTCCACAGGAGCCTTCCCCGCCGCATTGTCTTGGATCAACTTGGCGTCGACAGACGAATCTGGAGGCATACCGTACCCCCACCAGTTAGCGGGAGCCGGCCAGTTCGGGACCATCTGTCCTGATGCTGCTGACGCCGCTGGATCGGTGCTTAGCTGAACGACGCTTGCAGGGCTTGATCTTGTCGGTGTAACTTCATCGGCGGAAGGATTTACATGCTGAAACGCTGGAGCCGCCGATGAAATTGTGGCAGATGCCGACATATCTTGGTGGCTGCCCTTCTTTGATATATTACATGACAACATTATATACAGTATTGGACAACACCGTAGAGTGGTTAATCAACGCCTGATTTAACGCGGTATTAACCATGTCTTGTAACTTACCAGGATTGGCGTCGAAAGTGACCTGCCGTGGCAACGGTGGATCTTGCTTCTGTACTGCATCGCCACTCTTGTTTAGGTTGAAGGATTTCAGATACAACTGCTTGTATTCCTCCATAGCCTGCTCCATAGCTTGCTTCTGATCATCCTTGAGATCTACTTCGGAGACTTCAATGACGTTCCTTGGATCAACGTCAGTAGAACCACCCATGATCTTGATCAAGAGATGTATCTAGGGTCCCACCGGGTGTGCCAAAAAAGGTGTTGACACAAAAAGCGTCGTATCTGCGAACACCTCGAGCTTATACCCTAACTCGATATCCAAAGGTGTGCCAGTTGATTTGACCAATTAATCAACAAGGATGATAACTAGAACAACGATGAACGAGACGACAGCGATACGCCCGGACGTCAAGGCTCAGATTGCTCAAAAAGCGGAACTCGTGAGGTAGACGGAGATCTTGTAGATGCAGCCCGTCGAGATCGTAAGAACTCGTAGATAGACTATAACTAATGCGAAAAAAGTAGATGCTGAAAAGTAAGACGAAAATAATATATTTGTTTGATTGTATTGATATCTCTTCATACGAGCCCTAGGTACATATTTATACTCCGGTAAAAGGAGTTATACATGGACATGACTCATACTAAACAAAACTCCTATTTTAAGGAAATAAAACAACTCGTGCAAGAGTCGGACTCAAACTAAAACAATAATACTAGCATAAAAATCGCCAGTTTCCTTATCTGTTTTCCCTACGATGAAACTTTCCATCGGCAGATTCCTTCAATCCGCAACTTCCTTCTATTGCCATCGGCAACTTCCTGCTGACGTCAGCAACATCAACCTGTATCCATCGGTAATTCCTTCTTATCGGCAAAACATATCTTCTTTCCTATTTGACGCCTCTTCCATCACACTCACTATTGGCAGATTCTTCTGCTTCTATCGGTAACTAAACCGATAGCACCTTGATGCCGATGAGGAACAATTTTTACCTCTTTACCGATCAATACACTTGGCTCAATATTGACCTGTACAAAAAACGGTGTCAACACATGCCCCCCAATTTCGGAGTATAAAATATCTTATGCGCCGAAATTTGCTCTGTTATAATCTTCCCCTCCAAAAACGCTTACGACATCATCTTGATTACCGCGCAACGTCGCCGTAAATTACCAACAACTCCCGCAACTGTAGCGCCAACAGTTGCAACTCCTGGATCACTACGCAAACTCATTGCGATATCTTCCCATACCTCTGTCCAGTCAAAAAGAAAACTCAAAAAGGCCCCTTGACCCAAACCTATAAAGATCATCGTTCGTTCTCCTTTCCACCCTAAACCCTAAATCCTTTCCACCCTAAGTTCACATCTTCACCTTTGTTCCACCGTCATCTCCGAAGAGCACCGGCGGCAGTTCTTCCTCCCTCATCAAGAATCACGCTCCCTGCAAGAACTCCTGCTTCAATGGCGATCAACTTCACCGTCCCCGCAGCAATTTTTCTCTTCCCTTCCTGTATATACTGCAATTTTATCTTTTCGTACCGCCTTACAATCCCTTCTCTATTCCTTTCTTTGCTTTTCTGGATCCAGGAAATGCGCAAAAAAATAGTGATCCCTACTAATCAAGCATATCTCTGCTGTCTGGGCCCGATGGGAAACCCCGATCCAACTAACCTCATCAACGCGGAAACCTTCCGTTCATGGCCTAAACCTACCAAAGGATGGAAAAATTGGTACCTCAGGATGGCTAGATCACAATAGGCCTATTGGTCAAAACACAGCATAGACCATTGCATTAGATTATCACTTGCCGATATGACTAAGAATGAAAACATGAGACTGCTGCTTCTTATTTCTGGTCCGATACGATGAACGCATTCCTATTCAAACACGAACCAACTACTCCTACTCTTGCCGATGTGTACATGCTCACCGGCTTGGATGTCTCTTCTGACAACAATACCTCCCTTTTTCAAAAGAAACCTGAGCAGCGAGTAACTATTCGCAATACCGATAGCTGGACTGGGTATATCCAAGAATATCAAAAGACCGGATCGGTAGATCAAAGGGAGGCCATCATTTTCCTGAACATGTGGCTAGAGAAGTTCATCTTCTGCGGTAGAACAGTCGAACCTACCGATACGTATCTTTCTGCAGCAGAACTTCTAGCCCACGGAAGTCTTCCCCTTGGCCGATATCTTCTTGGTTCAGTTTACTATCTTCTACACCAGGTGTCCAGAAAATTGCTACTAGACGAGCCCATCGGCAACCTTGAAGGTACTTGGTGGTTCATTAACTTATGGCTAAACGCCCACATGCATAAATGTCTTCAATTTGATTTGTTCGGCCTGCTCCATAGCTTGCTTCTGATCATCCTTCAGATCGGCTTCGGAGACTTCGATGACGTTCCTCGGATCAACGTCAGTAGAACCACCCATGATCTTGATCAAGAGATGTATCTAGGGTCCCACCGGGTGTGCCAAAAAAGGTGTTGACACAAAAAGCATCGTATCTGCGAACACCTCAGGCTTATACCCTAACTCGATATCCAAAGGTGTGCCAGTTGATTTGACCAATTAATCAACAAGGATGATAACTAGAACAACGATGAACGAGACGACAGCGATACGCTCGGACGTCAAGGATCAGATTGCTCAAAAAGAGGAACTCGCGAGGTAGACGGAGATCTTGTAGATGCAGCCCGTCGAGATCGTAAGAACTCATAGATAGACTATAACTAATGCGAAAAAGTAGATGCTGAAAAGTAAGACAAAAATAATAGATTTGTTTGATTGTATTGATATCTCTTCATACGAGTCGTAGGTACATATTTATACTCCAGTAAAAGGAGTTATACATGGACACGACTCATACTAAACAAAACTCCTATTTTAAGAAAATAAAACGACTCGTGTAAGAGTCGGACTCAAACTAAAACAATAATACTAGCATAAAAATCGCCAGTTTCCTTATCTATTTTCCCTACGATGAAACTTTTCATCGGCAGATTCCTTCAATCTGCAACTTCCTTCTATTGCCACCGGCAACTTTCTGCTGACGTCAACCACATCAACCTGTATCCATCGGTAATTTCTTCTTATCGGCAAAACATATCTTCTTTCCTCTTTGAAGCCTCTTCTATCACTCACTATCGGCCTATCGGTATCTAAACTAATAGCACCTTGATGCCGATGAGGAACAATTTTTACCTCTTTATCGATCAATACACTTGACTCAATATTGACCCGTACAAAAAACGGTGTCAACAATTTTGTATTTAATTTTGAATAGAAAAACACTAGAAGAACTCCACCTCACTAGTAAAAGTTTTACATTTAGGTAGTATGTGGCGGCACCGGTTGTTGCGCTCGGGCAGCAACCAGCTCGAGTGGTAACACGCACGGTATGTCGGCAAGCTAGATGTCCATGTGCTTATCGTTTGTGAGTTAGGGGCACAACTATTACATATGGATTCCAGTACGTGAAAGTTTTCATTGAAAGCCATAGGGGCCAACACGTGAAGGGTCGATTGTAGCGTACGATAATCGTATGATTTTAACGACAAAACCAAATATATATTATATATAAGCTTAGGAAGTCAAATCTCACATATAACCACAAATAAGGCTAGTATCAAAAGACAATACTTAAATACTCCATATGTCTTAAAATAATAGTAATTCTTGTTTTCCAAGAAGTCAACTTTTTAAAATTTTCCCAATAATTATATATAAAAGAATAACAATATTTATAATACATAATTACTATCATTAGATAGATCGTTGAGTATACTTTCATAATAAATTTATTTGAAGATATAAATGCTGCATGTATTTTCTATAAACCTAGTGAAAATTAAGAAAATTTGACTTTCACGTAATAAATTTATTTGAAGATATAAATACTGCATGTATTTTCTATAAACCTAGTGAAAATTAAGAAAATTTGACTTTCACGTAACCCATAGTATCATTTATTTTAGGGTGGAGGGAGTACATAACTTATTAGAACATGAATATAACCTTAGACATCAAACAACTGAAAGACAACTCCGATCTTTGAGTGGAGACTCCAATTCCATAAAAATACAACTGGCTAGTTAGCCACAAGCTAGTCGAACTTCTTAGACTCTTGCAATCTGGTACCTATATGGAATTTTTATTCAAATATTGAAAAGTAAAGCAAGCATAAGTACATATCGTACTCAACAATATAACATGAGGTTCATGAGGATCAAAAGGTTGACACTGGTTTAATTGAATATTGCTTTTAAGTTTACTCAATTTTAGCATATAAGTAGTATCAAGAGTTTTCATAAACCCAAATAACCATATGATCAAGTGAACATGATTAACGTATAGCAAAAACGATAATCATAAGTGAGCACATGTATTATTAGTATCATCAGCTGTTATAATAGTTTTAACACGCTTGTTATATCAGTATAATCAATGTTCACCCATGAGTCCTGATTTGCCCTTTCGCCCGAGGTAGCTAGCCTCTTGACCCACTTCCAAGGAAGGTCGGCATGGTTCACTATGAAGTCTTTCAAAGGTTTGTCTAACAAGTTAGGACCGATAGGATTGTCATGGGGATGTAGAGCCCCTTCCAAATGGCACAATGAAGCACAACCTATACACAAATGGACAGAGGCCACAATATATATAGCTAGTCAAGAGCCTAATGTGCCATTTTGGGTAACCACTAACAAGCTATAAAAGATCCCCATAAGCCGGAGCCATGTAGCCCTCATGATTGCAATGTGTAAGTTATAGGGAAATCCACTTATGTATAAGTCCTTATATCTGGAGAGAAAACTAGAGCACCATAAAAATAGCCAAATGTTGTAGCCCTCTTAACTCCATATTGCTAAAAAATATCTTTTAAATATTATGACATATATCATTAGTCAAATTACAAGATCATAGTTATTCATCTTGAGCACTAGCATAATAATACAAATGCAAATCACCCAGGGTGTCAATGTATTAGATATCAATTAGCTAGGATATCCTTAGTAGCAACAAGGTAGACACATGGAATATGATAAACAATGATTAAGGTGAATATGACTGTAAGTGCATTCGCCCCCTATGTGTGGGTTTTGGATAATTAATAACAATCAAATTAGGGACTAACATGCTTATCTAGTAATATCCACAGTTGTTAGTCCATTGACAAATTGAAACGATGAAATATGATGATTGAAGCACCCCAAATTCCACTCTATAAAAAGCGGACCATCTCAAGTGCTAACGAGTTTATACTTTTGAATTGAGTTATAGGAAAAGCCGCAGTACCAAGAGGGATACAAATTGGACTAGCTAGAAGTGGGTAAGAGTGCTCAAGTTATTCGTATAGAGACGCTTGAGAGACGCCATGAAGAACGGATCCTTGGAAAGGTTTTTTGTGTTGTCTGCAGAGCTACCGGTAGTACCGGTTCCTCCCACTGGTAGTACCGGTGAGGGATCGGTAGTACCGGTCAACTTCCCGTGGTTCCGATAGGCCTTTTTCCCGCACAGCCTTGGGCGGCTGTCTTTCACACAGCCGGTAGTACCGACCGCCCCACACGTAGTACCGTGTAGGAGTACCGGACATCCGGTCGTACCGGTAGTGATTTTTCCCGCACACTTTCTGTGCGCAGCTCCAACGGCCACAAAGTGACCGGTAGTACCGGTGGGTGTACCGGTGGTACCGGTACCTCTTCGGGGGCTGAGGACATTTAGTCTATCGCAGCCCCCTCTCTCTCACCCATTCATTTCATTCACTCTCACCCACCTTGAGACAAAGGGCTCTCCAAGCATTGACTCACCTCCTCTCTCTCTCCCTCTTGCTCTACAACTTTGATTCTTGCAAGATTAGAGCGAGGCAAGTGAGATTGAGTGCGGGGAACTTCGATCTACGACTTTAGCACATGGATTCATCTTCTAGCCGGTTGGATTTGTGTTTGTTACTCTTGGGTTCTTGGAACCCTAGCCGGCTAGGCGTTCTTCGTGGTTGCCCGTGTTGTTCTACTTGTGAGGGCACCCCGAATCGTTTGTATTACCCTTTGATTCTTAGTGGAAACCTCGGGCTAACCTTTGTGGTTGCTTTGAGAGAGGCAAGGAGGTGGAAGAGACTCTGACCTTTGTGGTCACCTCAACTTCGCGTGCTTGCTCTTATTCCTTTCATATACTTTGTGCTATCACGTGTTCTTCCTCTCCCTCTTCGTTCTTAGGGTTGAAAGAGCCGATCTACGATTTGGTGAAGGAGCAAGACAAGGAGAGTCCATCTACCACCTCTACATCACCTAAGGGTAGTAAGGAATTAGTGGATCTAAAATCTAAGTTGAACTCATTCGAGATTTGCTAGTTCCCGTAGGAACCGGTAGTACCGGTCCACCACCGGTAGTACCGGTAGTACTAATTTCTTCATCAAGTTTTTGAATTTCAGGTTTTAAAGAATTGCCTATTCACCCCCCTCTAGGCCAATTAGGTCCTTTCAATGACAACAAGAAAGATCCCATGCTATACTTCCCTTAAACTCAAATCCTTTGGTTGACTCTCAATCTCCAGAGGACTTCTTTGTTGATCACCACCGATTGGATACGATTATTATTCACCACACAAACATTTGATCAAACATACAAATCATACAAAGATACCTATATTAGAACAAGACACCGATAAGTGAAAAAGATTTGAAAAGCAATCTACACATTGCTACAATCACACAGACATGAAGAACACGTTAATCGAAACTACAGTGGAAAAGATACATCTACCGAAGGATTTGCCTTTATATAAGAGAACCATAGGATTTATTTAATTTAGCTATAAAAAGGGTGTAGAATATATTTCATAGGATTACCTAAGTTGAATTAAGTCAAATTCATATTAAAGACTTTGAAAACTAATATGGAATATATCATATCGTATTTATTAATCTAGTAGCATAGTTGTTAATCAAGTTAGGATTTAAACCATTAAATTTTGAATCTCTTGTCATAGAAAGCATTGTTACAATTGCATAGATTATGTTGTCATAAACCCAACACAACTTGAACGGGTCGAACCTGAGCTAAAATGTAGAAGTTATGGATTAAAACAAGATTTAGAGATTAAAACACATATTTTAAAGCTAATAAATAAATCTATATTTTTAAGTTGTTAAACATGTTTTATAAGAGTATTAACATATAGATCTTGTCACTATGAATCCAACGCAAGTTGAATGGATCAAAACGGAGTTGAAACAAAGATCTTATGAGCAAAAGAAAATTAGTGGCAAAGTTGAAATTTTAGGAAAACGTATTTTGAATAAAATTTTCTAATGACGAAGATGTATTCTAGTGGAGACGTTTTGGACAACAGGTTCTATTCTTGAAAACCCGAGGGTTTCTTTTGCAAAACCACCTATGAAGGGGTATGGATCTATCCGAGCGCTTGGATTTGGTGTGGATGACTAAGACTAGAAACAGGGAGAGAGAGAGAGAGAGAGAGAGAGAGAGAATGTTCTCGCCGGAGGGGAGAGCTAGCGTGGCGACGCCATCATCGGAGATGGTGGCGACATGCAATTATGGGCTACAAGGCATCATTGGGCTCAGGATTAGCACGCGGAGGAAAGGGGGAGATGGCGAATGTGTCTGCGGTATCAGTTCAAACTGAGATGGCACGATGGCAATGGGAAACACAGTGAGGTGGCTTGGGATGGCCGGTGTGTGTGCGTAAGGGAAATGAGAAAGAGAGGGAACCTGCGAGCCTCATGAGCCTTCTTACCTCCAACCGAAGGCCAAGGACAGACGGTTGAGGTGGCGTAGCAGTTGTAGGGTGACAACAAGCTCGATGATGGTTAGGGAAAAGCCGGTAGTGCTACGGAGTTGCTAGGGAACGACGGGTGCTATGAGGCAGATAAATGGGATGCAAAAGGGGTGGTGACTCAGGTTCTATAGCCCGGAGGTGAGCCGAAGAAGGAATTGCAGGAGAAGATTTGGAAGGGAGATTTGGGTGGTGGCAATAAAGGAAAGAGAAGAAGGAGCGATCCTGAGCTAGGAGACGACCGACGGCTGAGCTCCATTGGGCAGTGATATAAGAGCAGGGCTCAGCTATCAGCCAAAGAGAAAGAGGGAAGGGGAAAGTGTCCATGCGGCTATGAGCCTAGGGGGTTGAGACGCATTGGGCCGGTCGGAGGAGAGAGGAGAAGGCCGAAAGGGAGAGTAGGCTTGGGCCTTTAGGCCAGATAGGAGGGAGGGAAGAGTTTTATTTTGTTTTTCTTTTCTTTTACTTCAAATCCATTTTCAAAACCTTTTGAATTCATTTTTAATTTTGAAACAAACACTCAATCAAATTAAAACAAATGCAAAGGTATGAATGCTCAAACATGTTGCTAACTCCTATGATAAGTTTCAATTAAATGAAAATTTGATTTCCCTATGTTTTCATGAGCACAAAAATACAAAATTAAATAATCTTAATCCTATTTTCAAAAGAGCAAAATTTAGGGTGTTACAAATCTACACCCCTTAAGATGAATCTAGTCCTCGAGATTCAGAAGATGGTGATAAAAGAGAAAGATACTTTTCTTTTGGATATTTTCCACTTCTTTTAGTATCTCCTTTTTGCAACGATCCCATTGTTATTTGTATGTTGTTACAGATTTGCTCTGAATAGCTTGCTCAACTATTTTCAAGATATTAACATGTGCTTTGTAATGGTAAGATCCTTTTTAACTCATCAAGGATGTTTGTTCCTCAAGAACACACAGACACTTCTCCATCTATAGCACATTAAACACTCCAAGAAACTCTAAGGTAACACCAACCATTAAGAAACTTCTCTTTCTAAATCATAATGTTCCTTATTCGTCCATTTAGAAATCGTGCACCTTTTCAACCATGATAGTCTCATCTGTATATTGTTTTAGCTTCAAAAGATCTCTGTAAAACTCTTATTGCAATGTAGACTCTAGCATTTACTTCATAATATTGGTGTTTATATCTGCTCAAGTTAGATTGTTCAAAAATTAAACACAATTTCTTAACCCTTGGTGTCGTTCGAATCTTCTTAGCGTATTACACTCCCTTGCTTGGGGCATCGACAACGACTTTTGTTTTCTAGGCCACATTCTTCCCAATCGTAATCCTTGATCAATACCAACCCAATGATCATGTGTCACAAGCTCAAAACCAACTTTGTGAAGATGTATTTCATACGCTTACATGATTCTCATAGATGTCACCATTATGTTCAAGAAAGTAGTTTCTCCATGCTCTATAACGAATAACTCCACACCATGGGTGAGTAATCAAGTTCACACTTCCTTATTTGTCTTAATACATGAGCTACTAATAATTTTCTTGCTTGGAGCGCATTCCAAGTCTTGACAAAGTGCATTGTAGAGAAAACTCCGATGTCCAACCTTTGAAAGCCTCTATTGAACCTCTAATAGAATCTTACTAGTCCATGTGGAGTCCAAAAAGTTATATTTTCTATTTTATGACTTTTCTATGATTTTTTTCAAAGAGTTAGCCAAAATAAATAAAAAAAGATTAAACCATAGCAAAATCACCGTCCAAAGCCGCCTTAAGGTGTAATTTGACTGGTTTTAGAAAGTTCAAGGGTAAAAATAGACGATTCATAGTCGAGGGGTGGTGTAGTAGACCACACTAGAGTTAAGTAGACCATTTTCCTTTCCTTTGCTTTTTTTTTTGTCTTCTCTCACCTGAAAAATCGACTCATGGCTGCGGATGCCCTTACCCAGTCCGAGCCCAAATCTGAACAGCGCCCGGTCATGACCGATAGTCCGTCCCAATCCTCTGATAAGGCTGTGAACGACAGAACGAGGGCCCAGGGCCCAGGCCCCAAGCCCCAAGATCGGCAGGATTGGGCCTGCTAACCCTATCAGAAAACCGAGTGCTGCTTTGAACATATAGAGCTCGTCTGCAATATCCATGTCCTCTATCAGCTATCAGTGCACATTAGTACTAACTAATGCCAGCAGTGCGCTCCTTAAGCTAGCGTAACTACTGTCGCACGGCTCTTGCTGAATTGAAGCGAGTCTGCGAGTGTGCATGTGGCAAGCTAAGCTAAGGGAAGGGAGTGAGCGGTCCCCGCAGAACCGTTGCAACCAAAAAAAAATCCAGGTGTCACATCCGTCGTCGTCGTCGTCGTCGACGCGACCAAGATCTCTCTCTATATCTGTCTACCGCCCTCACATGCATGATGGTGGCGCCGGTAAATGGCTCGGGCCGGGGCCAGCCATCCACGGGAGCCCGGCCGGCCGGGAAATTAAACCGAAAGGCCCGAGGCCGACAGTCCAAGGAGCGGACGAAAAAGGTTAGGTGTTTACGGTTGCAACCGCCGGCGAGGAGCTAGCGGTGGACCACGGCCCCCGTCGCGTGGGACGATCGGCTTCCTGCTGGGATAGATCGCGCGAGTAAATAATTTGATTGATGTGGTTGCTTCCATGCATGTGCAGGTGGTCAGTTGATGAATGAATGAAAGGAGAAAAAAAAAGAGCGCGCCGACACTCAGCCGGGACGAGACGACAGGTGTGGCACTGTACTGCGGCTGCGGCAAATGAATTGGATCGAGTGAAGTGTTCAGTGGTCGTTCACTTCGGAGTCCGGACGACCGGCACCATGCATGCATGTGGGTGCTGGAAGGCCGGAACTACTATATACCATGGTGGTTTGTCAGTCTACTCCGGCGCTCGTCAGTCAGTCAGCTTTTTTTTTTAAAGTCAGTCAGCTTAATTATTACGCGGCCGGCCGGGATAACGCGCGCAAATCACTCCGACATGCTGCCGTCGGTTCGGTCTCGTTGGTAACATGCAACGCGTAGGCCGGCACGCTTATATATATTCATTTTCCAAGAAAACTAAACTACTGTAGTATACTGCATTTGCCAACGCGCGCGCGCGTTGCCACGTAGCCGTGTGGAAGCTCAAGCGTACGTATATGTACACTGCTCGTCGGTCGGTCGCTACATGGATATATATATATTTGGCCCCACTGCAAAAAAAAAAAAAAAAAAACTAATAATGCATGAACAGGGATGGGGTCCCTGCTGGGGCGCGCGACCACCATGTGCAGGGTCGCTTTCTGCTCCTCAAAAACCATCTCGCATGCCACGCGATCGATCGAGGGTGAATCTGCGCACATGCATGCCACGCGATCGATCGAGGGAAGCGCAACCCTGAACAACAACCGCTGACGCGTACGTGGAGCAACCGGCCGGGTAGTAGGGCCTGTTCCCACGCCGACTGCTGGGTTAGTTGCCGGCCGCCCGGCCCCAGCTAGCGCGCCCACCGCCGGCACCTCTCGCTCCATCATCCATCCGTGATCCGTCGTCGATCGGCGGCCTCCGATCCGATGCCTGGCATGAATGCATGCATGCATGTACACCAACCAAACCACAGGACAGGACAAGCTAGGACCAAGACGAAGGGGCCAGCCGGGGATTGTTTAATTAGAGCTAGCTCGATCGCTTGTGCGGAACATGCGCGCGAATGCAAGCGTGATCGTCAGTGCCCAGTGGATCATACTATAATGGGGTTACTTTTTTCTCAAATTTTCCTTTTACCAATCCTGACATTAGAAGTAGCACGTTTCGTGATTAAATCATGAATTACAAATAGCTGAAAAAGCTTTATTGCTATCTCTAGAGGTAATCCACATTGACGTAATGAAAGCGAAGGACCCACAACAATGACAGAACCACCCCCCCCCCCCCCCCCAGTAATTGACTCGTTTTCTAAGCAGTCTCGCGAAACCTCCCTTCTTTATTTACCCTCAATAACTGAAAGTGATTTGTATACTTTATTGTGATCATCCCTCGTCGGTTGCCCGCGGGACTCACTATCAAGAAGTGTATCCACGACATCTTGTACCATTTTTTTTTCTGACACATTACTAAATCTGCTGGTGCTAATTCACTTTTTTTAATAGATAGTCAAGGTTGTTGTTCTAACGGATAACTCTCTTATAAAGTTCATTATGAAGTCACTACTTTATCCTCATGCAATGCAAATTAATAGTATACTACTACCTCCATTCTAAGTTACAAGACATTTTAAAATCTTAGAAACTTATTCCTCTATATCCCAGAATAAAAGTCATTCTCATTTCTTGAGAAGTCAGCTTTTTAAAACTTTGACCAAATATATAAAAAGTATTAATATTTAATACATAATTAGTATCACTAGATAGATCGTTGAGTATATTTTCATAATAAATTTATTTGAATTTATAAATATTGCACATATTTTCTACAAATCTAGTCAAAGTTGAGAAAGTTTGACCTGCACGCATCCCATAGCGTCATCTATTATGGGTCAAAGGAGTATAAGATAATATAATAACATTTATAATGTCAACTAAGTATTGAATATTATTATATTCTTTATCAATTATATTTTTATAATATATATATCATAAATCTTTATAAATTTCTTTATAATTTTAGTAAAACTTGTTTTGACTCTCTAATATTCATGAAAGAAAGATAGAGGAAGTATATGTAACCGATTTAATTTATTCGGAATGCTGGCTGGTTTGCCCGTAAATATGCCCTCCAGTTTGACTCTACCGTACGCAAGCACGTGTTACATCGAAATCTTTCATTCCCACTCGTTCTCTGTTTAATTATGGTACGTGTACTCAGGCCGGGTGATTTAATTTGTTCGCTTTGGTGTCACACTCCTATGCTTTCCTTGATTTTTTTTAATATATTCGGTATAAACATATATAGCATGCCAGCACGAAACACTAACAGCTCTTACTCCGTGCGGTTAACTTTGGGGCTTCCTTTAATTTGTCTGTTCCGAATTTCAGTTTGTCTGGCTTTATTCCAAGTCGAGCTACTTTATTTTTTGACAAAAAATTGTACAAAAATGAATAAACATCTAGAATATATCAAATTATAGTTTTAATAATAGATTCTAAATGGAATACATTTTTGACATACCATTTTATTTAATCTTATAATCTTATATATGCCAACACTTTTTTTTAAAAAAAAGATGTCCAATTTCTGAAAATATCAAAATGATCTATACAATTCAGAACCGAGAGATACATATTGTTCTCCTCATCCTCCCTACATCTTAATTTATTCGCCCCCTCAATGTCTGTGATTCTCTTTCCACAAGATCCAAGCTATATTCTCTCTCTATATCTTTGATAAGCTCCATGAAAGTCGAGGAACGACTCACATTTGGGTTGGGTTTAGGCTATTAGGATGTTTAGGGATCCACGCTTAGGTAAGATTTTCTTTTTCTCAAACTCTTTGGAAAGAGGGATGGCTAGGAGAATGGTTTATGCGACATTGCAGGTGGCAGGTTAGGTGCGAATCTCTAGCTAGAAACTTCATCAGGGTCAGCATCATTAGATTTTTTTACGGTCAACAAAATATCTTTTAACAATTTTTTTTAGTTAGTTGTGTACATAAACATGGATATAACACTTTTTTGTTAACATAAATACTCAAAAAGGCATATTTAAGGCTCTAGGTGACATGTTTCCATGCATGTCTTCATAGTCTGTCAATCAATTAATATACTTGCAACTATAATCACAATCGTATATTTATTCAACATCCAACTGAGTAGCAAACTCAACATTAAGGGCATGTTTGGATTCTCCGACCTAAAGTTTAGTTAGCTAAAGTTAAGGACTAAAAGTTTAAACCACTTTAGTTTACTTATGTATGTATGTGGTCTAAAGTTTCTGAGCTTGGCTAAACTTTAGCAGCATTTTAGATCCCTTGTTTGGAGTCTCAAGAGCTAAAAGTGATCTAAAAATAGTAGCTAAAATTTTGACCATGGAATCCAAGCATGACCTTACTCAATGGTTTTAACAAAAAAAAAGCAGACGTATATGCTCTAGTTATCTAGAGTAAATAATAACAATGTTCCATGGTTAGGATTTAAATAAAATGCTAAAAAACTTTCAACTAAGTCAAATAGCGGTCTCGAGTGGAGCTAAAGCATTGTTATATGCAATAATGGAACAAATGACAACATCATAGTGGTATGTCATTTAAAAATGTTATAGTGAGCTATTTAGAATCCTGGTGGGACCATATCTACGACAATGAACGGGTGGGGCCGCTGCCGTGGAAGTAGTGGCTGGAGCCTGGAGGTCTACTTCAGTGCCGCCAAGGGGCAAACTACCTGCACGTGGGCCCGGCCGGGATCATCCACCTTGGCTTCGATCCGGTGCTAGCAGCTGACAGACAAGTCGTACATCCTTTTGGCGTCGTGCTAAGGTACTTTAGGGACGGTGGTGTCCGCGTGGCCGCGGCCCGCGGCGCCGCCGCCCGCCGGAGCTCCCGTGCAGCCGGCAGGGAGGACGGTGTTCATGCGCCGGTAGCAGAGTTTCAAGAAATTCCCACCACATGATGCGCACGAGATGTGCAGGAGAAGAGATGGAAACGATGCTGGTCCACCCAACCTGTAATCGCTAGACGGTCGGCAGGAGTCGACATACCCGATCGGCGTGTAGTTTTGGGTTTTATTCTGGAGTAATCTAGATCCAATATGAAAAGATATATTGCCCGGACTACACGTGTACTCATCGACAGGCTTAAACACATATGATGCCAAGCTGATTATCGACTTTAATCACTACGTACTAGAGTAACCAGTTGAGAAATCAAGCCGGAAGGGTGTACAACGGAAGGAAGCTTCTGGGTATATTACTACTGCCTCTGTGCCTCTGTCCTAAAATATCAGTTGATTTTTTATTTCCATTCCATATTTTTACTATATTTATATAAAATATGTGTAACATTTGTATCTTTAAATAAATTTATTACGAAAATAAATTTAACGATGTACTCCCTCTATCCCAAATTGTAAGTCATTCCAAGAATCTTAGAGAGTCAAAGTTTCTCAAGTTTGATCAAACTTATATAACAATATAATAATATTTATGATGTCAAATAAGTATCATTAGATTCGTTATCAATTATATTTTTATAATATAACTATTTGATGTTATAAGTCTTTATAGTTTTGTCTATAATTCTTGATCAAACTTAAGATGTCTTCAAGATTCTTGGAATGACTTACAATTTGGAATGGAGGGAGTATCTAACAAATTTTTTTATATAAAGTTAATTAATATTATTTATCAATAAATAAAAATGACAGTTATTTATAGATGGAGGAAATAAATCAGAGTATTTATAATTCTTCTTCTATAAAGCACTTCCATTAATTAATAATTAGAGAGAGAGAGAAGAGTACACCAATCAGTTATTCAGTTGTTGCGACATTCAAAGTTCCTGCACAATTGTCTGCTTTCCTGGATGGACCTGCACATGTCTGGTCTCCAGGATACCAAGCCAGCATTTCAACATCAAAGGAAAATTAATCAATCTGTAGCGCTAACAAAAACAGTTTGTTAGCGAAGGAAAAGAAAGGAAATAGGGTACGCATATTGTGTCTTCGGACGACTATGATAGTAGCAAATCCCTTCCTAAGTTTTTTTTTTCCTGTGACCGTCAATGACTAAAGTATATCCATGGAAAACACAATTGATGTTCAAGGAACATGTTTTCATTATATTCGATTCTATTTAAAGCAATACCCCTAGATTCATATATAAACGTCTAGTCAAATTGGTCTACGGACTAAGCAGAGAGACAATTTGAGTAGTATAACAAGTTATATCCTCTGCTCGGACTAAACAGAGAGACAATTTGAGTAGTATAACAAGTTATATCCTCTTCTCCAAATTATAAGTTGCTGAATTTTCTAGAAACATAGTTTATATGGATATTATGTCAGTAGAGGGAATTGCCTATCCTACAAACACGTTCACTCCACTTCATAACCTCCCTCACCATGCATCAGCCGTATAATCCAATAACAATGTAGAACTAAGATAAGTTAGATTCACATCAATTCACATGTGTTGACGTAGATTAGAGTGAAACTTAAACTAAATTTCAACCCAACACACTACATGTAGATTAAGGTGAATTTGATAACATCAAAGAAGGCACAAGTGATTTGTAAGAGAAACATATCTTTTCCATGATTGTTTGAAAAAAAGAAAAATTTGAAGATTGTCATTATAATTTTTTTTGTCGTGTCTCACCGCTTACGTCCATCCTAAAACCAATGCAATTATAGTTCTATCTTTAGTTAGACCGTTTAAAGTTTGATCAATTTTATAGAAGAGAAAATCAATATTTATAAAAAAAATATGTATGCAACAAACAAAAATATCCATTATGAAATCGGTGTCATTTATTTGACCTCATAGTTTTTATATACTTTTTTTATATAAACTTGGTCAAATTAAAACGCTTTACAATTCAGTAGGAGTGTCTCCCTAGTCTTTGTAACCAGAAGGGTATTGATTGATTCTGTCGCGTTTTATGCGATTGCAGCTTCAAGCTATTTAGCTGTAGTTCTAGGTAACTGAGAAATACGGAGTGAAAACCATTCACTATATTCATTTTTTTTTCTGAATTCTGAAAGGACTGCAATGCACACAAATTCAAAACTCACAACTTGATGCAACGGCGCGCAACATTACTCGCGCAGCTCTAGCTTCACTCTCTATGCTTTCCACAACCACAACAGAGACCAAGGGAAGAAACAAGAATTACAGCACCAGCATTCACATACGCATCACTAGGGGATCAATGCAGAGACCGACCGTGCAGTGTGGAGGGAGGGAAGAACTCCATTAATTCCCTTCTTCAACCTCCTCCTCCTCTTCTGACGACACGGCCTCCCGCGAAACCCGGACGCACATTTCCCGCCTTAATTAACTGCACTGCTCCATTGCTTGGCAGCAGCAATTCAGGGGTAGTTGACCAAGGAGCGGTAGGTCTTCCCGGGCGTCCACGCGGCCGGGATGGCGTTGTTGGCGACGAGCACCCTGCCGGAGTCGGAGGTGAGGCGGAGCCCGAACGGCGCTCTGAGGCTCCGAACGTTGTTGAGGCGCCACGTGGCGCCCCAGTTGTGCGCCATGGGCGTCCACACTCTGCTGCCGGCCTCCATCAGGTCGACGGCGTTGAGGTCGCCGTCGTCGTCCTCGAATTCGATGAGCACGTTGAAGTAGAAGGGGTTGGCGCCCTGGTCCACCTTGAACGCCACGTTCACGCCGGGGTACTTGCACGGCACCCTCTTGTACTGGATCCTCACGACGCCGCCGGCGCGGACCTTGTCGGCCATGCCGGGCCCGGGCTTCGCCATGGCGCCCATGGCCGTGCCGCTCATGTCGAAGTGCGCAACCTCGCCGGGGAACAGCCCGCCCGGGGACAGGTCGGTGATGACGATGGTCACCGGATTGCCGGAGCAGGCTGCGTTGCTCGTGCATTTCACCTCGTAGCAGGCGCCGCAGCCCTCGCCTCCCCTGTACAGCGGCGCGCTCCCGGCGGCGATCATCGAGTCGAACGGCTGCTTCCCGACGGCGGTCTGGTAGCCGCACGCGCCACCTGTAAGTATTCACGATTAATTAATTAATTAATTTCAACGACATCAGTCCAATGCATGTTACAATATATTATAGGTACATAATTAAGTACTTTGGCATCCATCGACATGAACACAAGCAGCAAGGGCATGCCACTAACCTTCACCGCCGTCGCCGTTAGGGGCGCCGTAGTACGTGGCGCCGGCGCCGGACAGCCAGCCGCCGGAGCCATAGACGGTGGAGGGTGACGAAGGGGTAGCGGTGTGGTTGGTGTGGGACTTGGCTGCAGTAGCCGGCTTGTGGATGGTTCTGGCTGCAGGCACCGGCCTGTGGCTTATCGGCCTTGTCTTGGGCTTGGTCTTGCTGAGCTTGCGGGTGCAAGCAATAGGGCTCACTAGAAGTGAGAGCACGACCACTGCAGCCAGCAGTAATGTGCATAGCTGCTGCTTCGCCATTGTTCTGTTGAGCTAGCTAGATAAGATATCTGCTGAGCTAGCTCGATTGTTCTGTTGCAGTTGCAGCAGTGGTGGGCACGAGAGGGGTATTTATAGGGCACCTTGGGGAAGGGATTGCACAACTACTTTGGGGACGATTCTATACCGGTCGATTGAAATTATTGGGGAGAACGTGACGAGTTGGTGTGCAGTGGAAAAGGTCTAAGCCAACCACTGCTCTTTTTTCTACTAATATGCACTAACAATCTTAAAATCATGTCTAAAAGGTTTCCGAGTTCAAATTGAAAGCAGAACTAAAAATTAACACAAGTAGGGACTGCAAATGCCCTTCCAGTAGTTCGGGATTTAGGCTTCAAAGCAATATTGTACAATGCAAGTTGCGTACTATCACCATGCATAGAAAGTATTCACTCCGTTTCAATTTATAATTCGTTTGACTTTTTAAATCATCACTTGTCTTATTTAATTTTTTTTATAAATATAGTTAAATTTAAATCATTCATGTAAACCATTTATTAAATAGGTAAGCCACACCAAAAGAAGTGATATTTTACATAAAAAATTTGAATAAGATGAATGGTCAAATTTGGGGTAAAAAAGTCAAGTATATAACAGTGGCTAAGAGAATGACTCTGTACAATTTGAAATGGAAGGATTAATAGCCAAAATAATGTAAAAACGATTTATAAACTAGAGTCTCAAAATAGTTACAATTAGTTTAAGCATATTGATTATAATTTATAAGGGTGATGGTCTAAATAAACTAAACGCTTGGAGAGAGAAAAACTATGTGCCGTATTATAATAGTAATAGTAATAGTAATAGTAATAGTAATAGTAATAGTAATAGTAATAGTAATAGTAATAATATAATTAATAATAGTATATAATAATATTAATAATAATATTAATAATAGTAGTATAATAGTAGTAATAATAGTAGTAGTAGTAAAATAGTAGTATAGTAAAAATAATAGTATAATAATAATAGTAATAATAATAATAATAATAATAATAGTAATAATAATAATACTATAATAATAATAATAATAATAATAATAATATAATAATAATAATAATAATAATAATTATAATAATAATAATAAGTAAACATTACAAAAAAATACAAGCATATAAAAACATATATGTGTGAAAATGTTTTTTTAAAAACCTTTATAATTTTCACTAGAGATGGAGAGACAAGGTACCTATATCCCTCCACAAATTTTCAATGACGGACTAATTTTTTTTAATAAAAAAAGAGACAAGAAGACTATCATAATACTACTAATTGGTGGCCTCGGACAGAGCAAGCACATAGAAAAAAATAAATCTTAGAAATTCTCACAAGAATCATAAACATCTCATCTTTAATTTGGTGAATTCGAATCATCTTCATAAATGCACATCATGCCTTTAATTTGTTGACTCAAATAACTATAATAGACATTGCATCTACTATCTTTTCAAAAAATGTGTCCATTTTGCTATTATGAAACATACATGAAGTAATAATTAATTCGTCCCCACAGAAACTAGAGGGGAATAACAATACATATAAATTTTTTAGGGGCGGCTAGTCGTCCCTACAAATCAATTTTCAGAAATAACGAAAAAAGCAAAAAAAAAAAAATCCAAAAAGGCCCCCGCCGATCAATCACGAGTCAAAAAAGAAACACACACTCCACATCTATCAAACTTTGAATCGAGACATCCCCCTTCGGTGCACCCTTCTCTACCACTACACGTAACACTCACTTGGGCCTCCTCATATTATCTTAAATTATATTTAAATTGAGTATTTAAGAAACTTTTCTTTTTTGGAGTTTCTCCATCAGAGATCTTTTATAAAATTTGAATTTAAATTTAAGAAATTCAAACATAGTTTTTTTCTAACAAGATGATTCAAATCAAAAATTGTCCACTACAAAGTTATTAACTTTTAGAGGTCTACAACTTTCATTTAGGTTGCTTCTCCATCCGAGGTAATTTAAAAAAAATCAAATTTCAAATTTGAGAAATCCGAACATAGTTTTCTATGACAAAATGAGTTTAAATAAAAAAGTTGTCAACTATAAAGTTATATAACTTGAGATCTACAACTTTTGTTTTGGTTGTTTCTCCATATAAGGTAGTTTAAAAAAATTCAAATTTAAGAAATTAAAATACAGTCTCCATGATAAAATGATTTTACATGAAAATATTGTCAACTTAAAAGTTCTACAACTCATCAAGATCTACAACTTTTGTGTCACCTTTTCATGTGATTTGGTTTCAATAATTCAAATTTTAAATTTTAAAAAATGACTAGTGCAAACAAGATTTGAAATAACAAATGATTTCAACTAAAAAGTCATCAATTACAATCTTGCAGCACTCGTCAAGGTATACAACTTTTATTTTGGTCATTCCTACATCTGATAAAGTGGTAGTATACATTATTCACAAATTCATAAATCTCACATAGTTTATGAAACTATGTAAGAGATGTGTCATTTTTTAACAATGTTTATTACCGCCTTCTCACTTTCTAACATATGATGATTTATTAGATGACAAATGATACTTCAAATTTACTATCTCTGTTTTGCAAAAGGTTGTAGTTCTAGTTTTATCCTAAAACAATTCTATGTGACCATGGTGAGAGTCTCTATGTGATTTTGGTAATTGAGTGACGACCTAGGTGAACTAATATGTGTTCAAGTGATATATACACGGAAATTAGTTCACATGTGATTGTGTGATGAAGGAGCTTATTGCACATGAGACATGACATGGAGTCATGTGTGATCAAGGTGGAGAAGATCAAGATGAGGCTGGCTTGATGGACCGGTTGCAAGTGTGAAGGGCAAGCGGTGATGGCTTGGCGCCGATGGACCGACGCAACGGTGAAGAGCATGTGAGGTCAAGATCGATGAACCAACACGGTCACGTGATGATATGAAGTGGATCATATCATTTGGTGATAGGTTGGTGCATGTGTTGCATCAACATTGGAGAAGGAGATGGAATGGAATGCGCAAGGCAAAGGTATAATTGTAGGGTATTTCATTTCACCAGTCATAGGTGTGTCGAGAAGTATATGACCGGGTTTAGAATAGATGGCCGTACTATCAAGAGGGGCAAACTTGTTTGCATATCGGTCATCTAGTGCCACTTGAGCGATCTAACTTTGCGATGCATTATATGATCGAGTGGCGTAGTGAGAGCAAGTGAAAATCCTTTGAAAATGATTGTGAAAATGTTAACACACATGCACATGGTGATGTACACTTGGTGGTGTTGGCACATTTGCAAAGAAGAAGGTGTTGGAGTTGAATTGAATCAACTCGGGGAAGAGAAAAATGTTTTTTGGTATGCCCCTAACTCTTGGACAGCTCTTGGAATGAAATACTGATTTTATTCATTGTTATATGGATCAAATGGACTCGAGGGATGTGTAGGCCTCTGAGTTAGCTTTCCAAAAAGTCCAAGATCATCGAAATCGGAGTTCGGAGCTAAGAGATACAGACGTTTCCGTACGGACTGTGCTGGTCCAGACGCATTGGGCAGTCCGGAGGTCTAAAAATTGCTCTCCGGGATGCTCTGTGAGGTCCGGACAGCGTCCGGAGTAAAAACTGCTCTCGGGAGCTCTTTGTGTAGAGTCCGGACACTTGGTTTAATAGTCCGGACCTCTACTGTTCATAGCGTCCGGAGGTGTTTTTGTGTGTGCTGAAGCGCGCCAACGGCTCGATTCAAACGGGCAAGGGTCCGGACGCATGCGCGTTTGTCCGGACCATCAGTAAAACAACGTCCGGAGGCGCGCAGAGAGTGGGAAAATGACTAGTTTCTTCCCCTCTCTATAAATATGCTTGGTGGCTACACTTGGCCGGTTGCTGAGCACCCTTGGGTCTTTGTGGCTTGTGTAGGAGTGCTTGGGAGCCCTCTAACTCACATACACTTGATAGTAATCATCCGATTGTGTGAGAGCGATTCTAGTGCGTTGCATTGCGAGTTTGCATCGAGTGGCACTAGATGATCGTGTTGCAAGCCGGTGGTGCTTGTTACTCTTGGAGGTTGCCACCTCCTAGACGGCTTGGTGATTGTGGCTCCGTCGAAGCACGCAAGAAGCTTGTGCGTGGCTCCGGAGAAGAGCTTGTGAGGGGTGTTGTGCTCGCCCCGCGGGAGATCACGAAGAGCAACTTTAGTTGAGCGTGTCATTGAGTGCCCTCATCTTGTGTTGGTTGTGCGGCACCCGATTGTGGGTTAGACTTGTGAATGCCTATTAGCGCGTGAACCTCCAAGTGAGTGAGCCGACACAACAGGGACTAGCTTGGTGGCGACCAAGTAAACCTCGGGAGAAAAATCATCGTGTCAACCTTATGTACATCTTCTCGGTGGTTTGCATTCTCCAAATCACTAGTTTGTATTTACTTATTCATACTTGTGCTAGTGATTAGATTGTTGCTCTTGTAACTAGTTTAGCTTGTGTAGTTTGCTTAGTTACCTTCTAGCTTGTGTAGCTTAGAAGTAGCTCTTGAGTGACTAATTGACTTGTGTAGCCTTGTTAGTCATATTGCTTAGTTTGTGTAGCTAAGTAAGTTGAGGTCTCTAGTTGACTTGTGTAGTATTGCTAGAGAGCATTGCTAGTGAGCTTAGGTGCTTTGTGCTTTGCTTACTAGTATGTGTAGGAGCCCCCGTGTGCTTAAAGTACTAGTTGCTTAGGTTTGTGTGACCTTGCAACCTAGACTTGTTTAGGTGAGCTTCTTAGCTTGGCACCTTAGTTAGCATAATAGACATACTTTGCTAAGTGCTTGAGTTATAGATAGAGGGGTGTAGTCTTGGCTAGACCGATAGTTTTAATTCCGCAATTGTTTCGATTAGCCGTTGCGCTTAAGTTTTAGAAAAGACTATTCACCCCCCTCTAGTCCGCCATCTCGACCCTACACATGGTTAGTGGCTTATATATTTATATAATTTAATAATGTTTAATTATTAATAATAAAATATTTCGCACGGTGAATCTAGCTGAAATTGTAAATCTTATGACGTTAGATTATGGTGAATACTTTGTGTGTGTATGGGCTGCTGCCTATATCATGGCGTTAGCAACTAGTATTCCTCTATTTTGTTTGTTCTGCTACAGTACTAATGACTTAATGAGTGCAGAGCTCAGAACCCGTACCCTATGCTGTCTGTATTCACCACCTATATCTTTTATTTGTTTCCCCACCGACAACATCTTTCTCTATCTTCAGTGATTCGAGGCGAAAATCAGTAAAGCCAACGTCATGATTGCTGCTAATTTGCACCAACATGAAAGCCAACTTTTAGATAATGGAGGCGATCATGCTCACCGTCCAAGGATTTGGATAAAGAAATGGAACCAAACAAGGAAAGGAAGATGTATTCTTCTGGGATATATAGGTTCGTTAGGATTAGCACGGTCGATGCACGATGAAGAAGAAGAATCGCTGGCCATCTTCATTTGATTCCCCTCTTTCTCAGATGCATGGCTGGCTAGTTCATCATTCCCTCCATTTTATTCATACGAGCTAAAAAGTATCTAATAATGATAAAATCATATAAATGTTTGCGAGTTCAAATGGAAAGCGGAACTGAAAACATGCGTAGAGAAATTTAATCTGCATGTGCGTACTTTTGTAGGTGAATGCTCTTCCAATAGTTCCGGGATTAGGGCTCTCTATAATGCAATTTGCGTATTATCACCATAGAGGCACAGACTGGGTTTTTCCTGATGGTTCTGAGTATTAACTGAACTTCCAAACTGATGTGATGTGATAATTAGTAGAGCCTCTATTTAGCTAACTACTCCCTCCATCCTAAATTATAAGATATTTCAACAATCTTAGAGAGTCAAAATATCTGACTAAACTTATATGATAATATAATAACATTTATGATACCAACTAAATATCATTAGATATTTTATTAACCATATTTTCATATATTTGATATCATAAATCTTAATATTTTTTTCTATAATTTTGGTCAAACTTGAGATGTTTTGACTCTCCAATATTTTTGAAATGATTTATAATTTGGAATGGTGGGAGTAGCCAGCAAACCTAAAAAAAATAGCTCGCTTATTAGCATTCCTTTTGGATGGACTAGAGCTAATGTTGATTGTTTTTAAGCAAGCTAGCAATTAGCTCTTATATCAAATAGGGTTAAGAGGTGTTATGTTATTGGCAGTCTGCTTATAGCTTATTTGGATACAAGAGCTAATTGCTAGGTAGCTAAAAATTAGTTAAAATTAGTCTTAAAGCACCGAAACACGAGGGCTAATAGATGATCCAATTTTCTAGTTAAACTTTTAACTAGTTTCTAAAATGGATTCTTACAGTAGCTCGAAATTTGTCATGCTTATCTGATGTTATATACTAGTAACCCAAATAATGTAGAAAACGATTTATGAACTGGAGTTTAAAAATAGTTTCACCACCCAAAAAACAGTTACCAATGGAGCATCGAAAAGGGTTTCCAAAATTTATTTGAAATAAACATATTGAATTTAACTTTTAAGGTTGATAGACTACACATAAACGAAACTCTTTGAGAAAAAAAACTATCTATCATAATATAATAAATGGTGTGAAGTGTAGGAACCTTTTACAAACATATAAAAGGCATGTGAAAATGAAAAAAATTTAAACAATCTTTTATATTTTTTACTAGAGATGGGGAGAAAGCTATCTATATCACTATTCAGCGGTCTTTAATGGAGCCTGTACACACTATGGAAAAAAAGTAAATCCTAGAAATTAGCACAACAATCATAAAAATCTTTTATTTGGTGACTCCAATCATCATAAAAAAAATGAAGGACCGAGAATGGCGACCAGAGGAGGAAGGGTGAATGGGAGCCTCAAATTTCTCTCGAAATATTCGGGCCACTCTTCCCAAAAGCCAAAACCGGTTGATGGGGCTCAACCTCCCCCCGAGCAACGCGAACCGGAGAAATGAGAGCTCACCGGCAGTGGAGAGAAACTCACCGGAAACCCCAAAACACAGGTTCTCAGCCCTTAGGGAAAAGATGCACGAACCTAGGTAAAACAGACGAAAACAACAACCAACAGAGAGCTCCGGACCAGTTTGTCAGGACCACCGGACCATAGCACAAGGTCCAGAGCCTTGGTCTGATGCTTCTGCAGGTGACCGTTGGACTGGTCCGACGCTCACACAGAAACTACGGAGGGAGTACCGAAGCTCTGGACAACTGGTCCGACGCTCACAGTCGGACTAAGGGAAGTAGTTCGGTGCTCACTCCAGCCTCTGCGCAAAACAACACAGGAAGCTCCCTAGCTCCGGACTTTGGTCTGACGCTCACCGTCGGACTAAAGCACCTGGTCCGACGCCTTCGGCTGCTTGGCTGTCTTACTGGTCAAGACCATCGGACTACTTGCGATGGTCCGGAGCTAATGCCAAGTAGTCCGGAGGGTAGTCCGGAGCTCACTAACAGAAAAGCTGAGGCCCGCAAAAAACGATTTCACTCCGTCAAAACTTCCCAAAACTCAACCAAAAGATCATCAACTACAACCAAACTTTGTAGACATGATCCTAGTGCAGTTGGGGAGCTATCCCGAAGAAATCATCGCTCAATTTGGCTTAGAGCAGCGAGGGGAGCTATCCCGAAGAAATCATCGCTCAATTTGGCTCAAGTTGTTACAAAGGTTGGTGAAATCAACCTAGGGATCTCATGAACTAGAGAGAGGGTAGAGAGAGAGACAGAGTTGGGGCAAATGATTAGGGTTTAAGAGATAGGATGAGGGATACCCCTTCATCCCCTACTTAACGGGCTTTGGCTATTTCCCAAAGACCCCCTAGATACATTGAGTGAACTACCTAGCCTAAGCATTGCAGTCCAATCTCCCGCATTTTGAATGGACGACCCCGCTTCCTGCCAGGAGGTGTCGTCGCCTCGACGCAACCTCCAGGATTCCGCCACGTGCCATCCCCGCTTTCTCGGAAGCTCCGCCTAGGTTTTGAGGCCCAAACCCAGGAAACCCGCCACCAGTAGCTTTGGGCTCAACTACCGAACCCCGAGTTTTGAGGGCCAAACTCGGAAACCGTCCTCGTATGGTTTTGAGGCCCAAACTACCAAACCACTCGACTTGAGCCACATTGTCCTCTCCCGGTCGGACCCCGAGTCCCCTGAGCCTCTGCTCGACTCGCTCATCCACTGTCCTGACTTGGTCAACTCGGTCTACCTCCATGTCTTCTCGCACTCGCCGGTGTCAAGTACTAGCCACCACAGCTAGTCCTCCGGCGCCCATGGTCCCTCAGTCCGAGCCCCACTTCCGCCCTTCACCGCTCTCAGTCCATCGGCACGACAAACCTCTACTCGACCTTCTCCACGCCATTGACCACTGTCACTAGGCATAGCACCTGCAAACCACAAGTCGATAGACATGCACACATTTGCTTTCGCAAAGGGTTAGGGTAAGCCACTCAAACTGAAACACTCACTTGTTGGACGATCACTCATCATCAAAGCTGAACATACATGGGTACTTATCCACCATGTGTTCGCAAACATATGCATCGTGTCCTTAATTTGCTCAATAATAGACACGTGATCTACTTTGTTTTCTCTAAATAATTAGCCATCTTTTGCTTTTATGAGACATACATAAATTGACCTCTAAATTTATATCTAAATTACTCACATACACCATTATAAAAGATGATGCAAATTAACCCTTAAAACTATTAAGTTATCCACCATTATCATTCTGAAAGAACATATGTCATTATGAAAGATCATAACTATTTTAATATGTATCTAAATTACACACACCTATTGTTATTAAAATAAAATAAAAAATCTCTGAAATCTACATCTAGAACAATACAAGATTTTTAGGAAGATAATTAGAAAACCATTAAGGATGCTACACACTTATACCGTTGTTAACTGAATATAACCATAAATGTTATGTGCCACTAAGCAGACTCAAAATTTAGGATAAATAATTATTTAATAGTCTATGAGTTGTCAAAAAATGTTCGCTTAATAAATTACATACCAATTAGAAAAAATCACTTTAAATGTATTAATAATTCATGATAATAGTTTTTGTAAGTTGCTATTTTAGATAATTTTCTATATTGTAACTGATACATCTATTGATGGTAATAATGACTTACAGTACCATCAACATGTCTCGGAATAATGGGAAAGGAGCATTGTTGATAGGTCAAGATGGTGGATTAGAGGAGGTAAATAGTGCTTTCTAAAGCTAACTACGCCTGCTAACCGAAACAAAAGTCAAACTAAAAATATCGGTCTAGCCAAGACTACACCCCTCTAACTAAATTTTCAGGCACCTTACAATAGATCCTAAATAAGAAACTAAGGTTCTAGGCTAGGTAGAGCTTACATAACCAATTCTAGTTTATAAGGTTACCCAAACCTAAGCAACTAGTACTCAAGGAACTACAGAGGTCCTTTTTTTGCGAGACCCAAGTACAAACATAGACGCTCACATACATTAGCGCACACTCACTCATATCCTTATGAATGCATGCATGCACACCCTACCCCTATAAGCACCTTCGAAAAACCGAGTTGGGCTGGCAAATCTGGAGATTGACAAATTCACCATAGGCACCTCATTGTCGACAGACATATCACCTACCTCATTGTCGACAGACATATCACCTCATAGCTGAATAGCGTTGTTAAATCCTAGAATAAATCAATGAAAATGCAAGCACCTATGTAAAATCGGAGATTTGAACCTGGGTGGACAGGTTCCACCACAAGGAAGCCAACCAACTGAGCTACACTTTGCAACTAGGGAGGTCCAACACATACTTTTGAGAAAAACACACAAATCCTAAGAAAACTAGTCATTCTCAACTAGTAATGCTATATAAGATAAAATAGGGAGCTCAACTTCCTTAGCTACACAAACTATGAAAGACTGTTAAGCTACACAAAACTACTAGCACAAGAGAACAACTACTTTGCTACACAAGCATACTAGCTACACAAGAACTACTACACAAGCGCAAGTAATAGCAAGCTTGTGTATGGAGATTGCAAACCAATGGAGAAGACAGAGACAAGTGGACATGGTCATTTTTTTTACCGGTCTCTGGTGGTTTGCCAACCACTTAATCCCCTTTGTCGCCAACCCTCTAGCCAATGGTGACCCAACGCTCACACTATCCCATGTGGATTGCTCACCACGAGCTCTAGCTTTCAATCTAGCCGGACCACTTAACGTTCTTCACACCATGGTTTTACTACAGTTGCTCTTCGTGATCTGATGCGGGGGGTGAGCAAAAGAGCCCCTCACAAATCCTTCTCCAAAGCCATGGACAGTCTTCACGCGGGGTTCAAAACGAAGATCATAATCTTCCAAGTCGTTTAGGAGGTCACAACCTCCAAGAGTAACAAACAACATCAATTTGCAACACGATTACGTAGTGCCAACACTTGCAATCTGTCATGCACCACACTAGAATAACTCTCTCACTTAACGCATATGATTAACACTAATCAGTTCATTAGGTTCTCGTGCTCTTCCCAAGGGAAATACTAACTAAGGGAGTTTTTTTATCAAATATTTATTGCTAAATATTGTTGAAGTTCATGTAAGCGTCATGACATGCTTAGAAATGATAGGCTTGAAAATATCAAGAAAGCACTTGATTGTAGCGAAATTGAATCTGGAACTAGATTACATCAAGATTGGTTCTCACTCCAGCCTCTGCGCAAAACAACACAGGAAGCTCCCTAGCTCCGGACTTTAGTCCGACGCTCATCGTCGGACTAAAGCACCTAGTCCGACGCCTTTGGCTGCTTGGCTGTCTTACTGGTCAAGACCACCGGACCACTTGCGATGGTCCAGAGCTAATGCCAAGTAGTCCGGAGGGTAGTCCGGAGCTCATGAACATAAAAGCTGAGGCCCACGAAAAACGATTCCACTCCGCTGAAACTTCCCAAAACTCAACCAAAAGATCACAAACTGCAACCAAACTTTGTAGGCATGATCCTAGTGCAGTTGGGGAGCTATCCGGAAGAAATCATCGCTCAATTTGGCTTAGAGCAGCGTGAGGGGGAGAGAAGAGATTTGGGAAAAACTCAAGAACGAATAACTCCGCAAAGAAATCACCCAATCTACGCACTCATGAGGTTTTAGGAGAATTCCTTCGGTGCAAAGATGCTCCTCACGATTACGAACAACTTGGTTCAAACGGATTTGCAAGAGCTACTCCCTACAAAGAGAAATCATCTCGGGAAAAAGAAGGGGCAAAAGCAAAAAGCGAAGAACACAAGCAAAACGGGGACACGATCAAGAAAGCGAAGCCACCATGGCTTACGGAGGTTACGACCTCCGATTGCTCGTAACAAACTCAAGTTCTTACAGAGGTTGGTGAAATCAACCTAGGGATCTCATGAACTAGAGAGAGGGTAGAGAGAGAGAGTTGGGGAAATGATTAGGGTTTAAGAGATAGGATGAGGGATACCCCTTCATCCCCTACTTAACGGGCTTTGGATATTTCCCAAAGACCCCCCTAGATACATTGAGTGAACTACCTAGCCTAACCATTGTAGTCCAAGCTCCGGAAAGTATCTCTCGCATTTTGAACATGCGTGCAACTGAAAGAAGAGTTCACTCGGATCAACCCTCGGGAGACAACCTTACCTTTACTCTTGTCCCAGAATGTAATGTACTCGGTGTGGTGCACGTGGTCGAGGTTGGAGAACCACTTGGCACTTCCGGTCATATGGCGTGAGGATCCGGAATCCACAAGCCAAGTCTCCTCCAGTCCTCCATCCTACATCAATAAAAAGACATAGGGTGAGCAAACGATGCAACACTGGGGTTAGTAAACTGTGAAGGATACCAGTGTTGTCCCATTTGCCCAAAGAATGGGTTAGGAGAAAAACCAAACATCTCCTGTCCCATGGGAGGATAGTGATCACCACGATGGGGAAAACGTGGTCCGCTAGCGAAGGGAGGAGTAAAGCCACCGCCATGAGGCCCGTAGTCGTATGGGTCATGACCGGTACCCCGCCGGGCACGACCACCATGTGGTCTCGCCTCTGAACTTCTGGTTCACGCACCCCAACGCGTGGGTGGTACATGTCCCGGTTGTTAAACTCAACCTGCCTCCGATCATCTCTCTTCCTCCTAAAGCAAAACTCAGCCAAGTGCCCATCCCGCTCACAATACTCACAATGGTACCTCACCACACTCTTGGTAGGCACTCTTTTGTTGGGTTGGGTGGCTCTAGCTTTCTTAGGAAGGGGATCACTAGAGATGTCGGGCATAGTGTCAAGTGGGTTGCGAAGATGGTTTGGTTTGGCAATCCACACTTGCTTCCGTGGAGTGGTTTTGGGTGGCTCTTCAAACACACCATCTCTCACAGGAAACTCAGAGGGGTTGGTAGGCTTAGGTGGAGTTATCTTGGTAAGCTTGGGAGTTGTGGTGGGTTTCTCACTCTCACTCAAACCACTGCACTCACCGATCTTACAGAACAAGCTATCGTCCTTCCCACCTATAGCAAAGCCTACTCCCGTGCTGCCAGCCCTTTTGCATTGGCTAAGCATCATCCACAACTGCGGCTCTCGGCAAGACACCTAGATCAAGATGGACCGAAGGTATGTGTTTTCTTCCTCGGTACACATCTTGTTGTGTCTGCACGAGGCAATCTCAAGCTCTAAAGCCTCAAAGCGATCTGACTATCTAGTTGATGATGACCCGTAGGGTTCGAAGTTCGATCTTTCGTTTTGAGTTGGTGGATAACTCGATTTATGGATGGAGATGACGTTCACGGCTCGACTACAACCGTCCAAGGACGCTGCGCCTTAGCAACCGATACACCACCTCCGATGGCTGCCGTGATCTTGCGGCGCGACAACCAGCCACTAGGGCTCCCGTCCTGCAAGCAATCGAAGAACCAACAAGAACAAGATGAACAAACACTCAATTGCAAGATGAATATGAAGGTTTCAATCTGAGAACACAATATGGTGAGGTTCTGATGACAATCAGACGGACGGTTGATCCAACACGCGCGCTGAAAGGCGGTAGCAATAGCTAACTCGACGAAACAAAACCTAAACTGTTTGTGGCAGCTCTAAAGACTTATAAGGAGTTGGGAGGACGACCACAAGGGTGTTGGGGTCGTTATCCAACCCTAGGACGCGTCCCTAGTGGACCCAACTTGATACATGGCCCATCAGCCCAAATTAAGGCGACGCAGCACCGGTGGACAGAAAAGGACTCGGTACAAAAACGACTACTCTGGATGTGTCCGATAAGATATAGCCTTGGTTCTGGATCCGTTGGAAAGTAGACTTGATAAGCTTTTCAAAAAGTGCGAGAATGTTCCAATCGGAGTCTGTATGAAGTCGTGGCATCCATCACAAGTTGGTGCTGTCCTGCAGTCCAAATCCAGCTAGCGTCCATCCCGTGTCCCGCTGATCCTCTCCATTGTTCCTGAGCAAAACAAGAGTGCACGTGTCTCCATTGTCTAAATATAATGGACAAGAGTTTGAGAATAAACTTACTTTTTGGTTGAGTTCACGGGCACGAGCACGAGTAATAGGACCAAGTGGTGCTGGAGATGGTGTTGGTGTGGTGTTGATGTCCTCATCATCCTCCCCTTCTTGCATTTGAGTCGTCCTCGACTCAAGCTCATCTTCCTCTCCCAAATATGGCTTCAAATCTGCAATGTTAAATGTGGGACTAATCCCAAAAGCTACAGGAAGATCAAGCTTATATGCATTCTCATTAATACATTTTAGCACTTTAAATGGTCCATCAGCTCTAGGCAGCAATTTAGATTTTCTCAATTCAGGAAACCTATCCTTTCTCAAATGCAACCAAACCAAATCACCAGGTTCAAAAATCAATTGCTTTCTACCTTTATCACCAGCAAGCTTATACTTAGCATTCATGCGCTCTATGTTTTTTTTAGTTGTTTCATGCAATTTTAACATCAACTCAGCACGTTGCTTAGCATCAAAATTCAAGTGTTCAGAAGTTGGTAGAGGCATTAAATCAATAGGAGCACGTGGTAACAAGCCATAAACAACCTCAAATGGGCACATCTTGGTAGTAGAATGCACTGAACGATTATAAGCAAACTCAATATGAGGCAAACAATCTTCCCACATCTTAATATTCTTCTTTAAAACAACCCTTAACATAGTAGACAAAGTTCTATTCACAACTTCAGTTTGACCATCAGTTTAGGGATGACATGTGGTAGAAAATAAAATCTTAGTCCCCAATTTACCCCATAAAGTTCTCCAAAAATGGCTAAGAAATTTAGCATCTCGATCAGAAACAATTGTATTTGGCACACCATGCAAACGAACAACTTCGCGAAAGAACAAATCAGCAATATGTGTAGCATCATCAGTTTTATGACAAGGTATAAAGTGTGCCATCTTAGAAAATCTATCCACAACCACAAAAACACTATCACGGCCCTTCCTAGTCCTTGGCAATCCCAAATCAAAATCCATAGAAATATCTTCCCAAGGTGCGTTAGGAACAGGTAGAGGCATATACAAACCGTGGGATGTAATCATGACTTTGCCTTTTGACAAGTTGTGCAGCGAGCAACAAATCGCTCCACGTCTCTCCTCATCTTTGGCCAAAAGAAATGACCAGCAAGTATGTCCTCCGTCTTCTTTGCTCCAAAATGTCCCATCAAGCCACCTCCATGCGCTTTCTGAAGCAACAACAAACGAATGGAGCTAGCTGGGATGCATAGCTTGTTAGCTCTAAACACAAAGCCATCATTTAGAACAAATTTATTCCATGCTTTTCCATCCTTACATTGCAGCAACACGTCTTTAAAATCATTATCATGTATATATTGTTGTTTAATTGTTTCCAAACCAAAGATCTTATAGTCAAGTTGTGTTAATAAAGTATATCTCCTAGACAAAGCATCAGCAATGATATTCTCTTTCCCTTTCTTGTGCTTAATGATATAAGGAAAAGATTCAATAAATTCAACCCACTTAGCATGTCTACGGTTCAGTTTTACTTGACTACGAATATGCTTTAACGATTCATGATCAGAATGAATAACAAATTCTTTGGGCCACAAATAATGCTAGCATGTTTCTAATGTTCGCACGAGAGCATACAATTCCTTATCATAAGTAGAATAATTCAAAAGAGGCCCACTTAGTTTCTCACTAAAATATGCAATGGGTTTACCTTCTTGTAACAAAACACCACCCAATCCAATTCCACTAGCATCACATTCAAGTTCAAAAGTTTTATTAAAATCAGGAAGTTGGAGAAGAGGTGCATTTGTCAACTTATCTTTCAACATGTTGAAGGCCTTCTCTTGTGGGGTTCCCCAAGAAAACACGACTCCCTTCTTCGTAAGCTCATTCAATGGTGCAGCAATGGTGCTGAAATCCTGCACAAAGCGACGATAGAACCCAGCAAGTCCTAGAAAACTCCGCACTTGGGTGATAGTCTTTGGTACTGGCCAACCCTGTATAGCATCCACCTTGGCTTTATCAACCTCAATTCCCTGTGGAGTAACAACATAGCCAAGAAAAGAAACACGATCTGTGCAAAAGGTGCACTTATCAAGGTTACCAAATAAACGTGCCTCCCGTAGAGCTTTAAAAACAACACATAAATGATCAATATGTTCTTCCATAGATTTGCTGTAAATTAATATATCATCAAAATAAACAACAACAAATCTTCCAATGAAAGCACGTAAAACCTCATTCATCAATCTCATGAAGGTACTAGGTGCATTAGTTAACCCAAAAGGCATGACTAACCACTCATACAAACCGAACTTAGTTTTGAAAGCAGTTTTCCATTCATCTCCCAATTTCATGCGAATCTGATGATACCCGCTACGCAAATCCACTTTGGAAAACACAACAGCACCACTCAATTCATCTAGCATGTCATCTAATCGTGGAATTGGATGACGATATCGAATAGTAATATTATTAATAGCCCAACAATCCACACACATACGCCACGATCCATCTTTCTTAGGCACTAAAATAACCGGAACAGCACAAGGACTTAGAGACTCACGTATGTAACCTTTGCCGAGGAGTTCTTGCACTTGACGCTGAATCTCCTTTGTTTCTTCTGGATTGGTCCTATATGGTGCACGGTTGGGCAATGAGGCACCAGGAATCAGGTCAATTTGGTGCTCAATGCCTCAAAGTGGTGGCAGGCCCGATGGTACTTCACTTGGGAACACATCCGAATACTCCTGTAAAATGTTAGCGACAGCAGGAGGCAAAGAACGCTGCATATCATGAAGGGAAATCAAAACCTCTTTGCATACTATAGCATAAGCAACAGTAGTGGAAGCATTCAACTCATTAATATCAAATTTAGTAGCAAGCAAACAATTTCCTTTCAATTTTATCTCCTCTTTCATATCAGCAACAGATTGATCATTTCTATTGCTCTCACTTTTAGCTTTTGAGGCTTTAGCTACATCATCTTGCATAATAGCTTCAGGGGACATAGGATGCAACATAATTTTTCTATCATGGTATAGAAAAGAATATTGATTTGTTCGACCAGAATGCATAGAATCTCTATCAAATTGCCAAGGTCGACCTAGCAGCACATTACAAGCTTGCATAGGCACAACATCACATTCAACCACATCTTTATAGGATCCAATGGAAAAATTGATTCGCACAAGTCTAGTTACCTTTGCCTTACCGCTGTTATTTAACCATTGAATGTAATATGGATGTGGGTGTGGTTTGGTGGTAAGCGCAAGCTTCTCCACCATGTCACCGCTTGCCAAGTTGTTGCAGCTACCTCCATCGATGATCATGCGACATGAACGCTCCTTGATGACACACTTTGTTTGGAACAACGTGTGTCGCTGATTTTGCTCCGCCCTCTCCATTTGTGCACTAAGCACACGCTGTACAATGAGGCTCTCATAGTGGTCGGCTGCACCTGCATTAATATGTTCTTCCACATATTCTTCACTACCTGCAAGGTCAGCCGCAAGCAATGCAAGTGTATCATCATCAAAATCACTAGCAGATGAATACTCACCATCATCTTTGACTATCATAACGCGCTTGCTTGAACACTCGCGCATCATATGGCCATATCCCTTGTATCGATGACACTGAATGTCTCTTGTTCTACCTGTAGATGCCACGGACGAAGCACTTGCAATAGGCTTCTGAACCGTCTTCGCCACTGAATTCGCTGGAGTAGCACGAAGCTTGTCGCTAGTAGGAGCTGGTGTAGTCGTAGTAGTAGTCGTACGGGGCTGCCATGAATTAGTCTTCCCTGCAGAAAAGTTAGTCCTAGCACTCGCACGTCGCCCCTGCACTTCCCTTTCAGCTTTACAAGCAAGATGAAACAAACGGGTTACGTTAGTGTACTCTTTATATGCCAGGATGTCCTAAATTTCATGATTTAACCCACCCAAAAATCTTGCCATAGCAGGTTCCTCATCCTCCTCTAAATTACAACGCAACATACCCATTTGTAATTCTTGATAATACTCTTGTACACTTTTAGCACCCTGTCTTAGTTGTTGGAGTTTATGTAGCAAATCACGTGCATAGTAAGAAGGAACAAATCTAGCCCTCATGATTTTTTTCAAAGCATCCCAAGTCTGTGGTATGTTCCTAGGATTTTTCTTACTATACTCTATCCACCATACAGTAGCAAAGTCGCTAAACTCACTAGTAGCAGCCCTAACACGTGTATTCTCAGGAAATTCATGACATGCAAACTTTTGGTCAACAGCAATTTCCCATGAAATGTATGCATCAGGATCATACTTGCCATCAAAAGGAGGTATTTTAAATTTAATCTTACTAAAAGCATCATTGTTATTGTGTACCTCACGTCGACGGTGACCCATACCTCTTCGATTGAAGTGTTGGCGACGTCGATCACGAAGGTCATTGTCATCAAGATCCATATCTCCAGAGTAAGCATCCTCATCATTATCTTCGACCCGCTCCTCGTCATTGTTGCCGTCATCATTCTTCTCTTTGTCTCTTGTGTGGAAGTCATCAAAACGTTGTAGAAGAGCAACAAGGCTTTTGTCCATACGAGCCATCGATGCTTCAACTCTTGTAAGCTTGGTGGTGGTGGTGAGTTGGGCGGACTCCAACTGCCCAATCTTTTCATTGGTCACCTGTAAATCTCGATCAAGTCCATCTGCGTGCAGCTGCACCTGTCTTGTAAAATGCTGAATGATGCCCTTGGTGCGTGGAGTTTGTGGCATCTGGTTATTGTCCTCTGTTCCTGACATGGTTTAAAAGACAAGAACAACAAGAATACAAGTGAAGAAATAAAAGCCCTACAACTATTAGGATGTAGCTACAGCAAGGCACTCTCTCTCAACTTGTTTCTCAAGCTCTTACCAGTTCTTACCTTGCTCAAACAAGAGGGGTCAACAACCAGCAAGTCTGCAACCGTGGAAGTGAATGTATCGGTACCGTAGCACAACACCTGTCAAGTTGTAGTCGAATATGTGGAGCTGTAGGTGGCCAATGTTATGGACAAGGATAGATACTAGCACCACGTTAGTCACAAAAGCAAGTTGAATAATCGTTCAAAGGTGGTATTGTGCTGGTCCTAGCCTAGACCGTGCTAGAGACGCGAGCCTGGACACAAAGGAACTCACAAACACCACCTATCCAAAGGAGGGAAAAACACAAAGATCAGCCCCCTTTTTTTTCTGTTTTTTTTTGCTTTTTTTTTGCTTTTTTTTGGCTTTTTTTTGCTTTTTTTTTGCTTTTTTTTCCAGGGATCCTCAAAACTGATTATATGAACAAAGAGATGTCAAAAGAGCAAATCACCACACCTCTCTCTCTCTCTCTCTCTCTCTCTCTCTCTAAAGTAAGCTTCGCTGTAATATGGTATGAAACTGGTAGTCCTGACTTGTAGTGCGCAACTTAAATATGGAAAACAACGCGGACGGCGACAATTTATAGCAGCGAATACCAGGGTAGTACTCGGACTCGATTCCCGAAATCAACTCGGACTCGAACTTGACAGCAGCGAATACCAGGGTAGTACTCGGACTCGATTCCAGAACACAACTCAAACTCGAACTGGACAGCCGCGAATACCAGGGTAGTACTCGGACTCGAACTTGACAGCAACAAAATCTACTTAGACTCGGACTAGAACGTGACAAGAACTCGAAACTCTAAAGGACTATAACTAAAACCAGCAACTCGACACAACCGATGCAACCGACGACTCAACAAGCCCTAACTAAGTAGTACTAGCAAAAGGCTCAACGGGTTTATGGGATTACGGAAAACTAATCTACTATTTTTTTTTTGGCTTTTCTGGACTATAGGAAAAAAATTTTGTGAAGAATTGGAAGTCTCTCACCGATAAACCTTGCTCTGATTACCAACTGATGACGACCCGTAGGGTTCGAAGTTCGATCTTTCGATGAGAGTTGGTGGATAACTCGATTTGTGGATGGAGATGACGTTCACGGCTCGACTACAACCGTCCAAGGACGCTGCGCCTTAGCAACCGATACACCACCTCCGATGGCTGCCGTGATCTTGCGGCGCGACAACCAGCCACTAGGGCTCCCGTCCTGCAAGCAATCGAAGAACCAGCAAGAACAAGATGAACAAACACTCAATTTCAAGATGAATATGAAGGTTTCAATCTGAGAACACAATATGGTGAGGTTCTGATGACAATCAGATGGACGGTTGATCCAACACGCGCGCTGAAAGGCGGTAGCAATAGCTAACTCGACGAAACAAAACCTAAACTGTTTGTGGCAGCTCTAAAGACTTATAAGGAGTTGGGAGGACGACCACAAGGGTTTTGGGGTCGTTCTCCAACCCTAGGACGCGTCCCTAGTGGACCCAACTTGATACATGGCCCATCAGCCCAAATTAAGGCGACGCAGCACCGGTGGACAGAAAAGGACTCGGTACAAAAACGACTACTTTGGATGTGTCCGATAAGATATAGCCTTGTTCTGGATCCGTTGGAAAGTAGACTTGATAAGCTTTTCAAAAAGTGCGAGAATGTCCCAATCGGAGTCTGTATGAAGTCGTGGCATCCATCACAAGTTGGTAGTGTCCTGCAGTCCAAATCCAGCTAGCGCCCATCCCGTGTCCCGCTAATCCTGTCCATTGTTCCTGAGCAAAACAAGAGTGCACGTGTCTCCATTGTTTAAATATAATGGACAAGAGTTTGAGAATAAACTTACTTGAGGGTTGAGTTCACGGGCACGAGCACGAGTAATAGGACCAAGTGGTCCTGGAGATGGTGTTGGTGTGGTGTTGATGTCCTCAGCACTAGTGCTATCTGAGCTGACCTTCTCTAACACAGTGATCCTAGCATCTTTCTGTGCCAGCTCAGAACACAAGCCTAAGCAAGACTTGCACGCACTAAGTAAGCTAGGCCTAGCCTTCAACTCACTGACCTCCTCAAGTAGAGTGCCATACTTTTCCTGGAGAGTGACAAGATCAGACATGTGAATGGCTGAAGGACCGAGAACGGCGACCAAAAGGGGGGGGGGGGGTGAATGGGAGCCTCAAATTTCACTCGGAAATATTCGGGCCACTCTTCCCAAAAACAACCCCAGCAAGCATGCTTACTCAACCAGCAAGATCACGACCCTATAGAGGGTGGATACCTTTGGTGATGGCCAAGAGGTACATTGGATCTTCTGAAAACCAAAAACTCAAACCGAAACATCGATAGTGAGACTCTCAAACCCTAGAGATAAGAGAAGAGATCTTACACAAACATACTTATGAAAACTGGTCTCACAAGTGCTTCATCAAGTTCCCTACATGATTACAAAACCAACGCAACAAACAGAACTCAATTCGGAGTCCGGACGAGAGAGAAACGGCCAAAACAGCGGGCGAAGAAATCCTGAAAAACCTTATTGGAAGGCCGACAGACGCTGGGCGACGAACGCTGATCAGGGCAACGGTCTGAGTCCGTTGGGCGATGGACGAGTCCGACGCCAGAGTCCGTCGCACCCAGAAAAAACAGCCCGAAACAACCCTAGGTGACGAACGCTCGGCTTGGGAGCGGGCAGCGTCCAGACCCTGCATTCGAGCGTCCAACGCCCCCGAAATTCGAGCGTCCAACGCGCCCGAAATCTGCATAGTGAACCCGAAAATCGTTTTCTCTCCGTCAAATCTTCCCAAAACTCAACCAAATGAACTCCAACTGCAACCAAAATTTGTAGGCATGATCCTTGTACAGTTGGGGAGCTATCCCGAAGAAATCATCGCTCAATTTGGCTTAGAGTAACAGGGAGAGAAGAGATTTGGGGGAAAACTCAAGAACGAAGAACTCGGCAAAGAAATCGCCCAATCTACGTACTCGTGAGGTTTGAGGAGAAACTCTTCGGTGCAAAGATGCTCCTCATGATTACGAACAACTTGGTTCAAACGATTTTGCAAGAACTACTCCATAGAGAAAAATCTCAACTAGGGAAGAAAGGAGAGCAAAAAGCAAAACGCGAAGAACACAAGCAAACCGGAGACTCGGTCACGAAATCAAAGCCACCATGGCTTACGGAGGGTAAGGCCTTCGATTCCCACCGAAAACAATGTGCAAATCCTTACAAAGGTTGGAGAGATTAACCTAGGGACCTCATGAACTAGAGAGAGGTTAGAGAGAGATGGAGCAAATGAAAGGTGTTCAAGAGGTGGGATGAGGGATACCCCATTCACCCCCTACTTATCGGGCTTTGGCTATTTCCCAAAGACCCCCTAGATACATTGAGTGAACTACCTAGCCTAAGCATTGCAGTCCAAGCTCCGGAAAATATCTCCCGCATTTTGAATGGACTTCCTCGCTGTAATGCCGGGAGTTGCCGTCACCTCGACGCAACCTCCAGGGGAAGGACCGAGAACGGCGACCAGAGGTGGGGGGGTGAATGGGAGCCTCAAATTTCTCTCGAAATATTCGGGCCACTCTTCCCAAAAACAGAAACCTAGTTGCTGGGTGCTCAACCTCCCCCGAGCAACGTGAGCGGGGATTCAGACGAAAAACGAACAAGTGAAAGCTCACCGGCAGTCCATGCCGATGGTTCAAACGGTTGTTGTGAAACCGTGAGAACTTGGTGATGACCAAAGCCAGCTCATCATCTCCAAGAGCCTCCACTTGCTCCTCTGTCACAGAAATCAAAGACAAAGCAAACAAGGAGTGTGAAGGGTCAGAGGAGGAAGAAGACGTGCCACGCTAGACTACTTGCGAGAAGACCAAGAAACCAAAGAAGACCCGAGAAACTGGCAAGTCCCAGAAGTGGATTTCCGATCAAGACGACATCCAGCAAAGTCGGCGTCAGAGTAACCACAAAGCACAAGAGAGGAAGAGGTAGAAAACCAAAGACCAAATTCGGGAGTGAAGCACAAGTACCTCATGATGCGTTTCACCGCCTACTTATGCGAAGTCCGTGGGGACGCCTGAAAGCGAGCACACAAGCAGACGACAAACTGAATGTCCGGCCGGGTCGCCGTTAGGCACAGAAGCGACCCGATCATGCTGTGGTACTCCGTTTGGTCCACCGCCTCTCCTTCCTCGTCCGCATCCAAGGCAGTCGTAGTCGACATGGGCGTTGAAAGAGGCTTTGCCTCACCCATGTCAAACTTCTTCAAGATATACTTCGTGTACTTGCCTTAGTGCACGAACGTCCCTTCCCGGGTTTGCTTGATTTGTAACCCGAGAAAGAAAGTCAACTCTCCCATCATGCTCATCTCAAATTCCCTGCTCATAAGATCTGCAAACTTGGCAACAAGAGCATGAGAAGAACCACCAAAAATGATATCATCCACGTATATTTGGACAAGGAGAGTGTCTTTGCCCTTCTTGGGGAGAAACAATGTCTTATCTACCGATCCCATTTTAAAGCCCTTAGTAAGCAAAAAGGTGTTTAGCCTATCATACCATGCTCTAGGTGCTTCTTTCGAACCATACAAAGCTTTGTCAAGTTTAAAAACATGGTTTAAAAACTTGGGATTTTCGAAACCGGGAGGTTGTTTAACATAAACTTCCTCCTCTATGTAGCCGTTTAAGAAAGCACTTTTAACGTCCATTTGAACAAGTTTAAAACCCTTAGAAGCTGCAAAAGCTAGAAGGATTCTAATGGCTTCTAAACGAGCTATGGGAGCAAAGGTTTCCTCATAGTTTATTCCCTCCTTTGGACAAAAGCCTTGTGCTACCAACCTAGCCTTGTTGCGCACTACCACCCCATCCTTACTTTGTTTGTTTTTGAAAACCCATTGGGTACCTATAGGTGGAAACTAGGTGGTGGAGGAACTAAGACCCAAACGCGGTTTCGCTCAAAGTTTTCTAACTCCTCATGCATGGCATTAACCCAATCCGGATCCATCAAAGCATGTCCAACATCTCGGGGCTCAAAAGAAGCGACAAAAGACGAATGAGCAAAGTGAGAGATATAGGACATGGACCGCGTGACTCGACGGTCAATGTCGCCGATGATGTTCTCCGGCGGGTGCTGCCTCTGGATGTGGCGGGGAGCCTACCTGGACGAAGTGGCCTCCCCCTCAACAGCAGCTGGAGGAAAACTCACCGGACCCCCCCCAAGAATGAGTTCTCAACCCCTATGAGAAAGAGTCAAGAACCCCAAGCAAAACAGCCCAAAAGACAGGGGTCAGCCGCTGGAAGACAGCGGGACGGACGCTCCAAGGCAGGGCGTCGGACGCTGGCGACGGACACTTAGGCGAGGGTCCGTCGGCCTTCCAGAGAGCCTAACAGAAGTTGAAGAACTGCCGAGGCGACGGACGGTCGGCGACAGACGTTGTGAAGATCGTCCGTCGGCCTATCCGAGAGCAAAACAAAACTACAGATCGCACAAGACGCGATGGACTCTGGAGATTGTCCGACGCCAAAACCGAAGGACGCCAAAAAACGAGGCGACGGATGCTGACGTCAGCACGTACCAGCGTCCGACGCGAAACCCTCGGAGCGTCTGACGCCCCCGACAAACGCGTAGTAACCGCGAAAATCGATTTCCTCTCTACCAAATCTTCCCAAATCTTGACCAAATGTTCTCCACTAGCAACCCAACTTGGTAGGCATGATTCTAGTGCTATGGAGGAGCTATCTCGAAGAAATCATCGCTCAATTTGGTGAGAATTAAAGGAAAACGAGGATTTGGGGAAAAAGGGGCAAGAACGAAGAACACCGCAAAGAAATCGCCCGATCTACGCACTCGTGAGGTTTGAGGGGAATTCCTTCGGTGCAAAGATGCTCCTCATGAACATGAACAACTTGGTACAAACGGATTTGCAAGAGCTACTCCCTACAAAGAGAAATCATCTCGGGAAAAGAGGAGCAAAAGCAAAACGCGAAGAACACAAGCAAAACGGGGGACACGATCACAAAAGCGAAGCCACCATGGCTTACGGAGGTTACGGCCTCCGATTCCTCGCAACAATCACAAGTTCTTACACCGGTGACTCGGTGGATCTCAAGCAAGAAGAAGCTAGGGAAGGGAAAACCTAGGAATAGGTGGCAGAAAGAGTAATGCAAGAGATGAGGATGAGGATACCCCCTTCATCCTCTATTTAACGGGGCTTTGGCTATTTCCCAAAGACCCCCCTAGATACATTGAGTGAACTACCTAGCCTAAGCATTGCAGTCCAAGCTTCGGAAAATATCTCCCTCGATTTGAATGGACGGCCCTGCTTCCTGCCTGAAGTTGCCGTCGCCTCGACGCAACCTCCAGGATTCTGCTACGTGCCATCCCCGCTTCCTCGGAAGCTCCACCTAGGTTTTGAGGCCCAAACCGAGGAAACCCGCCACCGGTAGCGTTGGGCTCAACTACCGAACCCTGAGTTTTGCGGCCCAAACTCGGAAACCGACGCGAATGGTTTTGAGGCCCAAACCACCAAACCACTCGACGTGAGCCACCTTGTCTTCGCCCGATCGGACTCCGAGTCCTCTGAGCCTCCGCTCGACTCGCGCGTCCACTGTCTTGACTTGGTCGACTTGGTCTACCTCCATGTCTTCTCGCACTCGCCGGTGCTAGGTACTAGCCACCACAGCTAGTCCACCGACGCCCATGGTCCCTCAGTCCGAGCCCCGCTTCCGCCCTTCACCGCTCTCAGTCCATCGGCACGGCAAGCCTCTACTCGACCTTCTCCATGCCATTGACCACTGTCACTAGGCATAGCACCTGCACACCACAAGCCACTAGACAATCACACATTTCTGCTTTCGCAGAGGTTAGGTTAAGCCACTCAAACTGAAACACTCACGTGTTGGTCAATCACGCATCATCAAAACTAAACATACATGGGTACATATACACCATGTGTTCGCAACAGGATTCCGCCACATGCCATCCCCACTTCCTCGGAAGCTCTGCCTAGGTTTTGATGCCCAAACCCAGGAAACCCGCCACCGGTAGCTTTGGTCTCAACTACCGAACCCCGAGTTTTGAGGCCCAAACTCGGAAACCGTCCTCGGATGGTTTTGAGGCCCAAACCACCAAACTGCTTGACTCGAGCCACCTTGTCCTCGCCCGGTCGAACTCCGAGTCTCATGAGCCTCCACTCGAACCTCTCGTCCACCGTCTTGACTCGGTCGACTCGGTCTACCTCCATGTCTTCTCGCACTCGCCGATGCCAAGTAGTAGCCACCACAGCTAGTCTGCCGGCGCCCATGGTCCCTCAGTCCGAGCCCCTCTTCCGCCCTTCACCGCTCTCAGTCCATCGGCATAACAAGCCTCTACTCGACCTTCTCCATGCCATTGACCACTGTCACTAGGCATAGCACCTGCACACCACAAGCCGATAGACATGCACACACTTGTTTTCGCAAGGATTAGAAGTAAGCTACTCAAACTGAAACGCTCAAGTGTTGGTCAATCACTCATCATCAAAGCTGAACATACATGGGTACTTATCCACCATGTGTTCGCAATCTCCCCATGATGAGTGCATTGTCAACACAAGTGCATTTCAAATTTGAGCCACAAGGTAAAGCTCTCCAAATGACAAAAAAACTAAGAAAGTCAAAACGGGGTCACCTGGGAGAAGCAAAATGAATCCAAAACTTGGTTCCCAAAGACATGGGCAACAGCTCAATGCAACCAAGCAAATCAAAGCTAGCCCTCAAAAAGAGGCAGAAAATGGGCTCAACACCGCTAGCAAGTCCAAGAAACCAATCACAACTCTCAAAGCTCAGAAAACCAATTGAAACACCAAGGGAGCTCAAAAGATACCAATTAAAGCACTTAAAGCTCAAGAAGCCATTGAAACCTGTCGAAGCCAACAAGATAATCTAGACCCTCCAAAAGAGGCAACGGCTCAACACATCTAGCACAAACTCCCCCTGGGAACATGCACACTCAAGATACCAAGAAAGGGTGAAAAGAGCCAACTCAAAGAGATACCGATTGAAGAACAAAGCTCACAAACCACATTTTCTCCCCCTTGACTAGTGCAAGTATGAAAATGCACCATTTTCTACCTCTTGGTTGAATATAAAGAAATGCACATTTCTCCCCCCTGGTGACACATGCAGCTCATTAAAGCTCAAAACTCAAGATCCGGCCACAAATGCCATGAAATGCAAAATGAGTGCAAAAGCTTCATACATAGAGCTAAGACAATGAATAGATGCTCTAAGTGATGTGATCCTGTGAGCATAGGAAAAACTCTACGTGCCCAACAAAGAGTCAAGTTGAGCTTAAGATCACTTTAGAAGCTATTTTAGAGAGCATATCATGTGAGAGCAAGGAATGGGTATCACCTCCTAGAGACAACTAGACATGGAAAACAAGATAGGATCTATCTCAAAGCAATCTCATGTATAGCAAGTAAAACTATCCCTAGCAAAGTTCATACAACAAGCCAATGATCCAACTGAATAAATTTTTCAAATTTCAGAGTTATGCAGCCAAAATTTAGTTTTAGGCATATTACAAGTTGTATGCGAGTGGTTGTAAGCAAGGTCATGCCACTGCTTACCAACCGGAGCAAAGTCAAAGGACTTGAACAACACCGGTTTTGGTCATACACGACACTGCTCAAGTATCAACCCATATGGGAAGCAGTCTCGAACACACGGTGAAGTGCTCACAATGCAGACCCAACTCGATCTTTCCAATTCACAAAACAGAGAGCAATTTCATTTTAGATAATTAATCATGGTGCTCAAAGGTAGTGAATGAAACAATGAAGAGCCATAGGTACAAGCTATATACAAGGCAGCCAAGAAGGATCTTCAAAAGGCTACACATGCTAGTGCCATTTCAGAGGTGACATGGGGAATTAAATTCAGTTTTAAAGCTTTGCTAACTTAGCTCTATTGCATATCTAGAGATCAAAAAGAGTCTAAGTTAGGCAACACCATAGATACGTAAAGCACCTCAAACAGAGGATAGATTCATTATATCGGCTATAAGTATGAAGCTTAAAATGAACTATGTCACAAATGCAAATGAGAGACAAAAAGCAATGACACCAATTAGCAGCTAAAAAGACAATAAAATAAAGAAAAGACAAATAAGAACAAAAAAGAAAAGAACTATGATACACAAGAGCTTTCCTCAACTAAAAAGGGAAGCAAACACCCAACTTGCCCCGAAGGCGCGAAAACGCAGCTTGATCCAAAGGTTTTGTGAGAATATCCGCAAGCTGGTTTTGGGTCTCGACATGCCGGAGGTCAATGTCGCCCTTCTCATAATGATCACGCAAGAAGTGAAAGCAGACCTCAATGTGCTTGGTCTTAGGGTGAAGCACGGGATTTTTTGCCACACTAATTGCACTCGTGCTATCACAAATCAGAGGCACCTTAGTAAGCTCAAGGCCGAAATCCCTCAAAGTGGCAATCATCCAAATCAACTGCGAGCAACAACTAGCCACAACAACGTACTCAGCTTCGCACGTCGACTGTGCCACGCTAGACTGTTTGCGAGATGACCAAGAAACCAAAGAAGACCCGAGAAACTGGCAGGTCCCAGAAGTGGACTTCCGATCAAGTCGGCAACCGGCAAAGTTGGCGTCAGAATAACCGCAAAGCACAAGAGAGGAAGAGGTGGAAAACCAAAGACCAAATTCGGGAGTGAAGTGCAAGTAGCTCATGATGCGTTTCACTGCCAGCTTGTGCAAAGTCCGTGGGGACGCCTGAAAGCAAGCACACAGGCAGACGACGAACTGAATGTTAGGCCGGGTCGCCGTCCGGTACAGAAGCGACCCGATCATGCTTTGGTACTCGGTCTGGTCCACCGCCTCTCCTTCCTCGTCCGCATCCAAGGTAGTAGTAGTTGACATAGGCGTCGAGAGGGGCTTTGCCTCGCCCATGTCAAACTTCTTCAAGATATCCTTTGTGTACTTGCCTTGGTGCACAAACGTCCCTTCCCGGGTTTGCTTGATTTGCAACCTGAGAAATAAAGTCAACTCTCCCATCATGCTCATCTCAAATTCCCTGCTCATAAGATCTGCAAACTTGGCAACAAGAGCATGAGAAGAACCACTAAAGATGATATCATCCACGTATATTTGGACAAGGAGAGTGTCTTTGCCTTGCTTGAGGAGAAACAACGTCTTATCTACAGATCAATTTTAAAGACCTTAGCAAGCAAAAAGGCTTTTAAACCTATCATATCATGCTCTAGGTGCTTGTTTCAAACCATACAAAGCTTTGTGAAGTTTAAAAACATGGTTTGGAAACTTGGGATTTTTTGAAACCGGGAGGTTGTTTAACATAAACTTCCTCCTCTATGTAGCCGTTTAAGAAAGCACTTTTAATGTCCATTTGAAAAAGTTTAAAACCCTTAGAAGCCGTAAAAGCTAGAAGGATTCTAATGGCTTCTAAACAAGATATGGGAGCAAATGTTTCCTCATAGTCTATTCCCTCCTTTTGACAAAAGCCTTGAGCTACCAACCTAGCCTTGTTGCGCACTACCACCCCATCTTCACTTTGTTTATTTTTGAAAACCCATTTGGTACCTATGGGGTGGCAACTAGGTGGTGGAGGAACTAAGACCCAAACGCGGTTTCGCTCAAAGTTTTTCTAACTCCTCATGCATGGCATTAACCCAATCCAGATCCATCAAAGCGTGTCTAACAAAGACTCAAGTTGAGCTTAAGATCACTTTAGAAGCTATTTTAGAGAGCATTACATGTGAGAGCAAGGAATGTGTATCACCTCCTAGAGACAACGAGACATGAAAACAAGATAGGATCTATCTCAAAGAAATCTCATGTATAGCAGTAAAGCTATCCCTAGCAAAGTTCATACAACAAGCCAATGACCCAAGTGAATGAGTTTTTCAAATTTCAGAGTTTGCAACCAAATTTCAGTTTTAGGCACATTACAAATTGTATGCAAGTGGTTGTAAGCAAGGTGAACCACTTACCAACCGGGCAAAGTCAAAGGACTTGACACACCGGTTTCGTCATACACGACACCGCTCAAGTTCCACCCATATGGGAAGCAGTCTCGAACACACGGTGAAGTGCTCACAATGCAAACCCAACTTGATCTTTCCAATTCACAAAACAGAGAGATATTTCATTTTGGATGAATTTTACGCATGGTGCTCAATGGAAGTGAATGAAACTATGAAGAGCCATAGTTACAAGCTATATACAAGGCAGCCAAAAAGGGTCTTCAAAAACCTACACATGCTATGCCAATTTCAGAGGGGACATGGGGAATTAATTTCAGTTTTAAAGCTTTTCTAACTTAGCTCTATTGCAATCTAGAGATGAAAAAGATTCTAAGTTAGGCAACACCATAGACACATAAAACACCTCAAACAGAAACATAGATTCATTATATCGGCTATAGGTATGAACTTAAAATGAACTATGTCACAAATGCCAATGAGATGCACCATGCATTGACACCAATTAACACTAAAAAGACACAAAAGAAAAGAAAGAAAAGACAAATAAGAACCAAAAAAGAACTATGATACACAAAG
>CM039120.1:39690087-39967180 GCA_022036555.1 Microstegium vimineum | reverse complement strand
AGTGAAGCGCAAGTACCTCATGATGTGTTTCACCGTTTGCTTGTGCGAAGTCCGTGGGGAAGCCTGAAAGCGACCATCATCCTGGCCATCTCAACAAGGGTCCAATTCTTGCGCTCAACAACACTGTTCTGCTGGGGAGTGTGAGGTGAGGAAAACTGATGGTCGAGTTCCAAGGAAGAGCAAAGAGATGCAAAGTGAGCATTTTTGAATTCTGTGCCATTGTCAGTGTGGATAGCTCTCATGACATTCTTAGGTAGCTCATTTTGCAATCTCAAAATCAGATCTCGAACCAAAGGAAAAACCTCATCCTTACTCTCTAAAAAGAACACCCAAGAGTATCTCGAGTAGTCATCAATGACTACAACAACATACCTCCTTCTGACCTGACCCGACCTGGACCAACTGTGTCCATGTGTAAGAGCTCGATGGGTCGAGTGGTCATGATCTCAGTCACATGAGGATGGGAAGCAGCAACCATCTTGCCATGCCTGCAAGGATGACAAACCAAATCCTTCTCGAACTTTAGCTTTGACAATCCTTAGATAAGGTCCATTGAGCTAAGCCTTGCAAGCAAGTCAAAACTCAAATGTCCCAATCTCCTATGCCACTTCCAAAGCTCGGAAGAAGAACCGGCAAGAAGACAACAAGAAGGTCTAGAAGAGATAGAAAAATCTGCACGAAAAACCTTCCCGAAGGGTAGAATCCAACAAACAAGCTCACCACGAGAGTCCAAAATCTGAGAGAGATTAGGCTTGAAACTCACTTCAAAACCGTCATCAAGGAGTTGCGAAACCGAAAGAAGGTTAAAATGCAAATTCGCAGCCAAAGCAACATCCTTGAGGACAAAAGAAGAGTTGACTCGGATGGACCCCCGAGAGACAACCTTACCTTTACTCTTGTCCCCGAATGTGATATACTCGGTGTGGTGCAAGGGGTCGAGGCTGGAGAACCACTTGGCACTTCCGGTCATATGGCGTGAGCATCCAGAATCCACAAGCCAAGTCTACTCCAGTCCTCCTTCCTACATCAATAAAAAGACATAGGGTGAGTGAAAGGATCAAGATACCAAGAGGGGGGGGGGTGAATTGGGCTCTTTTAAATTTCTAAGGAATAATTAAAACCTATCAAGAGCCAATTAACCCCCTAGTGCTTTCCTAAGTGTGTCCTAGCTAAACAAGCAAAGCATGGCAATGAAAGCGGTAAAGCCCTATGCAATTCTAGTTAAGCAACAAGAATGTAATGTGGAAAGTAATGCTTGAAAGTAAAGGGATGGAGAAAGGAGAAATGACACGGCGATGTTTTGCCGAGGTATCGAGGAGTCGACACTCCCCCCGTAGTCCTCGTTGGAGCACCCGCGCAAGGGTATCGCTCCCCCTTAGTCCGCGCAAGGACTAAGTGCTCTCTATGGGCTGATTCTTCGCCGCTCCAGCTCGGTGAATCGCCCACAACCGATCACAATGAAACTTAGGTCATCCACAATGAACTCCACCGGATGATCACTAAGCGAACCTCCGCGAAGCCGTCTAGGTGATGTCGATCACCAAGAGTAACAAGCACTAACTCTCACTTGACCAAGGTAGTCTAGTGATTGAATGGATGCACACTTGCTAACTCTAAGCAACTAGTGAGAGTCAACACATGAAATTGCAATTCACACTCTCACTAGGGCTCTTGCACAACTTGCTCTCTCACAAGTGTTTCTCAGTAATTGGAATGGGCACGAGAGGTCTCATGGGGTTGGTGAAGGAGTATAAATACCCCCCAAGCCACCCCATAGCCGTTAGGCATTATTTGTGCCTTTCTGCGTCACTCCGGATGCTCTTTTAGGGTGGGATCCGGACCATCAAGCATGCGTCCAGACCCCCCAAACCCTCTGTTCTCAGCACTGTTACACAGTGAGTCCGGACGCAGAATGCCGTCCGGACGCACACCACCGGACAACGTCCGGTTGGATTATCATTCTCTGGAGCTCTCCGTTGTTGGGTCCGGACCCTACTTGGCGTCCAGACTCAACACACCGGACAACATCCGGTTAGATCTACACTCTCTGGACTAGGTCCGGACTTACTTTGTAGTCGGGACTCAGCCACTGTTCACTGCATCCGGACGCACTGGTACCTGTAGAGTGAACCCTAGGGTCCGGACGCACAACCGATGGTCCGGACCCAAGGATACACTTGCGCCCGGAGCTCATTTCAGAGCCAGATCAACTCACTTCCTTCATGGAAGTTTAACCACTTGGTCCAAGGACTACTTCTAAAGCTTCCTAGTGCTAGTTTGACAAGTGTGCACCACACCTAACCACTAAGCCTCTCCTAGGTCAAGCTACTAGATAGAACCCCTCTTAATAGTACGGCCAAAGAAAAAATAAAGGTGCTAAACTACTCTAAGTGTCTCTCAACTCCAATGACACTTAGACCTAGTCTAATCTTCAACCTTGTCGCCAATCCTTTGCAAACCGAAACGATTCCAAGAAGGGGCACATATACCATGATAGTCCAAAGCAACCATCCATTACCATGACCTAACTTTCTTATTGCCTCTGCAAAACACACGTTAGTCATAGTAATCTTGTATTATCGTTAATCACCGAAACACTAGGGGCCTAGATGCTTTCAATCTCCCCTTTTTGGTGATTGACGACAATACACCATATAGTATGAAAAGAGAGTTTTATTTTAAGTTTTCAAGTGACTTGGCTTATCTAAGCATGGGTTAGTAAAAATGAATGAATAATACATGGTTAAATAATCCAAGCCACAACATGTACTGAGGATATGAGTTTAGAGCAAGTACAAGAGATATGCTTAACACATGTATATATCAAAGTAAAGCGCAAAAGCATATCAAGGGCCAAAAGCATGTGACATAACATATAAGAGTGAACCACATATGTCACAAGCAAGTGTGTCATCACACAAAAGCAAATGTATGCGATAGGGTAAACATGATGCATGAGTACGAGAGAAATAAGCACATCAAAAGAACCAAGTCTCTCTCTCAACTCCCCTTATCACTAGCATACTCTCACTATCTCCCCCTTTGGCGACAAAGCACCAAAAACTAAGCGTCGGGCGCAGGAGAAGCAGCCGGGTCACGAGCGAGGAGGTTGAACTGCTCATAGTCTGGACTAGAGTCATCACCGTCGCTCTGACCCGCTGTAGCTGAAGCTGGCAGAGGAGTAGTAGCTGTCTCAGGAGCAGTGACCATAGAAGTAGAAACTGTAGCATCGGCCACTGACTCTGCAGGAGCATCTGACTGCTGAAGCTCGGGAACCACTGACTCTAGCTGTGCCTGTGCCTCTCTACTAGGCAAGTATGGATCTGGTGCTGGCATGGAGGGAGCAGCCTCTGACTCTGGAGCAGGAACTGGAAGGGGTGTCTTTGACACTGTAGGCTCAACAGTCTATCCCTGGGCTCACTAGCCACTGGAGTCACGTCTGGCTAGATCTCTGGAGTAGTGGTGTCTGGAGCAGGTGGGTCCTGAGGTGCAAGCTCTGACGAAGCCACTAAGGAGGGTAAAGTGCCACCTGTCTGTGGTGCGGGCTCCGGCGGAGAAGGCTGGTAGTCAGTAGGACTAGCAAGGCCGGTGAGGGCACTGTAGCTAGTGGAGAAAGCAGGAGCTGAACTATCCAAGCCGGGAGACGCTGAGTATGGGGTAAACCCCTTAGTGATCAGCGAGAACTGCGTTGTCTGCCCCACTGTGTCGAACCATTGACTGACCTGCCTGATCGGAGACTAGAACTGGCTTGAAGGACTCGCACTCTGATGTCCACCAAAGGACCGTGTAGTTGGAGGGGGAGTCACTGGCCGAGTCAGCACTGGAGCAGCGAGCCGGCACACGTACGGTGAAGTCGAAACTGCCGGTGCTGTGAAGTACAAGGACAACGGTGTCGGGTGCTGAACGTAGTAAGGCATGCCAGGAGGCGGCGGCTGAGGTGACAGTCTCGGTGCCTGACTGAACTGAGGCTGAGCAGACTGTCCTAGAAACTGGCCAAGCTGTGACTAAGCTGAGGGGCCCGCAAACTTCCCAAACTGTCCGGGGGGCGGGCCAAGCTGAAACTGAGGCGACCTCTGAAGAAATGGAGGAGGAGGAGCGCCAGTCTGCTGGAAGATATATCCCATGAACTGGAAGGTCATCGCCTGACTAGCGAGCAGCTGCTCCTAGAACTGGTCCTGTCGGGCCTGAACTTGGCCCATCATGGCCACCATCTGCTACTAAGAAGTGTCAGGACTATCCAGAACCCTCAGAAGGACAGGGTCGGTGGGCAGAGCTGGAGGAGGTGCTGCACTGGAGGGACCTGCCTCTGTGTCATGAGCTGCTGCTGGATGGGGTGGAGCAGGGTGGTGTGGACGGTAGTCATCGTCGTCACTGTCAGACGGGATTAGCTCAGTGCCCTAATCCAAGTCCTCCTGCCTGTGATGGTTAGCCAGCTCTCCTTGTGCCACTGCACGCATTGCCTCATCCTCGGCATCAATCTCATCCATCTCTCTGGCTGGTACTGCATGACGAACCCTCCGAAGTGCTCTGTTGCCTCGGTGACCATCAATGTCTGCACTCATCATATAGATCAGAAATACGGAGGGTGACTGGTCAAGCTCACTAGCAATCCCTAGCACTAAGACTCAAAGAGATAGGGCCAACAAAGAACAGATCCAGTGCCCGTAGGGAAGCTGCCTCCGAGATACTATACCATCTGCTATGGTATCCTCCATCTCACATAGAATGAAGTCGGCGATGTCAAACGGTGTTTGAGTGGTGATCACTGCCAGGAGGTACTGCTGGAGGTTTGTGAGCACGTCACTGTACCCGATGCGAGGTAGAAGAGTGCGCATCATTACGTCGTTAACGAGACGAACGTGAGGGTGCAACTCGCCAGGAGACCGATTGCTATCGGGACTGAACGGAGGACGGAAGTAGGGGGCAACTAAGTCTATGCCAGGTGGCGTGCCTCCAACTACTCTGCGGGGGGGATCCACATTCCCCAAACACTGCTGGTGTAGCCTAAGAGGAGCCTCTATCAAGTGGAACCAAGCTCGGAGGTCTGTTAGGTAGGTCGGGTGGCACTCGCCTGAAATTAAGCGTGATCCGGGTCAATCCAGAGTGAGGCGTATAACTCTCGGACCCAGTACTCGACGTAGCTCCTCGAGCGGCCTAGGAGGTCCGCCAGCCCGGGAAGGTACTCAAGTAGAGGTCGAAGCACCTCTCCACCTGTCTCTAGAATGCGCTCAAGGGGGCACACTCGGTGGGGTCGCAGCCGGATCCTCATGGTACGGGCTGCATCGTAGAGGTCCTTGTGGCGAGGGTGCCACCAACCAGGAGGAGCGTCAGGTTGTCTCTGAACCGGGCACCACTCCTCAAGCTCAACTAGCCGGAGCTCACACACCTGCTATGTAGAAGCTAAACTGAGGTCCACGTGAGCTGGCATCACTGGAGGCCCTGCCATGGACGGACGTGGGGGAACTTCCCTCGGAACTCTGTCGCCACGACGAGGACCCTTAGGACGAGGGGCAACCTCGACACGGGCACAGGTAGACTGTATGTGCGGAGGATTCTGAGTTGTCTCTGTAGCGGCCTCTAGGGCCTGAGTACCCTCTGCTGCTGCTGTGGAAGCCTCTGCGGCCTGTGTCTGAGGAGCTCTGGCGGCTGAGGAGACTCGAGAAGACGGAGGGCGAGAACCAATCCGAAGAGAAGCACCACTCTCGGCCCTATCTGCTACATCAGCTGTTGCAATCGCTGCTAGAGCATCTCTGTCCAGAAGCTTCCGCTTCTTCCCTAGAATCTTTGCCTTGGCCTTCCCCTTCTGTTGAGTGGTGGAGCGGGGAGGGCGAGGCGACTCATCGTCAGGACCACCACCAACATTCTTGCACTGAGCCATCTGATCAATCACTCAAACACCCAACTCTGAAAGAGGCCCGGATGCCACTGCCACTATAGATCAACTGTGTAAGCCCAGTGTCAACCTGACCACTGCCTCTGACACAAGTATCGCATTGTCACTGCAAGAGGCCAGTATGCCACTGACAATCTTGTGAGGCTTTGCCTCCATCCATACTCGCAGGCTTTGCCTCGAGTTTTCTGTCACAACCACTGACCCGACTGCTACAAGATGGAGTAGATAGAAATATATAAGCAAAAGTATACATCTAGAGGTGCGAAAAGCATATCGGAAGCAAGCATAGTAGATAAGTAAGAATGAAAACTGCCGGCTACTGTCACACCCGGTTTTAAGAACAAAACCAGGATCATCATATGTGTGCCCAGGAAGTCCACACATACAACAACAGAATAGGAAGATATTAGAAACAATATTATATAGCGAAAACATATTTATATTAACACTTACATCAGAGTATAGCGGAACGATTACTAAACTTTTCTTCATACTTCAACTTCAGCTTCACAGGGACTCGTTGACTGGGGGTTGCATACACCTAGCACTCCTTAAAAACTCACTAGATCCACCTTCTGTTACCCATCCGGGATTTTTATCCAAAGTGTAAAAGTAAAACAAGAGTAAGTACATATCGTACTCAACAAGATAACATGGGGTTCATGAGGCTCAAAAGGGTATGCATGGTTCATAGCAGTAAGCATTTTAAGTAGATCAAATTCATATTAATATCAACAATTGCCAAGGTAATTTGCATAAGCTCAAATATCCATGATCATAAAGTAAATGACAATGATACAATAAATAAATAACACTTGCATAAGCCACATAGAAATAAGAACCCAAAAATTGTGTGAGTTTTCCGAGCCGCTCGTGTCCGTGAGCACGGCTATCATGATAGTTTTTAACTCTGATCAGAGGTGTACAACTTTACCCACGAGTCGTGTTGCCCATTTGCCCAGGATCATGACTCCCAAAACACTACCGAGGTGAGCGGGTAGGGTACACTATGAAACCTTTCAAGGGTTCGTCTAACAAGATAGGGTCACAAGGTTTCCATGGCAGGGAGATATAGAGCCAACCTATCTACGGTCACACTCCTTCGCGGCTATGCCCATAGATTAGGAACCACACTATACCCGTCTCGGCACACCCCTTTCGCGCCATAAAGGTAACCACTGAACAAGCTAGAAAAGGTCCTCATACTGAGCTAAAGCCAGAGCCATATAGCCCTCGTGGTTGTACTGTATATCCCAGATTTTGCCGACAGATAAGCTCCTATAATCCATTGTTGCTAAAAAGCGAGTTTTATCATTATTGCATATAGTCATTAACAAGTTAAGATCATGTACATCTGATATGAGCACTAGCAATGCTAATCATATATGGTGGATCAAATCATAGGTGACAAGGTATTCAGGGTAACAATCTCTAGGATCAAACTATGGTAAACAAGGAATCATGCATATGAATTATATTATTCATGAATAGGACAACAAGGATAATCCCATGTTATACTTGCCTTAAACACTTGCTCAACTCTCACGTCATCAGCTTCGGGTCATCACCTTCTGATCTTGAACACTCACAAGCGGTTCTCGTTCTACTCATAGCAAACACCACACATAGACAACATACCAACAACAAATAGAAACAACTAAGAACAATACACCAACAAGGGAAAGCCACATACAAAAGATAGATCGGTACTACGGTCGAGAGAACGCAAGAAACGCAGAGAACGGATCTACTATAGAAAGAAACTGACTATCAGGAGTTTTGTTATATTATAAAAGAAAAACCTACATGCTTGATTGTTTTATTTAAACAAAACCATGTGAATCATATGAATTCAAATTATATTAACCATATTTGAACTATAAAAGCTAAGCTAAACTAATCATATTTTATTCATACGAATTGTCACATAATCTATTAAACAAGTTAAGATTTATCTTTGAAAAAGAAAATAGACATGTGAGAGCATCTAAGTTTATGGTGCATGTTTAAACTAAGCAACTTATATTCTTAAAGCATATTAAGATTAGAAATTACTCATATTAATATTTCTATACAAAAGATCTTAGTATAAAATCTATGTTGATTTTAATTATTAAACTAGTTGCAAACATATTTAATCAATTTAACATTTGACAATATATAGAAAAGCATATGACATGATAAACATTAGCACTACCTTATAGGTCATATTAATATGATCTAACGCAACTTAAATTGTATAAAACATAATTAAAATCTAACATGCTTTTAATTAATTATGAAGCTCATGATTAAACATTAAATAATTAATATTATATATTAATAAAAAAATTATAATTAAGCAACATAAAAACATTAACGTTAAACATTAAATAATTAATATTTATGAAAAAAATTATAATTAAGCAACATAAAAAAACTTTAACGTTACTGCGTAGAGCACAACGCTATGAATCTAACGCAACTTGAACAAACTAAAACAGAGATAAAACGAAGAAACGGTGGAGATTAGAGATTATACCGTCAAAGAAAATTGCACTTGTCTCCTTCCTTCACTTTTGTACGAACGCTCTTGATGCTGCTGCTCGTTCGTGCAGAAGGAGGTCGCCGGGCCAAGAGATGTCAATCGGAGAGCATCACCTCGCCGGTCCAAGGGATGTCAATCGGAGAGCATCACCACGGTTGGAGTAGGCTGCACGATAACGGCAGAGTAGGAAAAAGATATGATTTTCTACCGTTTGGTATTCCCAAACTAGGGGCACCCCTTGTGGTAGACGTGGTGTGCTTTGGTCAAGGGGGTGGGTACATATTTATAGGGAGGAAGACTCTCCACCTCAACATCAACTAGCGATATGGTACTAATTGATGGTGCACCTTCACATTTACTAACGGGCCAAATTAACCATCAAAGCCCATTAGTAAATAAAATGCTTGGACTTTTGTGATTTATGAGGATTATTGCACATGGGCTTTGTGGGCTGGTGGGAAATTGAGGTCTTCATTATTTATTTTCGGAATAAATTATTTTCATGAATAAAATAATTCTAGAAAAGTCTAGAACTAATAATTAAGCCACGAAAAATACTCTGAATGCTCCAAAAATTCAGGGAAAATTCTCAGAGATACTTTTGAACACAATGAACCCAAATAAAGTATTTGGAGCTCATGAAAAGATATTTTGGAGCATCTAAAAATTAGAATTTCCTTGTAGATAAATAGGAAAAAGGTCCGGAAAAATTCAGAAAAATTCCCGAAAAGAATTTAGAGACATGTTGATGAATTATGAACTCAAGGGAATCATTTGGATCAAGAGACAATGGATACTGGGAATGTCCAAACGAAAGATTAAGATCGAGAACAAGAATTTGATTATAGAAAAAGATAGAGACGAACCAGAGACCGATAAACGACTTACTAAACGCGTTTTTTTTAAAAAAAAACTTTAAACACTCACATGCATCAAGACAAGCAATGAACAACCACCACAACAATTAAAGTCTATCAAATTGATTTAGGAAAGTTTATAAATTCACTTTTCCTATACTAAATTTGTGCAAATCAAACTAATCTTGGAAATTTTTATATGAACATAGAAATTATTTTTTGTAGTGTTTTCTAAGCACAACCCAAAATGTGAAATTTTGGGGTGTGACACTAAGGCTTACGGAGGTTACGGCCTCCGATTCCTCGGAACAAACTCAAGTTCTTAAAGAGGTTGGTGAAATCAACCTAAGAATCTCATGAACTAGAGAGAGGGTAGAGAGAGAGAGAGTTGGGGCAAATGATTAGGGTTTAAGAGATAGGATGAGGGATACCCTTCATCCCTACTTAACAGGCTTTGGGTATTTTCCAAAGACCCCCCTAGATACATTGAGTGAACTACCTAGCCTAAGCATTGCAGTCCAAGCTCCAGAAAATATCTTCCGCATTTTGAATGGACGACCCCGCTTCCTGCCAGGAGTTGTTTCCGCCTCGACGCAACCTCCAGTATTCCGCCACGTGCCATCCCCGCTTCCTCGGAAGCTCCGCCTAGGTTTTGAGGCCGAAACCCAGGAAACCCGTCACCGGTAGCTTTGGGCTCAACTACCGAACCCCGAGTTTTGAGGCCCAAACTCAGAAACCATGCTCGGATGGTTTTGAGGCCCAAACCACCAAACCACTTGACTCGAGCCACCTTGTCCTCGCCCGGTCAGACTCCGAGTCCCCTGAGCCTCTGCTCGACTCGCTCGTCCACCGCCTTGACTTAGTCAACTCGGTCTACCTCCATGTCTTCTCGCACTCGCCGGTGTCAAGTACTAGCGACCACAGCTAGTCCGCCGACGCCCATGGTCCCTCAGTCCGAGCCCCACTTCCGCCCTTCACCGCTCTCAGTCCATTAGCACGATAAGTCTCTACTCGACCTTCTCCACGCCATTGACCACTGTCACTAGGCATAGCACCTGCACACCACAAGTCGATAGACAGGCACACATTTGCTTTTGCAAAGGGTTAGGGTAAGCCACTCAAACTGAAACACTCACGTGTTGGGCGATCACTCATCATCAAAGCTGAACATACATGGGTACTTATCCACCATGTGTTCTTAAAAATATGCATCGTGTCCTTAATTTGCTCAATAATAGACACGTGATCTACTTTGTTTTCTACTTTGTTTCCTCTAAACATTTAGCAATCTTTTGCTTTTATGAGACATACATAAATTGACCTCTAAATTTATATCTAAATTACTCACATACACCATTATAAAAGATGATACAAATTAACCCTTAAAACTGTTAAGTTATCCACCATTATCATTCTAAAAGAACATATGTCATTATGAAAGATCATAACTATTTTAATATGTATCTAAATTACACACAGCTATTGTTATTAAAATAAAATAAAAAATCTCTGAAATCTACATCTAGAACAATACAAGATTTTTAGGAAGATAATTAGAAAACCATTAAGGATGCTACACACCTATACCGCTGTTAACTGAATATAACCATAAATGTTATGTGCCACTAAGCAGACTCATAATTTAGGATAAATAATTATTTAATAGTCTCTGAGTTGTCAAAAAATGTTCGCTTAATAAATTACATACCAATTAGAAAAAATCACTTTAAATGGATTAATAACTCATGATAATAGTTTTTGTAAGTTGCTATTTTAGATAATTTTCTATATTGTAACTGATACATCTATTGATGGTAATAATGACTTACAGTACGATCAACATGTTTCAGAATAATGGGAAATGAGCATTGTTGATAGGTCAAGATGGTGGATTAGAGGAGGTAAATAGTGCTTTCTAAAGCTAACTACGCCTGCTAACCGAAACAAAAGTCAAACTAAAAATATCGGTTTAGCCAAGACTACACCCCTCTAACTAAATTTTCAGGCACCTTACAATGGATCCTAAATAAGAAACTAAGGTTCTAGGCTATGTAGAGCTTACATAACCAATTCTAGTTTATAAGGTTACCCAAACCTAAGCAACTAGTACTCAAGGAACTACAAAGGTATTTTTTTTGCGAGACTCAAGTACAAACATAGACGCTCACATACATGAGCGCACACTCACTCATATCCTTATGAATGCATGCATGCACACCGTACCCCTATAAGCACCTTCAAAAATCTGAGTTGGGCTGGCAAATCTCAAGATTGACAAAGTCACCATAGGCACCTCGTTGTCGACAGACACATCACCATAGACACAATCCTAGAATAAATCAAGGAAAATGCAAGCACCTATGTAAAATTGGAGATTTGAACCTGGGTGGACAGGTTCCACCACAAGGAACCCAACCAGCTGAGCTACACTTTGCAACTAGGGAGGTCCTACACATACTTTTGAGCAAAACACACAAGTCCTAAGAAAACTAGTCATTCTCAACTAGTAATGCTATATAAGATAAAATAGAGAGCTCAACTTCCTTAGCTACACAAACTATGAAAGACTGTTAAGCTACACAAAACTACTAGCACAAGAGAACAACTACTTTGCTACACAAGCATACTAGCTACACAAGAACTACTACACAAGCGCAAGTAATAGCAAGCTTGTGTATGGAGATTGCAAACCAATGGAGAAGATAGAGACAAGTGGACATGGTCATTTTTTTACCGAGCTCTGGTGGTTTGCCAACCACTTAATCCCCGTTAAGGCAAGCGCAAGGTTGTCGTTGATCCTCTAGCCAATGGTGACCCAACGCTCACACTATCCAATGTGGATTGCTCACCACGAGCTCTAGCTTTCAATCTAGCCGGACCACTTAACGCTCTTCACACCATGGTTTTACTACAGTTTCTCTTTGTGATCTGATGCGGGGGTGAGCACAAGAGCCCCTCACAAATCCTTCTCCAAAGCCATGGACAGTCTTCACGTGGGGTTCAAAATGAAGATCATAATCCTCCAAGCCGTTTAGGAGGTCACAACCTCCAAGAGTAACAAACAACATTGATTTTCAACACGATTACATAGTGCCAACACTTGCAATCTGTCATGCACCACACTAGAATAACTCTCTCACTTAACACATATGATTAACACTAATCAGTTCATTAGGTTCTCGTGCTCTTTCCAAGGGAAATACTAACTAAGGGAGGTTTTTTCATCAAATATTTATTGCTAAATATTGTTGAAGTTCATGTAAGCGTCATGACATGCTTAGAAATGATAGGCTTGAAAATATCAAGAAAGCACTTGATTGTAGCGAAATTGAATCGGGAACTAGATTACATCAAGAGTTGGGTTTTCCTAGGGCCGATACTCGATGAGGATCTCATTACAAAGTTGCATGTAACATCATTACTATGTATGAAACAATCCATGATGTACTGGTTGATCTTGGGGATGATCCTTCACATAAGGATGATTAGACCAATATAAATTTTGTGTTTGGAGTGTTTGAGACCTTTGAGTTTCCTTTCTTTACACACTTAATGCATATTATTCTTGGATACACAAATGAGTTATCTGAGTGTGTACAAAGAAGGGAGAAAGGTATTATTAATGTAATATCACTAGTTAATGTGGCAAATAGAAGAATGCAAGAATTGAGGTCTAATGGTTGGAGCAATTTTCTTGTTAGGGTCAGTTCATTTTGCGATAAACATGGTCTTTAAGTTCTGCTATGGATGGTGATCATGTCCCTTATGGAAAATCAGCAAGGACAGCTAATTCCCCAAAGTAAACCAAGGATGGCCACTTTAAAAGAGAAGTAAATATTGGTGTCATTGACCAAATGAGTCAAGAACTAGATAATCGGTTTAATGACATTAATATGGACTTGTTATCATGTATGTTGGCCTTTAGTCCTTCCAATTGATTTGTTTATTTTGATGCACATAAGCTATGTAGAATAGCTGAGTTCTACCCAAATGAGTTCTCAAATAATAATTTGCTCAAACTTGAATTTAAGGTACATAGTTTTATTGATGACATGATGATGAGGACATCGACACCACACCTACACCATTGCCAACACCACTTGGTCCTATTACTCGTGCTCATACCCATCAACTCAACCATCAATTAAGTTTATTTTTAAACTCTTGTCCATCGTATTTAGACAATAGAGACACATGCACTCTTGTTTTGCTTAGGAATGATGGAGAGGATTACAAGGGCACGAGATGGACGCCAGCTGGATTTGGACTATAGAATAGCATCAACTTGTGATGGATGCCACAACTTCATACGGACTTCGATTAGGATATTCTAGTACTTTTTGGAAAGTTTATTAAGTCTACTTTCTAATGAAACTGGACTCATGGTTATATCTCATCAGATGCTTCCACAGTCATTGTTTTTGTACCGAGACCTTTTCTGTCCACAAGTGCTCCGTCACCTTATTTTGGGCCGATGACCCATGTATTAAGTTGGGTCTATTAAGGACATGTCCTAGGGTTGGAGAATAACCACAACACCCTTGTGGTCGTCCTCCCATCTAGTTATATGCCTCTAGAGCCACCACAAATAGATTAGGTTTTGTTTCATCAAGTTAGCTATTGCTATCGCCTTTGAGCGCACGTGTTAGATCTATCGAATGTTTGATTGTCTTCAGAATGTTGCCATCTTGAGTTTTTAGATTAAACCTTCATATTTACTTAGCAATTGAGTCCTTATTCTTCATGTTCTTACTGGTTCCATGATTGCATTTAGGACTGGGACTCTAGTGGTTGGTTGTAGCACTGCAAGATCACGACAACCATCAGAGGTGGTGTATCGGTTGCTAAGGTGTAGCATCCTTGGACGGTTGTAGTCGGGCCATGAATGTCGTCTCCATCTACTAATCGAGTTATCCGCCATCTCTCACAAAAGATCAGATAGTGATCCCTTCTAGGTTGTCGTCAGTTGATAATCAAAGCAAGATTTATCGGTGAGAGACTTTGAATCCTTCGTTGGTTTTTTCCTACAGTCTAGAAAAACTAAAAAAATTAGTCGATTAGGGTTCTGTAATCCCATAAATGATTTGAGCCTTTTAACTAATACTGATTACTTAGGGCTTGTTGAGTCATCAGTTTCATCAGTTACGGAGCACCACCTATCCAATGGAGACAACACAAAGATTACCTTCTCTTAGTTGTAGTCCTTTAGAGTTTCAAGTTCTTGTCACGTGTTGTCATAATCGTGTGCCTAACTGTAGAAAAAATATGTTGAATCCTATGTCTTCTGAAGCTATTATGCATGATGATGTTGCTAAAGCTACAAAGGCTAAAATTGAGAGCAATAAAAATGTCAAACTGTATTTGATAAGAAAATGATAAAAAATGAAAGGGAATTGTTTGCTTGCTACTAAATATGATGTTAATGAGTTGAATGCATCCACTTCTGCATGCATTAATATGCAAAGATGCATTGATTTCCATTCATGATATGCAACATTTCTTGCCTCCTACTATTGCTAATATTTTACAAGAGTATTCTGACATGCCTCCAAGTGAAATATCACCAAGGCTGCCACCACTTCGAGGGATGGAACAATAAACTAACCTAATTCTTGGTGCCTCGTTGCCTAACTGTGTGCCATATAGAACTAATCCAGAAGAACTAAAGGAGATTCAACATCAAGTGCAAGAACTACTTGACAAAGGTTACATATGTGAGTCTCTTAGTCCTTGTGATGTTCCAATTATTTTGGTACCTAAGAAAGATAGATCATGGCGTATGTGTGTGGATTGTTGGGCTATTAATAATATTGCTATTCGATATTGACATCCTATTCCACGCTTAGTTGACATGCTAGATGAATTGAGTGGTGCTATAGTGTTTTCCAAAGTGGACTTGTGTAGCGGCTACCACTAGATTTGCATGAAATTGGGAGATGAATGGGAAATTGCTTTCAAAACTAAGTTCGGTTTGTATGAGTGGTTAGTCATGTATTTTTGGTTAACTAATGCACCTAGTACCTTTATGAGATTGATGAATGAGGTTTTGCATGCTTTCATTGGAAGCTTTTTTTGTTGTTTATTTTGATAATATATTGATTTATAGAAAATCCATGGAAGATCATCTTGTGTCGTTTTTAAAGCTCTACGAGGGGCACATTTATTTGGAAACCTTGACAAGTGCACTTTTTTCACAGATCGTGATTCTTTTCTTAGCTATGTTGTTACTCCACAAGGAATTGAGGTTGATAAAGCCAAGGTGAAAGCTATATAGGGGTGGCCAATACCAAAGACTGTCACTTAGGTGTATATTTTTCTAGGACTTGCTATGTTCTATCATCGCTTTGTGCAGGATTTTAGTATCATTGCTACATCATTAAATGAGCTTACAAAGAAGGAGTGTCCTTCAACATGTTAAAAGATAAGTTAACACATGCACCTCTTCTCCAACTTCTTGATTTTAACAAGACTTTTGAACTTAATGTGATGTTAGTAGAATTGGATTAGGTGGTTTATTATTACAAGAAGGAAAACTCGTTGCATATTTTACGGAGAAATTAAGTGGGCTTGTTCTAAATTATTCTACTTATGATAAAGAATTGTATAGTATGCTCTTATGTGGACATTGAAGAATCATTGCCCTAGTTGGTTTCGGTGATTAACGACAATTAGAGATTATTATGGCTAACGTGTGTTTTGCAGAGGCTATGCGTAGCTTAGCCATAGTGATCAACAAGAATGAGCATTAATGGTCATCACTTAGCCCCCAAGATGGATATCGTTTCGGATTTCAAGGAGACATGATGAAGACCCTAGAATATAATAGGCTAAGTGCCATAAGGTGATGAAGGGCACATAGAAATAGATAGGGCTTCTCTTTTTATCTTTGACCGTACTATTAAGAGGGGTTGAGACTAGTAGCTTGACTTAGGAAAGCTTCATGACTTAGGTGTGGTGCACACTTGACTTCCTTAGCTCTAAGCAAGCCTACGTTGACCGTAAGATAGCCTAGAACAACTTCCATATTCATCGCGACGGAAAACGAAGTTGATAGAACTGTTTTCTGGGCGTCGGACGCTCCTGACGGAGGCGTCGGACGCTATCCGTCGCGTCGGACAAAGGCGTCGGACGCTGGGTGGATGAGTCCACAACATCCGTCGACGTTCCAGTGGAGATGTTTTCTGGCTAAGTTTTTCAGGGTCCGTCGGACGCTTTCCGTCAGCCAGGCGTCGGATGCTTGGAAGAGCGTCCGTCGACCTTCTAGAGAGGGTGTTTTTCAGCCTAAGCCAGAGTGTATCGTCGGACGCTGGATAAGCATCTGTCAACCCAGTGACGTAGCGTCCGTCGCTGGGAACAGTGTGTCAGAACTAGCCGTTGGGCAGGGCGTCGGAGCGTCCGTCGCCCAAACTATGAACAGAACTAGCCGTTGGGGCATGCGACGGACCATCCGTCGCCTAGTCGACAGAGCGTCCGTCGCCAACTTAAGTTGTTAGCCCGAGGCAGTTTTTAGAGGGGTTATTTATAGCCCCTCCCACTTCTCTCCCACCAAGCCTTTGCTCATTTGAGTTGCTGAGTTTGTTGAGAAGGTTGGGAAGAGAGCAAGAGCCCTAGAGAGAGAGTGATTCGCGAATCCATCCATCCTCTCCTCTAGTTCATCCAAGAGTTCAAGTGTGCATCCTCTAGTTGTGAAGCTTGAGTGAGTCAAGTGAAGATCGAGGCTTGTTACTCTTGGTGGTCGGCATCACCTAGACGGTCCGGTGGTGCTCGGAGGAAGGTGATCGGCGGAGGATTGTCGGCGGCCCTTGTCCATCGACGTTGTGATCGGTTCTGGGCGATTCACCGAGCCGGAGTGGTGAAGAATCAGCCCGTAGAGAGCACTCATCCCTTGCGCGGGATTGAGGGGGAGCTAGACCTTGCGAGGTGCTCCAACGAGGACTAGGGGGGAGTGTCGACTCCTCGATACCTCGGCAAAACATCACCGTGTCAAGCATCTCTTTCCCTAGCTCTTTATTACCGCATTACTTTCCGCACTTGTCTTTCAATTCATACTAGAATTGTGTAGGAAGTTTTCGCTTTCTATTGACTTGCTACCACTTTCTAGCTAGGACACACAAGCGGTAGACACTAGGGGGTTAATTAGCTCTTTATAGGTTTAATTCTTGTTTAGAAATTAAAAAGAGCCCAATTCACCCCCCCTTGGGCATCTTGATCCTTTCAGACATGATAACCATGGTAGCATTATTTGTGACCCAAAGAATTTGCTATTCATTTTGATCAGAAATCGATGAAGCATATTTGCAGTCAAGGAAAACTAAAATGTAGATATGCTAAGTGGGTTGAATTCATTGAATCTTTTCCTTATGTCATTAAGCACAAGAAGGGAAAGAGAACATCATTGTTGATGCTTTATCTAGAAGATATACTTTGTTGACACAACTTGACTATAAGATCTTTGGTTTGGAAACAATTAAACAACAATATGTGCATGATGATGATTTTAAAGACATGTTGCTGCAATGTGAATATAGAAAAAACATAGAATAAATTTGTTCTAAATGATGGCTTGTATTTAGAGCTAACAAGCTATGCATTCTAGCTAGCTCTATTCGTTTATTGTTGCTTCAGGAAGCACATGGATATTGCTTGACGGGACATTTTGGAGCAAAGAAGATGGAGGACATACTTGCTAGTCATTTCTTTTGTCCAAAGATAAGGAGTGACATGGAGAGATTTGTTGCTCGCTGCACAACTTGTCAAAAGGTGAAGTCACGATTAAATCCACATGGTTTATATATGCCTCTGCATGTTCCTAACGCTCTTAGGAAGGTATTTCTATGGATTTTGTTCTAGAATTGCCAAGGACTTGGAAGGGACGTGATAGTGTTTTTGTGGTTGTGGATACATTTTCTAAGATGACACACTTTATACCTTGTCATAAGACTGATGATACTACACATATTGCTGATTTGTTCTGTCGAGAAGTTGTTTGTTTGCATGGTGTGCTAGATACAATTGTTTATAATCGAGATGCTAAATTCCTAGCCTTTTTGGAGAATTCTATGGGCTAAACTAGGTACTAAGATTTTGTTTTCTACCACTTATCATCCCCAGACTGATAGTCAAACTAAAGTTTTGAATAGAACTGTATACTATGACAAGGGTTATATTAAAGAAGAATATTAAGATGTGGGAAGATTGTTTGTGTCATAGAGTTTGCCTATAATGATTCATTGCATTCTACTATAAAGATGTGCCCATTTGAGGTTGTTTATGATTTGTTACTACGTGCTCCTATAGATTTAATGCCTCTACCAACTTCTGAAACATTGAGTTTTGATGCTAAGCAACATGCTGAATTGATGTTAAAATTGTATGAAACAACTAAAGAAAACATAGAGAGCATGAATGCTAAGTATAAGCTTGATGGTGATAAAGGTAGAAGGAAATTGATTTTTGAACCTGGTGATTTGGTTTGGTTGCATTTGAGAAAGGATAGAATTCTAGAATTAAGAAAAACTAAATTGATGCCTAGAGCTGATGGATCATTTAAAGTGCTAAACGAATTAATGAGAATGCATATAAGCTTGATCTTCCTGCATGTTTTGGGGTTAGTCCCACATTTAACATTGTAGATTTGAAGCCATATTTGGGAGAGTAAGTTGAGCTTGAGTCAAGGATGAATCAAATGCAAGAAGAGGAGGATGATGAGGACATCAACATCACAACTACACTATTGCCAACACCACTTGGTCCTATTACCCATGCTCGTTCCTGTCAACTCAACCATCAAGTAATTTCATTCTTAAACTCTTGTCCATCATATTTATAAAATGGAGAAATGTGCAATATTGTTTTGCTTAAGAAGGATGGAGAGGATTAGAAGGGCATGGGATGGGCACCGACTAGATTTGGACTATAGGAGAACATCAAATTGTGATGGATGCCATGACTTCATACAAACTCCGATTGGGACGTTCTAACACTTTTTGGAAAACTTATCAAGTCTACTTTCGATGGATCTAGAATCATGATTATATCTCATCAGATGCTTCTGCAGTCATCATTTTTGTACCAAGACCTTTTTGGTCCACCGATGTTGCATCACCTTATTTTGGGTTGATGGCCCATGTATCAAGTTGGGTCCATTAGGGATGCATCCTAGGGTTGGAGAATGACCCCAACACCCTTGTGATTGTCCTCCCATATATTTATATGCATCTAGAGCTACCACAAATAGATTAGGTTTTGTTTTGTCGAGTTAGCTTTTGCTACCGCCTTTCAATGCATGTGTTGGATCAACCACCTATCTGATTATCTCTAGAACCTCGCCATCTAAGTTTTTGGATTGAAACCTTCATATTTACTTAGAAATTGAGTGCTTGTTCTTCTTGTTCTTGTTGGTTCTTCGATTGCTTGTAGGATGGGGGCCCTAGTGGCTGGTTGTCATGCTGCAAGATCACGACACCCATCGGAGGTGGTGTATTGGTTGCTAAGGCATAGTGTCCTTGGATAGTTGAAATCGAGCCATAAACATCGTATCCATCCACTAATTTAGTTATCTGTCATCTCTCATCAAAATATTGGCCAGCGATCTAGCGATCCCTTTTGGGTCGTCATCACATGAGATATGTTGATAGCTTAAAAGGTCTATACAATATGTTGATTTGGTAGCTAAGCTTGTTGAAACAAAGAGGCACAAAGTGTATCATATGGTTTATGAACTCCTGAAATTGGTATGGATTCTACCCATGGCAATGATAAGTGTTGAAAGGGTATTTTCTACAATGGTTTTACTGAAAACAAAGTTAAGAAATAAGATGGATGATAGTCTTTTGGAGGATTGTCTAGTCATTGTCATTGAGAAGGATATTTTCTTTGAAGTTGATGAAGATGCTATAATCAATACATTTATGTTCCTTCAAAAATATCAAATAAAACAGTCAGAAAAATTGAATTGTAAGTCTCTAATACTCTTTTGTGTCCATATTTCAATTATCAGTATGGTTGTGAACTATTTATACTATATTTAGTGGATTGTTTCAACTTAATCTATGAATTTGAACCTTATTGTGTTACTTAGTGCATATATACCAAATCACATTATCAATTTTACAGTTATTACTGAATTATGTATGATTTTTTATGGTATACCCTTAGACAAAATCCTAGATTCGCCACTAGTTGGAGGCCCAATCTGTATCATGTTCAAGTACACCTTAGACTCTAGGACCATCCACACAAAAAATCAACACTCATATCATATACGAACTCCACTTTTGATGTTTAAAATATGCACAAGAACATAAGGAGATAAATTTTGTATTGGCACTAGGACATGTCAAAAATCAACTCAAATGTCATTGATTTAGATAGTCAAAACCATCAGCTAAATATCCTTCCTGGGTGTAAACAATCAAATAGTAGTGATTAAATAACATGGTTTCACATGTATATATCATTATTTTCTTGTAGGTACACAAATGAGAGACTCCCTATGGGCCTACTGCCTCTCACAAAGCCATGGTGATCTCCTAACACCTCCACAAGCAATATCAACAATTGGATCAAGACTGTGTTTTCTCTAAATGATGGAAGATGAAGTCATATGGATTGGATGGCCCACAAGGTGAAAAACAACATGACAACATGGCCCCACATATGCAATCCCATGAAAGAAGTGAAGGACATGCACCCCAACAAGGGGTCACCCCTACCTGTCATAGGGGGATTAGCCAACGCTCTAGTCACCTGATGGTCCACCTTCACCTACCAAACTTCCATCACCTCTACAAAGCAAAGAAACATAAGTTATCTTTATCTCCACCATCGATTGATGGTAGGTTTGATCCATTGGACGACATTTGGAGCACATGGATCCAAGGGCCCAAACTAATGGGCTATAAATACACCCTACCTCACTCACTCTCATTTATGACACAAAGGAGGAAACTACTATCTCTTTAGCTTAGGCAAATCCCTACTCTTGTAGTAGTAGTACAAAATGGGAGAGAGTGAGGGGAGTGTGGAGAAATACCCATCTCTATCTAGATCTTTTCCAACCTATAGCTTGGTTAATATGCTCTTCTTATAAGTAATACATTAGAGATTCTTTATAGTAATTAATATATGATTCTGGTAAGTGTTGATGGCTATTAACACCTAAATATAGCCATCAACTATTGCATAAAATGATAAGAAATAAACTACAAAGCATAGTTGTAGGGTTTGATTCTAACGAGTTCCACGAGTTTTGGTGTTCTCACTTGTTTTGCAGGACATTCAAGTTTTAATATATAAAAGTACCTCACATAAGGAATTGGAGTACACCATTATAAAAGTCCTATGCATTGCATATTTATTCGTATTTTATATTTTTCTATTTTTTTCATCATCAACTCATTGAATTGCTATTTTCTGAGCTAAATACATGTTCTTTTCTATTTAGATTTGGATTAGAATTAGGATCCCTATTCATCCTACTCGGAGATATTTCATGAGCCATGTTGGAATAAAATTTATATCGAAAGTTGGTTGTTTTCGAGTTCAGATCATATATGCGACCCAAAAGATTTTGAAATCGAACTTTGTATCATGCTAAACAAGAGCTATTGAAACTTGTATAAACATGAATTATATATATAGAATTAGAAATAAATCTTCTCTCTTGCCTTTTACTATTTAGATTTGGATTAGGATTAGAACTCCTATTCATCTTACTCGGGCGTATTCTATCTGAATTAGAATAGGATCCTTAAATATACTCGTGTCTAATCCCTATATATAAAAATAGGAGGTTTATAGACTTAGAAATAAAAATCTACTCTTGTCTTTTAGTATTTAGATTTGGATTAGGATTAGAACTCCTATTCATCTTACTCTGGTGTATTCTATTTGAATTAGAATAGGATCCTTAATTACTCGTGTCTAATCCTATATATAAAAATAGGAGGTTGTAGTATACAAACGATTAGAGACATTTGCATTCACGGAGTTAGTTAGGAAAGTCCATACCGCGGAGAAATTTTGCCTCTTTATTATTAGGTATAGATTCATTGTATAATCACCTTAATCATAGCATGTCTATTTTATTGCACTGCAGTGCATTATAAAAAGAAAATCATTTAAGCCCCATGTGAATAAATTTCCCAATTGTTTACTGTGGAGGCATAAAAAATATTGCATTAGTTATCTGCATATAAAATTGAAAATCCAAAAATATTTGAATATTCTAATTTTGTAAGACTATAGGCAATCAAGACATAAATGGTTTACCTCTAACGCTTAATCTATTCCACGAGCTTTGTTGTCTATTTGAGTTTAGCAGGATTTGGAAAGACAAGACAAGATTAGATATCTTCATCCACTTTGAGAAGTACTACATCAACTCTTTGAAGTCTCAGAGGAGTGAAGTATGTCTACATTGTCTAAATGAATAACTATATGTCAACATCCAGCTTGGGGGACAACACCCCCATGTATCGAGGTAAGTATCCTTATCCTCTTACGTTTAATTTTATATAGATATTAGTTACATAAATCAATTCTAATTAAAAATATGTGAGCACATGAAGGTTCACACTTAAATAATTATAAATCACAAAAGTTACAACTTTGACACTTTTTATATCTATGCAATTTTCATTGTCTAATTTATCCTTAAGTGAGTTATCTTAATTAGTCATAATAATAGTATAATAGGTGTGTTTAAGTTTGTTTAATTTTTAAAAGCAGTTAATAATAAAAAGAACTCTGGAGATAACTCTATGTATGGAAATGATGAATAGTTGCTCTGCCGTAATTCCTTTCAAGTATCTAGTTTTTAGCCTTAAATTCTCCCAAGTTTTAGATATAACTGTTTTGACATAAGATTTACTCTGAGCCTGAAACTTGTGGGTTGCAAATGCTTGAGCTAAGTCTAGTTAGTTGATAGGTATGATATGAAAAAGTCTGACCTACTATTTATCTTGTTCCTAGAAATACTAGAGTTCTGGAGATTTTATCTTTTAAAAATTAAAAATATTACATGATGAGTTTCTATATGACGAGAGCTTGATTTCCTATCACAGCCATATATACATGTCTGGTAGATTAGGAAAACATTCACTATCATATTTACTACTTGTATTTGCATTGAGTTTTGTCAAGCTTTGTTGACCCTTAGAGACTTGTCATGCTTTTAAAATCAAGATCATGTACACTCCACTCATATATGCTACTTCTATCCTAGAAGTACACATCCAAATATATGTCATTTAGATCCACCAGAAAAATGCACTACTCCTACCTTGGGAGTAAGCAACAAAAAATATTCCAGTTTTCCACCTATCCATATATTCCATTACCCCAGTTATAACTGCTCCAAAGATTTCCTTGTTATCATCTCTCAAAAGCTTTATTTTAGAAAGAGGCTTGGGGTTGTGAAAAAAAGTAGAGAAAATAAAGAGAGTAAAACATGGACAAGTGTCCTATCAAAACAATGGGTACTTAGATACCCGTCTCTCTAAGGAAAAAAAGAAAAGAAAAAAAGAGAAGAGAAAAATAAAGCAAGCCCAAGTTCTCTCAAAAATTCCAAGTTGCAAAAGGGAGATGTATATATATATTCAAGGAGCAGAGTAGAATTAGGTTTCCACCATACACCCTCATATATCCACCATATATCCCATACACATGCACATCTTGATTTGATTGTATGCCCTGTTTCTCTGGATCCATTGTTTGACTTTACAAAATATGCTTTGCAAGTATGTATGAGCTATTTCTCCCCACCTATGAACTCCATATATTGCCTGTTAGTTATAGGGAATGCACATTATTACTTTGCCAATTCCAACAATAATACATATTCTGAGAGAAGGCATAACACCATTGGTGCCTTGGTGAGGATCCAAAAATACCACATATAGAGATACTTGAGAGGGTCATACAAAAGAGACTTTGAGTTTTATTTCGAAAACTTTGCAAAACTCCATGATGAAAGTTGAGTAAAGAGCTTGAGACATAGTGCTTGGCTTGATCATTCTACTTTCCAATTGCTCAAAACCCAAGTGAATGTTATAAGCCCCATGGTTAAAGGTAATATGAGTAAGTTTAAAAGTTAGAATAGTTTACTCTAATCTAGAGGAGAATTTTTTTTGAAAGCATGTGTACTGTTTAGGCGTGAAAGCATAGTATAAACTCCAAGTCCATTGTTGAGCTAGCTTTGCTTAGGAACTAGCAAAGGATAATCTTGGGGGAACTTGTTGACGGCTCTTAACACCTAAATATAGCCATCAACTATTACATAAAATGATAAGAAATAAACTACAAAGCATAGTTAGGGTTTGATTATAACGAGTTCGATGAGTTTTGGTGTTCTCACTTGTTTTGAAGGACATTCAAGTTTTACTATATAAAAGTACCTCAAATAAGGAATTGGAGTACACAATTGTGAAGATCTCGTCGAGCCGATCGAAACGGACCTAACACTTGCTATATTTGGAGCCCCGATGAGAAAGATATCAAACACGCAATGGAATTCAACTTGGGAACAATCTAGAACATACTAGAATCATCACCCACTATATATTTGAGGGATTAAATTGCTAGAATCCCATAGCTTTGGTGAATCTATATTTTCCAGGGATTATTCCAGAGAATCATAGAATATCTAGTTATCAGAATAATTATGGGAAGAATCTCACGGGGGAATAGTTTCCTTTGTACTCAGGAAGGGTCCAGAAGGCAACCGAAGGAAGCGGGGCCCAAGAGGATGAGATTGGGTGTCGGGCGGCACCACCCTAGGTCGGTCGACCTGCTACATGGCCCAATAAGGCCCATCTTCGTATGACGGCGCCTAACAGACCTATGGAGCCCATCTTGACCGTTGCTCAAGGTCAGTTTGATCCGAGGGCTATCGTTGATCCCACCGAGCTATAAATAGAGGGGCAGACCCCCTTCTCCATAGTATCTCATATCATTATTCTTCTCCAGAGCAAAAGCTAGGGTTTCAATTATAAGTAGAGAAGGATAGAGGTCTCTCTAGTTGTCTAGATCTAGTTCTTCTAATTCTAGCTGATCTAGTTGTAGTTAGAGGTGTGAGAGAGAGAGAGTAGGAGAGAGCTAGGAGGAGCCGGATCTGTCGGATCTTCCTCAACATTGTACCTTTGCAGCATCTAGTTCAGAGCAATCTCAAGGTTCTTCATTTATTATTTTTAAGTATCTTATTTCAGTTCTTACTTTATTCTATTTACGAGATCTCCACTCGTATTGAGTGCTCTAGTCTTCGCGGAGCTAGAGTAGTAATTGATAGGTTAGGCGTGTGTTGGTAATTCTTATAACTATTGGATAAATCCACAAGCACACATATTATACCGATGTAGCACTTCACCAGGAGTATTCCCGGTATCGTATTTTCCTCAGGGAACGATAGTGATCTAACTAGGATTAAAGATATGTACTGTGATGATCAAGGGAGAGTATGATAACTGGGTTGAGAGGTTCAAGATAGCACAAATGTCTAACAAGGGATAGCTGGTTATACTGGCCTTATCGGCCCTTCTCTTGCAGGAGGTGACGAGATAGATTAGGAAGAGGGCAAAACTCTAACCGGACCACGCCATCATGTTGTATTGAGGCCCTACCTTTTAAGAACTTATCTGACACACGTGGTGGAATACAAAGACTAGATAGAGTTGTCACCTTCTACTAGCATCCACAAACAATCCGCGTGATAAGCGGTTTACAAAGGCAAGATTAAGCTTAGACACCACATCTACACTAATCTTACTGTTGACACAAAAAGCGTCAGGATTTGTGAACACCTCGGGCTATTACCCAAAGCTCGGTATTCCGGAGGCGTGCCAGTCGATTTGACCAGTTAATCGACAAGGACGATAACTAGAACAAAACTGAACGAGACAACGGCGATGCGCCCAGATGTCAAAGCTCAGATTGATCCAAGATAACTAGAGCAGAGCTGAACGAGGCAAACAGCGATGCGCCCAGAATGCCAAAGCTCAGAGATACTCCCATGCGGAACTTGCAAGGATTTGACGGAGATCAAGGTGATGTAGCCCGTCGAAGCTTGAAGAACTCGTTGAAAAGCTATAACTAATGCAATAAAGGTAAATTGCGATAAAAGGTAAAATAAGAGTAAAATTGGTTTGTTTGATATTGGATTGATTTTTGTTTTCCGTAGCCCTTGGGCACGTATTTATACTCCCGCATGGAGAGTTGTACAAAGACACGACATGTATCCTTCCTAAAACACAAACTCCTAATTTTAAGGAAACTGACTCGCGCAGGAGCCGGATAACCATATTTATTTTCCTAAACAAACACGCCTATTTTAAAGGAAAATAAACGACTCACGCAAGAGTCGGACTCAAACTACTATAATAATACTGGTACAAAACATGAGTTTCCTTATACTTCTCTTCGATGGAAACTTTCCATCGGCAGATCCCTCCAATCCGCAACTTCCTTCTCTGGCCACCTGCAATCTTCTGCCGGCACCAAACACTAAGTCACCCTGTACTCATCGGCACTCTATACCCATCGGCATCGGCAACACTTTCCGATCAGCAACCTTGCACTATCACCATCGGCAACCACTCTTCATCGACAAACAACGATGCCTCCTTATCAGCAATCGGCAATGCCTCCTCATCGGCAATCGGTAAAGCCTCTGTCGGCAATCGGCATCAGCAACTTCATAGCTTAAGCTATCCGACTTCACCAATCAACCTTTGTCGACAAGGACCATCCAGCTTCCATCGGTAGCACACTTAGCCTTTTCGTAGTATATTCCCATCGGCAATATTGGCTCAAGATTTCCTGATACCGATGGAGAACAACTGCTGACCAGTCAAGCCTTAGCCCATTTGACACATGTTGAAAAATGGTGTCAACACTTACTACTTTAACCTTGGCCTAAGATTAACGCACTTTACTCAGAGCAAAGCGATGATCAAGCATGAAAAGTTGTATAATAGCTAAACTAGATTTAGAGTACTGAATACTATAAAGAACTCAGAACAAGTCACTTACAAGTGCTAAACTTACAAGAGACTCACATGTGCTGTGGAAGAACTCTGGAGAAGATTCCTGATAGACCCGGTGCTTTCTCTAGAAGGATCTCCTCACTCTCCTCCAACTAGCATAACACTACTGAAGAGCTCCGCTAAGAGACTAGAGAGTAGTTCCTCCAATGAGGCATGAAATGAATAGGGAGCTCTAGGGGTCTATTCATAGCTAGAGGTGGAGTAGGGGCTACTCCGGTGCCACGTTAGTGATCCACGTCACCTTCATCAACCACCGTTGGATCTAACTGACTTCAGAACCGCCTAAGGATCAAGGGTGATGATTTCAACCATGTGTGGGAGTGAGTGAGGCAATTGAGGGGGTTGAAACCGCCCTATGGACGGTCGACCGACCACCCTTACTACCATGTGAACCCTCTGCACCTTCTAGATGGTGGCCCACTGGTCAGGGACCAAGTGGTGGCCTAGTGGGGCCCACCTTGAGGTCGACGGACCACCTATAGTGGTCTGTGGCCCACCTCTATCCTCTGGTGACTGGTCCCACCTGTCATACGTGTTGAGTTTCGGTTCTGAGTTGATTTGTCACGCTGATTTCATTGATGTGGGCCCATGGATCCTTGTGCTATGAATCTGGACCATTAGGAGGTAAACACACTTGGATCCAAGGGTAGAGAGTGTTCTTGAGGGTGGTTCCTGGATCATGGGGGCTTGGGATGCCTTGTGGCCCCACAGGGTGGTCGGTCGACCCCCCTAAGTGGGCCCACTGGCTCCCAAAAGACCCCATTTGTCATTACCTGCATCAAATAGTCAAGGGACATGTGGAACTAGTTATTATTTGGCACAATATGTTCAGGTTATGTTTGTTTTCCTTTCAATATGAGGATGTTGACGGTATTTTGATGGTGATAAAATGGCTCTTAATTACCGTCAACAACGTGGTGCCTAGCCTTGCAATTACCTGAGTTTGCGCCCAATCACATGGATAGTTGTGGTAGCTCCAGAGGTGACAGCTCTGTAAGGCCTTTCTAGTCCACTACGTTCGGGTTGGTGTTTCGTAGAGCTTTTGGCAGCCTCTCCCGAGTACCTTTTTCCTAGTCTTTATCAAGAGTCGGGAAGGTACTGTTGCTCCAAAGTAGGTAGAGTATCGTGGATCTTTGATTAGATAGAACCCCTTAGAAAACTCTAAAATCTCTCTTTACCTAGTTATCATTCTTTATCTAGTTATCTCTCTACCTAGTTATCATTCTTTCATTATATGTTCTTAATATATCTTACCCACTAAGAAAATAATAATATATCTTATTTGCCCTTGGATGATCTTCGTTCTTTACAAGTTCACTTCGCGTTCCTCGTGGAAATCGATACCCTTGGAATACTCACGGGTGAAAGCTACAGCGGTATCCGTGCACTTGCAGATTTATCTATGTGCATTAAGAAATACCAACATTAAGTGATATACAACTTGTTCTGATTGGTACATTGATTTACATTAGTTTATTGATATAACTTTGCTAAGGGAACTTAGTGGGACAAGGTTAGAGTAGTGAGATACAATGTAGATGTGGTGTCTAGACTATACCTTGCCTATGTATACTACTTATTGCATGGATGTTGACAGTTCTTAAAGACATCACCAAGAACATAGTTCTTAACAATGGCGCCAAAAATGCATGGTATGTAATTAACTTGCCTTTAGCAACTAGGTTGTCATAAGCATGGAACTAGGTTGTCATCCCTAATTATAGAGCTAGAAATATTTTATGGTACTTATGAAATATTATATTTTATGTATGACTAGACATAAATAAATAATGATAAATATGAAATTATAAAGAACAAATGATTCTGCAAGCGGACAGATTAAATATACCATTGTAGCATTTTGCCTAGAGTATTACCAAGTTGTCATTTATAATCTACCACTCGGAATGTCTAGTTAAAACTAATAATCTATAGTATTGATAACAAGCATATGAAATGAATGAAGGGATTTAACCATCAATAATCTCTACTCTTAAACAAGGGTAAGTCACATGATAAATATATATGATAAAGGATAAATAGATCAGTCATCACCATAATAATAAGGATATAGTTTTCTAGAGCATTCTAGTCACTACACAAGCGTTGTCCAATACAAATAATAAAGAATTAACTCCTAAGTATTCTAGCTACCATCAAAGCTACGCTGGTTATTGCAAGTACATCTAGTAATCATTGTTAAGTAATACTACCAATGTTCCCAACCACAATGGGGCCATTGTTGACATTTGTTAAGTGCAAAGAGAATATGAAAGATTTCCACAAGCGCACAGAATACCATTATAGCATTTTACTGGGAGTATTCCAGGATCGTTATTTATAAGAATAAAGGATAATAATTATCACACAGGAGAATTCTAAGATAAATGAGTAAATAGTTATAGTGGGTGGACAACGGGAGAGATCAAGGTTCATGAATAGTTCTCTATTAATTTGGTTCTATGATAACTAGAGATGGATAAAAATAGCAATCACACAATAGCACTTTGGGACATCAGAGCTTTAGCCACATAAAGAGATGAGAAGGGGGCTAGGAAGGTCTGACTACGGTCCTACAAACACCAATCCGGACATGGTGGAATACGTAGGTCGTCAGGACTGTCACAATCCTGGGGCTACCACAACAATTAGTGGGATTGGGTGCAATCTCAGGTAACCTCTAGTTTAGACACCATGTCTACACTATTAGTTACTACTCCAATTAACTAGCATAACTAGAGCACTCGATGCAAGCGAAGATCCTATGCTAAGTATAACAACTATATTAACCAATGATAATATGCATATAAGTAAATAGAGAAGATAAATATATTAAAGCATAAGCATTACAAGGATAAGATACAAGATATACCAGATCAATGAAGATTCCTCTAGAACCGGAGCACAACTCCACTGTCCCTAACTCCCAACTAGAACTAATCTACTACATTGGAAAGTCTAGCTCTAATTCTCTAGAGTTGAGAGATCATCCTTTCGAGGGACACCTCTACATCTCCATGATGATGGATTGAATGAATGCCTTTGGGGTGCCCCTGGGGCTTCTTATTGTAACCGAACCGCCCAATTCGTACTAGATTAAGTAAGAAAATCACTCGTTAGAACAAATGATTCCCCGACTTAACCTAGAAAGAACCCGGTAGTCCGTGAAATCTCGAAGGATTTCAAACAATTTCCACAATACAGCCAAGATCGAGATAGTTCAATAGCACCATTCACACGATATAAAGTTCAACATAATAAAATAGTATCGGAGTGTGAAGACTCAATAGTTATTACAAACCATGGATCAAATTGAAAGAGTAGTGGAAGTATTTAAAACACGATAATCTCCAAAGTAGTTCTTAATAGAGTGTCAGGCTAAGGACATATCCCACAATAGCAAAAGAGGAGTCTGGAAGTGACCAAGCCCATGGTCTAGAAGTCATCCCCAACGGGTAGAGACAGTTAACACAATATACATACAAGAGTTGACCATTTGCAAAACAACATGGGATAAAACCCTGAGTACAAGAAGGTACTCAGTGAGACTTACCCGCCATAAATGAAAATAAAGACTCCAAGGAGAATGAAGGCTTATGGTGGTTTAGCTGACTCTTTTGTGGAAAATCATGCACTAACTATTCAGGTTTTAGTAAAGATATAGCAGCAAGCTTTTAGTAATATTACCTGGCATCTACATTAGCCACTAGTCTATGCTAGACAAGTTGATTAAAGCATACAATAGATTCCAGCATCATTTTAGGCTTTCCATAAACTGGATTACCAACATTAGTTTCATAGTCGTGTAAATGTTGTCATGACCCTAGTCAAGTGCTCTCTAACCATGATGGCGATTCGAATCAGATTCCTACTCAGCTGAGGGGGTATTCCCTACACAAACCACACTCACGCGCGTAGTGAGCTACAGGTCACCGAAGACGCTACTCGGATAAAGTCGCGGGATGGACAGGAACCACCGACACCCAGGGCCGCCCAAAAGCCAGTACGTATGAAGGTCTTAGATCGCGCCCCTGTGTCCGAACCCCGCCCCGCACCAGCATGATGCATTGCCATCCAAACCTGACCCGAATAGTGAACCGACTTCACGGTCGGAATGACTTATCCTTCCAGTTAAGTGTAAGGCATGCATTCCACATGATCAGACGAACGCCAACAAAAACAGTCATTAGTTGACATAGTCGAGTCACCCCCATCTAAGTACAGGGAGTTTCCCACCGATCTTAGTTGCGTTGACCCTTTCTGGCTATCATTCCGAGATGAGCCATAGCATGTGATGAGGATATACCCTATATCTCAGTGGTAATGAAATGACCCGACTTCTACCGATCTAAGCCAACTAAGCATGACTGCCACGATTGAACTTTTGGGTCAATAAAAGTGATATGCATCAAAGGTTGCATTCAACTCCTATACTTAATGCATCAATAAAAGTGAGAATAATCAATGTTAGACTTTTGCAAACCAGGAGAATGCTCCGGGGCTTGCCTTGCCCAAAGATGTTGGCGACGTGTTTTGGGCACTCCTGCAACTGGTCCTCCTCACCGGGATCCTCGGGCTGCACCTCCTTAGTGGCTAGCTCTTGCTCCGACACGTCCTCCTCACCGGGATCCTCGCAGCACGGAGAGCGGCGGTTAGGGTTGCGGGGGTTCCATCAGAGCTCGACGCGCACAAGAACGGGGAAGAGGAGGCAGAGGCGGCACAGAACGGTGTGCGGCGCTCAGGGCCGAGCTCCGACGGACCGCGACATGGTGGCGCGCGGATGCGACCGTACGATGGCTTACCAAGACGGCCGAGTTGCATCGCAGGGAGAGGGTCGTGAGGCAGGGCGATGAGGCGCACGACGGTCGGCGTTGCGGAGTGCAGTGGCGAGATCGGGATGGCGACCGGCACGGAGGGCGACGGCGGCGCTCGCGTGGCGCTACGGAGCAGGTGCTGCTGCTGCTTCTGTGCGCAAGCCGAGCGAGGGCGAGCGCGGGGGAGAAAGGGGGTGTAGGCGCATGGTCGGGTTGGCCACCGCCCCGGCTGGTCATACGTCGGAGGCCGCGTTGCATCCGATGCATGACGTTGCGCAGGCGAGCAGCGCGGTCAACGCGTTCGCGCGGCTTGCACGGGAGCGGTGTTCTGCGGGTGCGGTCGCAGACGCGGTCGTGGGCCGGCTTCAGCGAGCGGGTCGAATGGGTGGCGCCGGTGAGTTCTCCCTTTTTTCCATTTTTGTTTTTCCTTTTCTTTTCTCATATTTGTTTCAAACCAATTTTTGAATAATTTAAAATGCTTTTCAGGTTTTAATTGAAATACCAAAGTTACCCACAAAGATAAATTACACATTTTTGTTTTAAGGAGTGTGGACAAAAATTGCTTAGTTTTTAAATTAAAATTTGAAACCCGATTGGTGACTTAATAAAACATTAATTCAAATATTGCCAAAGTCAAATTAAATATAGGAATTTAAACTTATTTTTCTACCACAATCAAACCATTAAACTCTAGATTCAATTTAGCATGATGGTGTTTGGTTAAAAGATTATTATTACTCTTCTCTATTTCATGCAAAACAAATCAAGCAAACAACTAGCAAATGTTTTTCCACATGAAATGTAAAATGCTATGTATGAATGCTTATGAGATGATGCTTAGGTTAAATTTAAGAATGGCTTAATTATGCTTAACACATGAGGTGTTACACTTATATAGTCTGAGATGGAGTAGGGGGCAAGGAACCGCCACGTTATTGATCCGCGTCACGTTGATTGCCCACCATTGGATCAAAATGGCCTAGTGGAGGAAGCTTCCAGAAGGCCTAGGGTTGAGCCCAAGGCCATGCCGGCCGGCCTAGGGTTGGGCCAGCCGGCCCCACCTGGCGGCAGCGCAGGTCCCGCTTCCTTCCAGTGTCTTCTGGGTCCTTCCTGAGTTAAATGACAACAATATCTCCGTGGGATTGCTTCTATATTTATTCTGATTTGCTTCCCTTATTACTCTTTTCTGGAATAGCCCCTGGAAATAATAGAATACCAAAACTCATGGAAAATGTTAGATAACCCCCTATATTTCTATTATTTTCATGTGATTGATCCATTTATCATATTTATAATTTTATTAAAAGTTGACGCTAACGACCGTCAACAAGCTCCCCCAAGCTTACCCTTTACTAGTCTCTAGCAAAGCCTATCTAATAAACTTGGATCAGGAGTTGCTGTAATTCTTTCACACCTCAAAAGTTCACATGCCTGCAAAGAAAAATTCTTCTATGAATTAGAAAACTAGACTAACTTTTGAACTTACCTGTATTACCTTTAACTATGGGGATTTGACTATCACGTGGGTCACCTTTAACTATGGGGCTTTGACTATCACTTGGGTCACCTTTAACTATGGGGCTTTGACTATCACTTGGGATCTTGAGCAATTGAAAGACAAAGTAATCCAATCAGGCACTATGTCTCAAACTCTTCAGTCTACCAAAATTCTAGGTTTTGCAAGTTTTTGAAATAATACTCAGAGCTTAATTGTATGACACCCTCAACTCTCTTATGTACGTGTTATTTGTGGATCTCACTGAGGCATTAATAATGTATACCCTCATATACTAGTAAATATAGTGGAGTTCATAGGAATGGTTTAACAAGGTTTAGCATACTTACTTTGTATATATTGTAAAGTCAAACAATAGATCCACAGAGAGTCAAGTCATACAATCAAGTCAAGATGTGCATGTGTGTGGATATGGTGGATATATGGTGGTTATGATGGTGATGGTGAAAACCTAATTCTAATTTCCTCCTTGAGATGAATCTGTCTTTTGGAATTTGGAATATTTTTGAATAACCTGGCTAGAGAGTATGAGCTATCTTATTTATTTATTTTTCTGAGAGGTGCGTCAGACACTTGTACATTTTAATTCCTCTATTTTCTTCTTCTTCTTTTTTTCTCTCTCTTTTTTAATAGTTTTTGCATAACTCATACCCCTATCTCCAAGAAAAAACTGTTGAGAGAATATAATAAGAACTTTGGAGCATTTATGAATGAATGGAAATGGAATGAATATTTTTTGTGGTGGTTACTCTCAGTGTAAGAGTAAGACCTTTTTCTGGTGGATGAATGACATGTTGTTGCACCTACTCTAGTGTAGGGTAGTGCATATTTGGGTGGTGTGTACGTGATCTTGATTTAAAAGCATGACAAGACTCTTCACAGGGTCTAAAGGTTGACAACACTGAATACAAAAACATGTAGCTTGAATGATTCTTCCTAATGTAAATGTATATATAAATGTATATGGCTTTGGTAGGAATTTAAACTATGTCATACAAGAGCTTATCATGTAAGTTTTTGAATTTTCAAAAGATAAAGCACCAAAACTTAGTATTGCTAGGAGTAAGATAAATAGTAGCTCAGACTTTCATGTCATATCTCCCAACTACCTAGACTTAGTTTAAGTATATGCCTCCACAATTTTCAAGTTCAGAGTAAATTCTCAAATCAAAGTAGTTCTAACCAAGACTTAGGAGAACTCAAGGTTGAAAACTAGGTACATAAAAGAGACTACGGCAAAGCAACTATTCATCATCTCCAAGACAAAATTAATACTCTAGCCTTTATTTACTCTAACAATTTAAACACACACCCTAACTAATCATATCTTTATTTAGGACTCTTAAGACTTGACAAACATGGACCTTCATGTACCCATATATTTTTGACAATTTTAATTTGTGTATGATACTATAGTGAACCTTCATGTGCTCACATATTTTTAATATTTTATGACTATAAGATAGACTCGATAAATAACATAGATATACTTACCTAATAACTGGAGGTGCCCTCCCCCAAGCTTGATTTTGCTATGGTGGATTTGAATGATCTTTGGAAGTAGCCTTTGGGCTCACTCCTTGGTGCTTTCAATCCTGCATGGTTATACTGCAACAAGAATAAACAAAACTCGAGGCTTGTTGGGGATATTACCTCGGCATATCCCCAGGGACCTATATGGGCCTCCCAACTAGGAGGTGGGCCGGCCCATAAGATGTAGACGTGCAGCACACGACGTGCATCGCACGAATAGTACCATACTGGCTACTTTACTTATAACTCTGTCCCTTCGGCATATATAAGGAGGGACAGGGGACCCCCAAAAACATAATCTCTTAGATCCCCTCCACAATCCACAGACAACCTCTCTCAGATCATCTACATATCTTGTAACCTGATATACAAGATCAATCCAGCCACCAGAACACAGGACGTAGGGTATTACGGTGGTTTGCCGGCCCGAACCTGTATAAACCGTCGTGTCTACGCTCTCTGTGTTACGCTTGATCGCCATCGCCACACCTCCGCCTAACAATCTACTACCGTGGGGTACCCCCTAGGTAGACTGCGACACATATTTCGTCGACAGTTGGCGCGCCAGGTAGGGGGTGTGTGCAATGACGTCATGGCTCGTCAAGCAATAATCTTCCCCGTCGACGACCCTCGTCGACGGATCTCGTCGACGGCCCCTCGTCGTCACCCTCGTCAATGGTCCGCCCTCGTCGTCCCTCGTCATGACCAGATCGGATCTATGATCTGGACCGGTAGCGGCACTGTCCTTGCCTCGGAGATCGTCATCAACCCTCCATGCTCCCCTCGTCATCGCTCGTCGACAACATGCCTCATCCCTCATCGCGATTCGTCACGGCTCTCGCCGATCTTTACATGATTGTTAAGTTCCTCCAAATTCCGTGTGTGCATCATGTATTACCCATCCTAAGTGTTTGTATTGCAGGTACCAGGATCGTCGTCAGGCATATTATTGGCGTTTGGATGATATCGTTCCGGTCGCCACCAACTTCCCCGAATAGCCTGGCTGGAGCCAAAGAACTTCAGAGCTGGGGCTGTCGGTCCAGCCATAAGCGTGCATGCTCATGGCTGCGCTATGCTCGGTCGGCAGTCCTACCGAGTGATGCCTAACCTCTCTACGAGTGGCTCCCGGCGCCATGGGGAAGGGATAAGCTTGGGTTGAAGTCTCTAAAAGCTACATGCCCAGTTGCTCGGGGACTGGTCTCATCATTGACTCGCCACGGCTCTTACCGACCACATTGCCCCTTGTCGCTCATCGTCATGGCTCTTGCCGACCACATCGCTCTTCGTCGTCGACTCGTCACAACTCTTGCCGACCACATCGCTCCTTACAGCAGACTCGGGGACTACACGTACTAACGTTATTTTTTTAATAATTGTGCCTTTTTCTAGATGTTTTGCAGCTCGGCACCACGTGTCCACTACACCAACTACAGTCTCGGGGGTCATCGACTCATCGCGGCTCTCGCTGACCTCATCGCCCTTCATCATCAACTCGTCACGGCTCTCGCCAACCTCATTGCCCTTCGTCATTGACTCATCACGGCGCTCGTTGACCTCGTCGCCCCTCATCACCGACTACAGTCTCGGGGACTGCTCTCATCGTCAACTACATTCTCAGGGACTGGCCTCATCGCCAACTCATCACGACTCTCGCCGACCTCGTCTACGATTCACCTTCGTCATCGACCAGAACCTGTTGTTTGAGCTGGTGTGCCATCAAGTTGCTCCATGCTATCCGGATCAGGGTGCTGATTTTGGGTAGCGCGGGGGCCTTGATGGGCATGCTATGCCTACTGTCTCGGGGACTTCGCCAGCCACAATATGCTCTAAAGCTCGGCACCATGTGTCTACAACACCTGCTACCAAGCTCGGGGACTAGGTGGATACACTTCACCTCGCGGTGAATGTATTTGCTTTTTTCTTTGACAAGTGCCAAGTTGGACTTGTACAGACTTCTACTAGGATCTTGTTGTTCTTTATAGTCTTGCAAGCTCCAGGTGGATACACTTCATCAAGAAGTTCTTTCAAAAGTTTCTTCAGCACATCACATCCTCCCGACAAGCACCTGCAGACTTACGATGGAGCGACCTGCTCGCTAATCAAGCTATGACGCTCTCGACCAGCCCGACCTGGTCGGAAGACTTCTCCGAACCGAATTTCAACCAGGCCACCTGGTCGGAACTCTAGATCGACATTCATAAAAGAGGGCGACTAGGCCATGTCTCCTCGGAAGGCTTTAGGGCAGCTCGCCAGAAGGATGCAACGTGCTCGGGGACTTGTTGGGGATATTATCTCGGCATATCCCCAGGGACCTATATGGGCCTCCCGACCAGGAGGTGGGCCGACCCACAAGACGTAGACGTGCAACACACGACGTGCACCGCACGAATTGTACCATACTGGCTACTTTACTTGTAACTCTGTCCCTTCGACATATATAAGGAGGGATAGGGGACCCCCCAAAAACTTAATATCTTAGATCCCCTCCACAATCCCGAGACAACCTCTCTCAGATCATCTACAGATCTTGTAACCTGATATATGAGATCAATCTAGCCACCAGAACACAGGACGTAGGGTATTACAGTGGTTTGCCGGTCCGAACCTGTATAAACCGTCGTGTCTACGCTCTCTGTGTTACGTTTGATCATCGTCGCCACACCTCCGCCTAACAATCTACTACCTTGGGGGTGCCCCCTAGGTAGACTGCGACACATATTTCATCGACAAGGCTCCATTATGACAATGGGTTAGCAGTTAGCCAAAAGAGTAATTGAATATTCTCATGAGCTAATTTAAACTTTAATAGATTTTAGCAGGAAATGAATATCTCATCTCTTTTTAGAATTTTCTATTTTATAATGCAAGAGAAATAAAAAGTATTTTTATGCCACCACAGTAAATTCCCTTATGGTATTACCATAAGTTCTCTCACATGGGGCTTAGTATTTTCATGATGCAATGATAAATAAACATTTATTTTGTTTTCTTTTAGATATGCAAAAAGATAAACGTGATAAAGATTACTAATAACTAATTAGGTAACTACCATTTTTACCTTGTGGCAAAGGAACGGAATTTATAGTCTACCGATAAGACTAGACAGGAGAGAGTACTTACTTATCTGATTTATCATCTGAGGTAGACTGAGACGACCAGGAAGGTTGCCTTTGACTTGCTTGATTGCATTTATCCAGTGGCACCTTTGTTCATCCACTTCCTATGAGTGTGCCCTTCTAATATAGATGTGATCCTCCATGGCACTCAACACTTTCTCATAGATGAAGTGGTGGTTTGATAAATTCAACCCATGAACAAGCCTGTAACTTCTTTATCCTGCAAAATGTTAGTGGACACATACCCGAAGAATTGCAATGATTTTTAAACATACGTTGTTGTTGAAATTTTATATAGTTTTCATCTATGCTAATTAAAATATGGGTCTTAGTATTACTTTAGCATGGATTTTATTTTATAATGGTTTATATTAAATTTTTATTTATTTGTCATATTTTAACATAGTTCAAGGCAAAGGTAACTCGCAACAAAAGAAAAATGGATAAACTTTAATACTTACAGTTCTTCCCTCCATGAAGGATGAGATATGTCTCCTTTGTGTGAAGTTGTTGGAATTAATCATATGCCTTGATTCATCTCCGATGTGAATTTGTTTTAGGACTTACCCAAATTGAATTTGAGAGTTTTCTGCAGGGGTTAGTCCGACAAAATAACCAGTGTCTACACTAGAAATTTTTAGTTCAATAACCAAACTAAACTCATGTCTAAGCACCTGTCGATGGGATATCCTATAGGGTACCCATTAACCGGCCTAACGGAGTTATGGGCCTCAATTACTCGGCCCACGAAGGAAGGCAAACACAACAAACCCAGATTCTGCTCGGGTACACCGACAAGACCGAAGCATAACTTAGGACTCTAAGTATGTAACCGAGTAGGATCAGGAGCGACCCTCGGCCAGTCCTTGGACTATAAAGGGCTGGTGAGGGTACCACCCAAAAGACACTTGAAGATACTACGTAACACTCGATACGTAGAACGACACACAACACTTTGTACTACGAGACCAGAGCAATAACAATCGACCTAACTGGACGTAGGGTTGTTACTCGACTGTGTCGAGGGCCTGAACCAGTATAAACTGTGTGTCCTTACGTGCCCAACTACCAAGGTTTCATTATTCGTCGAGACACAAACACCTGTCTCGGGTAACCCCGTGGCGGGCTATCGTTGGTAAAACATCGACAGCTGGTGCGCGAGGTAGGGGCTTTCGACGAATTTTTTCTCGAAAGCTTGGTGGACCACGACCTCAAGATGACAAAACCGACAAAACAAACATTTTTCTTCGGTTCATGGATGTGCGAGATCAACGATGACGGAAAACTTCAAAGCTGACTCCAAGAAGAAGAATGATCCAACGAAAAGTTCAAACAAGATCTCCAACAACTAGACCGTAAAGTCAAAAACCTCACAATTTCGAAACCGACCAGAACAAGAGAAGAAGACGGATACGAAAGCGATTCAGAAAAGGAGACACCACCGCACACCGATCCTGAGTCGAACACGGAAAGACTAGACACAACCCAAGTCAAAGTATGCAACCGACCTCAATCAGAAACAAAAACAACTTGGAAGCAGTTAAGTACTCGAATCCATACGGACTACGCAACTCCGCAGACACATACGGACAATTTCTTCGAAAGGTGATGACAAAGAGCATAACTCTAAAAGGCGCTCATGAAGGGATGATAATGTCAACAACTACAGAAGGATGCATCGTACATTTACCAAACTATTCTCCAAGAACGCAAACCCAAGGTGAAGAACTACCGTTCCAGGTAGGAAAAGAACTCAGAATTTATCAAGGACTATCATGCAAGCAAAAAAAGAAAAATCAGCACACAAAAAGAACTCGGAAAGCACGTACTATATACATGGCAGAACTAGAACCCTACTTTGAACTGCCACAAATACCCGACTTAAAATCATCAGATGAATCAGAAGGAGACATTTCAGACGACGAAGGAGGAGGTGATAATGAAACCAACAACAACGAGGCTGCAAGGCTAAAAAAGAACAAGTCAAAGGCAACAAGAAGAAACAGGGATGCTCAAAGAAAGCAGATCTGGATCAAGTACAAAGTAGAACTAAGAAAGCGGAAAGAGAATCCAAAAAAACATGAAAAGAATAAGAATCGAAGAGTTGATAAAGGAACTGAACGTATTGACTAAAGAAGAAAGAATCACAGATGAACAGAACAAGGAAGATGGAAATCCCAACCAACAACCCGACGGTGACTCACCTCAAGAACAACAAGAGGAACAACCACCTAAAAGATCAATATTCCACAGACTAGGAAAGACAGAAGCTAATCAACCATCCGAGAAACATGAGTGACACTTCAGATTAATAGAGAAAAATTGCCCAAAATCAAGCAAACGCTACCCGGAAGATTACGGAGAATTGAGTACAGAGGGGACCGGGATTACTATAGAAGGGATTGGTCACCCGACTTCAACCAAACAGAACAATACGACAGATGCCCGTGCTTCGCAGGAAGATTGCAAACATTGAAATTGCCGCACAAATTCAAACCGGCAAACCACTCCAAGTATAATGGCAAGGTATAACCTAGACAATGGATAAGAGTCTACTCACAGTCCATTGAACTCGCGGGAGGAGACAATGACATCAAGGCTTTATACTTTCCAATGGCACTCGAAGCCATGCCCTTACAATGGTTCGACAAGCTGAAACCACGATCAATAAGATATTGGGAAGACTTGCAAGAAGCTTTCTGTAACAACTTCGCAGGGATAATAACACACCCTATGACAGCAGCAGAGCTAAAAAAATGTAAAACAAAGAAAGGGAGAAACTATAAGGGAATACTATCGAAGGTTCGGAGAACTCAGAGCTAAGATACATGACATTACCGACAAGGAATTGATAGAAACATTTGCCGATGGAATTCAAGAAATTTGGCAGTTCAAAGACTACTTCAATGAAAATCCAAGATCCAATGAAGATTTCAAAAAAAACCGTCGAAAAAATGATATCATCAGAAGAAAGAACTCGGCACAGATTCACTCGAGATTATCATGAAAACAAAAGATCAGATTTCAGACCTCAAGACAAAAGCCAAGACAAGATAACATGGTGGCAGCAGTAGATAACAAAAGAAGATACAACGACAGTGACAAAGGAGGGTACAACAACAATAGAGAAACAAACCAGAGTAATAGATTCTCAAACAACAACTATCAAGGAAACAACTATGCAAGAAAGCCAGCAGAGAGAATAGAAGACCTACCATGCCATATACATCCCTATGCATGGCACAAGCTAGTCGAGTGCAACACCTTTCAATGCAGATCTGCAAAGAAAGAAGATACACAAACAAACAACTCAAAACAAAAAACAAATGAACCTAGAAAAGATACAAAGAAGACAGAAGGAAATTATCAAGAACCCCAACGACAATTAGCCGTAATATTTTCCGAAGCACCATATAAAAGAAGTAAAAGACAAGAAAAGCTAACCCACAGAACTATGATGGCGGCCGAACCAGCTACACCAAGATACCTGGATTGGTCAGAGTACCCAATCCAATTCACAATTGAGGACCAATGGACGAGTACGGCGAACACCAGCTACTATCCCCTAGTAATGGGACCAACGATAGCGGGAGTGGCAGTGTCCAAAGTACTCATCGACGGAGGAGCAGGACTATATAAAATCTTTGCAGATACCTTAGGAAAGATGAACTTGGACTATGAAAGCATGATCACACCAACAAGTATACCCTTCTATGGGATAGTAGCCGGAAGAGCTTCTATGCCATTGGGGCAAATAACCTTACCAGTCACCTTCGGGACACCGGACAAATATCGAACATAATTCATTAAGTTTGAGGTAGCAGATTTTGAATCATGCTATCATGCAATCCTCGGAAGACCAGCACTCACAAGATAGATGGCAGGGCCCCACTACCCATACCCATTGCTCAAAATTCCAACAACAAAAGGAGTTTTATTACTAAAAGGAGACCTAAGGAAGGCTTACGATTGTGATATACAAGTCATACAAATATCACAAAAATTACAAGACTACAAAGAAAAAGAAGACATTGCAAAGAAAGTCAAAGAAATGAATCCAGATGAAATACAAATACCAGCTAAAAAGCCAAATAACTTTACACCTCCAAAAGAAGCCACCACAAAGACAATCGACCTATGCAAATCTATGCAGATAAGACAACGATAATCAGTGCAAATCTGAACCCCAAATAGGAACTCGCGCTCAACAACTTTCTAAGGGACAACAAAGATATATTTGCATGGAAACCCTCTGACATGCTAGGAGTCCCAAAGGAGTTGGCTGATCACGAAATTGACACAAACAAAGGCTCAAAACCAGTGAAACAGAAACTACGCAGATTTGCTCCAGACAGGAAAGCAGCAATAAAAAAGGAGATCACAAAGCTATTGGTAGCAGGATTCATTAGAGAAATAATCAACCCGGACTGGTTAGCTAACCTAGTCTTAGTAGAGAAAAAGAACTCGAAAGAATGGCATATGTGCGTTTATTATACGAATCTTAACAAACACTGCTCAAAATGACGGACCGAGAACGGCGACCAGAAGGGGGTGAATGGGAGCCTCAAATTTCTCTCGAAATATTCGGGCCAGTCTTCCCAAAAACACAAACCCAGTTGCTGGGTGCTCACCGGCAGTGGAGGGAAACTCACCGGAAACCCCCAAGAATGAGTTCTCAACCCCTATGAGAAAGAGACAAGAACCCCAAGCAAAACAACCCAAAAGACAGGCATCGGACGCTGCACAGCAGGGCGACGGACGCTGGAAGACAGCGCGACGGACGCTCCAGGGCAGGGCGTCGGACGTTGGCGACGGATGCTTACGCGAGCGTCCATCGGCCTTCCAGAGAGCCTAACAGAAGCTGAAGAACTGCTGTGGCGATGGACGCTTGGCGACGGACACTTGGACGAGCATCCGTCGGCCTACACGAGAGCAAAACATAACAGAACAACGCACGCCACGCGACGAACGCTGGGCAACGGACTCTGGAGAGCGTCCGACGCCAAAACCGAAGGACGCGAATAAGCGAGGCGACGAACGCTGACATCAGCACGTACCGGCGTCCGATGCAAATCCCTCGGAGCGTCCGACGCCCCCGACAAACTTGCAATAAACGCGAAAATTGTTTTTTTCTCCACCAAATCTTCCCAAATATTGACCAAATGTTCTCCACTAGCAACCCAACATGGTAGGCATGATTCTAGTGCTATGGAGGAGCTATCCCGAAGAAATCATTGCTCAATTTGGTGAGAATTAAAGGAAAACGAGGATTTGGGGGAAAAGGGGCAAGAACGAAGAACACCGCAAAGAAATCGCCCGATCTACACACTCGTGAGGTTTGAGGGGAATTCCTTCGGTGCAAAGATGCTCCTCACGAACACGAACAACTTGGTTCAAACGGATTTGCAAGAGCTACTCCCTACAAAAAGAAATCATCTCAGGAAAAGAGGGAGCAAAAGCAAAACACGAAGAACACAAGCAAAACGGGGGACACGATCACAAAAGCGAAGCCACCATGGCTTATGGAGGTTACGGCCTCCGATTCCTCGCGACAAACTCAAGTTCTTACAAAGGTTGGTGGAAGCAACTTAGGGATCTCATGAACTAGAGAGAGAGAGAGTTGGGGCAAATGATTAGGGTTCAAGAGATGGAATGAGAGATACCCCTTCACCCCCTAGTTATCAGGCTTTGGCTATTTCCCAAAGACCCCCTAGATACATTGAGTGAACTACCTAGCCTAAGCATTGCAGTCCAAGCTCCAGAAAATATCTTCCTCGATTTGAATGGACGGCCCCGCTTCCTACCGGGAGTTGCCGTCGCCTCGACGCAACCTCCAGGATTCCGCCACATGCCATACCCGCTTCCTCGGAAGCTCCACCTAGGTTTTGAGGCCCAAACCCAGGAAACTCACCACCAGTAGCTTTGGGCTCAACTACCGAACCCCGAGTTTTGCGGCCCAAACTCGGAAAGCGACGCGGATGGTTTTGAGGCCCAAACCACCAAACCACTTGACGCGAACCACCTTGTCTTCGCCCAGTCAGACTCCGAGTCCCCTGAGGCTCCGCTCGACTCGCGTGTCCACCGTCTTGACTTGGTCAACTCGGTCTACCTCTATGTCTTCTCGCACTCGCCGGTGCCAAGTACTAGCCACCACAGCTGGTCCTCCGGCGCCCATGGTCCCTCAGTCCGAGCCCCGCTTCCGCCCTTCACCGCTCTCAGTCCATCGACACGGCAAGCCTCTACTCGACCTTCTCCACGCCATTGACCACTGTCACTAGGCATAGCACCTGCACACCACAAGCCGATAGACAAGCACACATTTCGGCTTTCGCAGAGGTTAGGTTAAGCCACTCAAACTGAAACACTCACGTGTTGGTCAATCACTCATCATCAAACATAAACATACATGGGTACTTATCCACCATGTGTTCGCACAAAAGACCCATATGGGCCACCAAGGATTGACCAAGTCATAGACTCAACAGCGGGATCATCATTACTGTCTTTCATCGACTGCTACTCGGGGTACCATCAAATATCACTAAGAGAAGAGGATCAAAGAAAAACATATTTTATAACACCTTTTCGGATCATATTGCTACAAGTCAATGCTGTTTGGACTAAAGAATGCAAGAGCAACATATCAAAGAGCAATACAAACCTGTCTTGGAGATCAAATTGGAAGAAACACTGAAGCTTACATTGACGATGTGGTAATCAAAACAAAAGAACCCGAATCATTGTTACAAGACCTAGAAAAAACTTTCAAAAACCTAAAGGCATGGAAGTGGAAGCTAAACCCTACCAAATGCGTCTTTGGTGTACCTTTGGGACAATTACTCGGTTTCCTAGTCAACAACAGAGGGATTGAAGCAAGTACAAAATAGGTTAAAGCAATTATGGAAATGAAGCCGCCAAGAAAGATCAAAGACATACAAAAACTCACAGGATGCATGGCAGCTCTCAATTGATTCATCTCAAAACTAGAGAAAAAAGACTACCCTTCTTCAAACTATTAAAAACAATGAGAATTTTGAATGGATAGAAGAAGCGAATCAAGCTTTCATCAAGTTAAAAGAATATTTATCATCATCATCAGTAATGACCCCACCAAGAAACAAGGAAGACATGACGCTATATATCATAGTAGAAAGAGAAGAATCTGGACATACCTACAAAGTACAAAGACCAGTATACTAAATAAGAGAAGTACTCACGCAATCAAAAGTCAGATATCCACACATACAAAAACTACTATATGCAGTACTCATATTATCAAGAAAGTTGAGGCATTACTTCCATGAGCACAAAATAACAGTCGTGACAACTTCCCGTTACAAGACATACTCAGAAACAAGGATGCTACAGGACGAATATCAAAATGGGTAGTAGAACTCGGAGCTCTCAACTTAGATTTCAAACCAAGAACAACAATAAAGTCACAAATACTACCCGACTTCATAACAAAATGGACATAAATCACTCAGAAAGAACCCGAACCAATACGAGACCATTGGAAGATGTACTTTGACGGATCTCTGAAACTTGGAGGGGCATGAGCAGGTGTGCTACTAATTTCCCCAGAAGGAAGACAATTAAAATACATATTACAAATATTATGGCCAGCAACGAACAATGAAGCAGAATATGAAGCACTCATACACGGATTAAAAGTAGCAACTACCCTCGGAATCAAAAGAGTACTCGCCTACGGAGATTCAGCAGTAGTAATCAACCAAGTAAACAAAGAATGGGATTGCACAAGGAACAACATGGATGCATACTGTGCAGAAATAAGAAAGCTTGAGAAGAATTTTGAGGGATTAGAAATCCATCACGTTCAAAGAGATTCAAACGTAGCAAAAGATATCCTATCAAAGTTGGGATCAGACAGAGCAAAAGTACCGCCTGGAATATTTGTAGATGAATTGGAAAAACCATCAATCCAAGAAATCATCAAACAAAAGGAAGAATCAATGGACATAGCCAAGACAGAAGAACCTGACACTTCAAGACAAGTCTTCAACATAGAAAGTGATTGGAGACAAGTATACATCGATTATAAAAGCGAAAGCAAACTACCCGGAGACAAAGCAGAAGCAACAATAGTTATATGAAAAAGCAAAGCTTACGTCCTCGTAAAGGACAAATTATACAAGAGGGAAGCATCCTCGGGAGTACTACTCAAATGCGTACCAACACAAGAAGGAAAGGAGATATTAGAAGAAATCCACTCGGGATGCTGTGGAAATCATGCAGCATCTAGAACACTAATCGGCAAAGCATTCAAAAGCGGATTCTACTAGCCAATAGCACTCGGAGATGCAGAACAACTAGTCAGAACTTGCAAAAGGTGTTAGAAGTTTGCAAGACATTCACATGTTCCGGCACATAACTTAATTTGCATACCACCAGCATGGCCCTTCTCATGCTGGGGGCTAGATCAAGTCGGACCCCTCAAGAAAGCAAAAGGAGGATTTGGATACATATTTGTGGTAGTGGATAAGTTTACTGAGTGGATAGAGTACAAACCACTAGTTAAGTATAGTGCAGAAAAAGCAACAGAGTTCATACAAGACATCATGCACAGGTTTGGGATTGAAAGCCCATGTTTGGTTTTGGTTAATTGATGAAACCTATGGACTAACCCTATTGCTAAGTCCATGATCAAGATAGGGTAATCCACCTTAGCCCATGGAGCTAGATGAAGGATAATGATGAATCAAATCCTCCATGACTAAGGAAAAGAAGAAAGAGAAAAACAAAAATGGGCTCAAGGCAAAGGTATATCATAGGGCAATTTTTGGTTTAGTGATCAAGACACTATAGAGAGTGTGATCACCTTTAGGATAGATAGTCGTACGATCAAGATGGGAAAGACATGTTGATTATGGTTATCAAGTGCTACTAGGTGTTGTCATTCATGCATGTGCATTAACTCACCTAGTAACATAGCCTTGCTTAAAAGACATAAAATATATGCTAAACATCTGCTCTAAGGAAGTACCATAAGTGTTTGGCACAATGGAGCAAGGTTGGAAAAGAAAGAAACAAGGAAGGAGCAAGACAGGGGCGACGGACGCTGGCGCCAGACGCTAGTTCTAGGCGTCGGAGCGTCCAGCGGGCCAACCCTAGGTCAGGCACCTTCAGACCTCGCGACAGACGCTGAAGAAGCGTCTGACGACTGGGCGACAAACGCGTCTGACGGTTTGGGGAGCTCTCTGTGTGCTCTCTGCATACGCGACGGATGATGCTGACAGACGCTGAAGGGCAACGCAACGGACGCTGGCCCAGATTCAAAAGTGTGTCCGTGGTACTTGAAGCTCACTGACACGAAGGCGCCGAACACTGCGGACTATCCGACGGTAAGGCGACAGACACGCCTGATGATGAAAGTCAGATTTTGAGGCTCTCTATGTTGGCGCCGGACGCTGGCGATGGAGCGTCCGACGCAAATTTAAGGCCCATGGCCGGTTGGAGTTCACCACCTCACTCGAATTCCTTTGTTGCATACTCTTGTGAGCTCTCAAGCACCTCTCCCACTCATCTCTTTGATCCTTTACTCAATCCAAAAGAGATAGAGTGCATCCAAAGTGCATTGCTTAGTGATTTGCATCTAGTAGCACTTGGTGTTCGTCATCTCCGCGTTGATCTTATTATTCTTGGTGTTTGCCAACACCTAGACAGCTTGGGCAGTGGAGAAGCTTCGGCACAAGTTGGTGATTGTTTGTGGCCAACTTCATCTATTGTGAGAGGGCTTGTACCCACCTCGGCAGAGTGCCAAAGCGTAACTCTAGTAAATTGCTCGTGTCATTGAGTTACTCTCACTTGGGTGGATTCTTGTGGTGCTCAAGTTGTGAGCTAGGCTTGTCATTGCCTATTAGCCACCGAATCACCATTTGAGTAGTCGACACAACGGGGATTAGCTTGGTGGCAACCAAGTGAACCTCGGTAGAAAATCTTTGTGTCAACCATTGTCTCCCGGCTACTCTTGGTGTTCTTATTGTGATTGGTTCTTCCTATTGGTACATTCATCCATCACAAGGCATCAGTATAACTATTCTCTCCTCCTTGTACTTACATTCTTTCATACCTTGCTTTGTTGTCTTGTGTAGTTTGTAGCTTGCTAGTTAGCTTTCTTGTTTAGTTGTTCTTGCTAGCTCAAGCTAAGTGCCTTAGGTTCTTTCTATTGTTTGATAGGCACTTAGTCAACTAGAATTGCATTGGATAGGTGGCTTTGCACCCCTAGTAGAGCTAGAGAAAAAAGCTTCGCTTAAGTGTTATCGAACCTTTGCTCTAGTGGTTTGTAGAGTTTTTAATAGGCTATTCACCCCCATCTAGCCATCTAGGACCTTTCAGGGATGCCCAACAGAATAATCACAGACCTAGGGTCACCTTTCACAACAAAAGATTTCCAATATTGGGCAAGAAATTGTGGAATAGAGATAGACTACGCATCAGTCGCTCACCCTCAAGCAAATGGACAAGTCGAAAGAGCTAATGGACTACTACTAAAAGGCTTAAAACCAAGACTATAAGAGGACTTGAAAGACTAAAGAGGAAAATGGATAGAAGAATTAATGAAAGAAATATGGGGCTTAAGAACTCAGATCAGTAGAGCAACAAGATACTCACCTTTCTTTCTAGTTTACGGATCCAAAGCCGTACTACTTACCGACTTAATATGGAAATCACCAAGAATCGAACAATACGAAGAGGGAGAAGCAGAAGAAACAAGACGGCTAGAGATTGACAGAATTGAAGAGATAAGAGACATCTCAGTAATACAAAATGCAAGATATCTACAAGGCCTACGAAGACATGAAAGAAATATGCATCCAACAACACTAAAACTAGGATACTTGGTATTACGACTAATTCAAAAGAAAGATGGAAGACACAAACTACTTAGCCCATGGGAGGGCCCTTTTATCGTCAAAACAACAATACAACCCGGAACATACGAGTTAATGACATAAGATGGAAATACAATTAAGCAACACTTGGCATATCAGCCAACTTAAGAAATTATACAACTGAGGTTACAAACAAGATACAAGAGTCCAGAACAAACGGTCTACAAGTCAATTTCTCTGAAAAAGCAACATGACGAACTAACCGACTGCTTTGCACCATGAGCGGCATAGTCTGGTTCATATATCTATAAGTCAACCATTTTGTGAGACAGCATGACAAGCCGACAGCTTTGCACCATGAGCGGCATTGTCCGACATTACAAGTCAATTGCTCCGAAAAAGCAACATGACGAACTAACCGACTGCTTTGCACCATGAGCGGCACAGTCTGGTTCATATACATAAAAGTCAACTGTTTCATGAGACGACATGACAAGTCGACAACTTTGCACCATGAGCAGCACTGTCTGGCATTAGAAGTCAATTGCTCTGAAAAAGCAATATGACAAACTAACCGACTACTTTGCACCATAAGCGACACAGTCTGGTTCATATACATAAAAGTCAACCGTTTCGTGAGACGACATGACAAGCCGACAGCTTTACAAGTCAATTGCTTAGAAAAAGCAACGTGACGAACTAACCGACTACTTTGCACCATGAGCGGCATAGTCTGGTTCATATATCTACAAGTCAACCGTTTCGTGAGGCGGCATGCCAAATAGCTGACTGCTTTGCACCATGAGCGGCACAGTCTAGCTCACCAACATCAACAAGTCAACCATTATACAAAGCGGCATGGCACATTTAGTTGATGGCTTAAAGAGCAACACAATTCGGCACAATAACGACTACAAGCCGAATACTTCGACATTACCAAGCAACATTGGCTACTTCAGCATAAACAACTACTCGACGAAGAACAAGTCGACAGTACTACCCCAAAACAACTTGGAGGTAACTATACAAAAGACAAGTAAAGCGCAAAGATGAAAATCTACAAAGGCTAAATCTAGAGGTATAAATCTACAAAGCATTGTATTAGCCTGAATATCTACTTCAATATAACCATCACGATGCGAAGGTCGATAATGTTATTCATAAAGAACTCGGAAATTATCCTACAAAAGCTAGACGAAGCAAGATAACTACAAAGCCCAATATAGAGGCACAAGACTACAGATATCATATAAGTCAGAAGAACTCAACATGGCTTACAAGAAAAAAGAATCTTCACTAGATTGACCAACAAGCCAACCAGAAAATCAACCACACGGCTGCTATAAGGCAAATATGCAGTTCTCAGAATAAAAAAAGTACAAAAATAATATTAGGACGAAGCCTGATGATATATTAACAAAGGATCATCCAGAGTATATTACAAGACCATCATTCAAGAGACAAACAAATGTTCGCCCTCAAGGGGAAGGCAGAAGCACTTTCATCTGACCAAATATCTCATGACATAGTCCCTCAACCTGAGGCCTCGATTGCTCCCACCTAGTCAGGAGTTCAGAGACCATTGGATCCTCAAGAATCCGGTCCAAAGACACTTCAGGAGCAATAGCACAAGCAAAAGAAACAATGTTGTTGATAGAACGCTTAAACCCGTTCTCTACGAATTCATGAAACCGAAGAGGCAACACAGAAATCAAACCGTCCAAGCCATCACTATCATCTCCTTCATGACAGACAACAACAATAACATGCTCTACAGCGCCATACAAAGTCTTGTACCGACCATGAATATCCATGAGCCGAGCGTGTAAAGCCTATTCTGATTTCAATGACTAAAAAACAAGAACTCGAAGGATAAGGAAAAAGACAAATACAACAAATAAAGTATAAAGGCAATTGTCAAACTCACATCGTCGGCCTTTGTCTTAGAAGTTTCAAGATGAAGAGACAAATCTCTTTTCTCTTCACCCCAAGTCATCGAAGCACGATCAACATCTACAAGTTGGGAAAAAATCAAAAAGGAATGATAGGAAAAATACTATAGAAGCAGGGGAAAATACATAAATAGCTATCTGCCAATTTTTCCTTCAAATCAGCAAGGGCAGTAGACGAGGAAGCCTCAGCAGCCTCTCGGAGACCATTCTCTTGCTCCAAGGCAGCACGAGTCTGAGATAACTCGAGCTTAACCTTATTAAGGTCAGCTTGAAGAACGGTAGTCGACTGATCTTCTAAAATAGAAGAAGAAGCAACCAATTCCTAAAAGGCCTCCTAAAAAAGATAAATATTAAAATAAAGTACAGATAACAAAACGAAGAAAAGAGACAATGACAAATACCTTCAGCTCAGCACCAAAAGACGTAGATAGATCATTCCAAGAAGAGACAAGTTTTTGAACTCGCTTAACTCGACTAAGCTGAAACTCCGGTCCTTGAAGTAGAAAAGGACCCACCGGAGAATAAAACTAGAGCCTTACCAAGAACACTCACGTCAAGCTAGCACCAGCAGGAGGAGAGGCTCCAACCAACTCAGAGATAGCAGCAACGTCTTCATAAATAGAAAGCCAAACAACACATTAGAGAAAGGCAAAAGACAAATTTCATCAGCAATCAATAAAAAGTACCCTACCTTCACGATTTGAAGCAGAAGCATCAGAAAAAGACCTAAGAAAAACAAAGAATAGAACTATCAGGAAGGAAAAATTGAAATCAGAACGATATACAGAGAATACAACTCACTTGACAGATTTGGTAAAAGAAGCAGCAACAGGAGCAAAGGTGAAGAACCGAGAATGGCGACCAGAGGGGGGGTGAATGGGAGCCAAATAAAAATTCCTTTCGGAACCTTCTATTGCTTGACCCTTGTCCCAAAATCACACCCAAAATGCAACTTCGAAAACTTCGACGCGCACACGACCTAATGAGTAGGTGGACACCTTAGGAGTGGTCCTAAAGGTGCAGCGGAGCGGTCGGAAAACCTCGACGAACACGCCTCGAAGAGACAAGAGCAAAACAGCCAAGACTGCAAATTCTCGGACTGTTCGGACCCTGCGTCTCGGACTGTCCTCCTCAGTGAGAAGAGCTACGGCGGACTGTCCGCAAGCTTTCCCGGACTATCTGCAGGCAAGATAAAGAAAAACCAACCTTTCTGGACTCAGCTCTGGTCTGATCCCGGATTGTCCGCGTGGGTGTCCCGGACAGTCCGCTGTAACACCCCAAAATTTCATTTCTTGAAAATAGATTTAAATTTATTTAATAGTGATTTTTTTGGTGCTCATGAAATCATAGGAAATAAAACTTTTTATGAAATTAAAATTTAACCTTTGGTAGAAACATGTTTGAGCATCGATGCCATGCATTTTGGGTTTTTGTTTGAGTGACTCTGTTTAAAAATTCAAATGAAGTTTCAATTTGGTTTTCAAAATGTGTTTGGAAAATAAAGAAAAAAAAGACAAAGCCTCTCTCTCTCTCCCTCTGTTCTGGCCCGAATGGCCTGCTCCACCCCGGCCCATCTCTTCCCCTCCTTCCCCGCGGCCTGTCTCTGTTTCTCTCTCCCGCAGGCCCAAGCCAGCAGGTGGCCCAGTAGACCGGCCCACCCGCAGCAGTCCACCCCCCCTTCCTTCGCCCGCTGACAAGGTGCCCCCGCCCGTCAGTGCCTCCCTCCCTCTCTGCCTCTCTGACTCACGAGTCCCGCGTGTCAGTAGGGATGCCATCGTCTCCTTCCTCCAGATGGAAAGCACCGCGCCGCCTACCTTCTTCCCCCCGACGAAATCCGTGCAGGATCCTTTCTTTCCTTCTCTGCCAAACAAGAGCACAGCCGGGGATGATCCCCTTCCATCCTTTGCCTCGCCTTCAGAGTATTTAAGCCGCCCTGCACCACCTCGCCTCCACCCCGCCGCAGAATGCCGCCGCTGCCGTTCCTCTACCGCCGAGCGCCACTGCCCTTCCTAGCAGGTCGCCGAGCTCTGCAGCGTGGTAAGGTGACCGAAGACCCCGGCTTCACCCTCCCTTCCTCCTCCTGTTCTTCCGCGCACGCGCGCAGTTTCCCCCGCATCCGCCATCCTGTCCAGTGCCGCCCCATCGCGCGAGCCGTCGTCTCTGCGATGAAATCGGTTCAACCGAGTCTGCAATCGAGCCTGCATCGTCCCCCTCGATCTCTCGGTGTCGTTCTCCTTCTCTCTCTCTCGCTCTCCGCACCTCGGTGTGCGCTCACCCGAGCCGCCGTTCCGCCACCACGCATGGACCGCCCCTCTGGACCCCTCTCAGTTTCAACCGGTGCCCCAGACGTGCTCGCCATCACCTCCTCTCTCTCCTCGACCTTTCCGCGTTGCGAATAGTGCCCCGTAGCCGTGGTTTGGCTTGCGCCGCCGCATCCCGGCCATGGCGCCGCCGCGGGAGCGCCGCCCCGGCGACCTTGCCTCCCTCTCTCTTCCTCCCTTCTGGCCGACGCCGTTCGATCCCGCGCCGACGGCTTAGATTAGGACCGAAAGGGTATGCCCTCTGGTCCACGGTGGATCCGTAGACCGAGCCCCTGTGCGCGGTCCACAGCCGCGTGGTGCACCGAACCAATCCGCACTAGCCACGTGGCGCCACGTCACAGCACCCGTCAGCCCCGCAGACCTCTTGGCGTATTCATGCGTTTACGCCTTCTCTTTCTGAAAACGAAAAGCTTCCCTGTTATTTCAAAAATACGTTTTCTCTCTATTTACAGAACTGCCACCCACCTTCAAATGCTTATAATTTCTCCGTTTTAACTCCGTTTTAATCCAAACAAGTTGCGTTAGATCTGTAATTTTATGCTCTATCCAGTAGTATAGTTTTCATCCATGTTTATTGCTTTTGAGAATCAAAGAAAATTAATTTGGTAATACTTTAACCTTGCCTTTTCAAAATCTCGTTTAACTCATATCTTCTCCGTTTTAGATCCGATTCGTTCCGTTCGAGTTGCGTTGGCTTCGTATCGGCGTAACCTTTTTATTAGTGATCTTAAATACCATGTTAATAGCTCTGTATTTTCATGAGTTCAAATCCTAATTTGATTAACCACTTTACAACTTGTTTTACACATGAAATGATGATAGTTTCAACTTTCGTTTTCGAGATCCAAATACAATTTTGACTTAATCTAACTTGGGTGTTTCTCTGAAATACCCTATACACTCTTCTATATAGTAAAACTAATAAAACTCGTAGTTCTCTTTTTTAAAAGCAAATCTTCCGTTAGTTGTATCTTTCTAATCGTAGCTCCGTTTAGTGTGATCTTCGCGACTGTGTTGCGTAGATCTCTCTTTAAATACTTTTTATTGATTGGTGTATTGTTCTAATTTAGCCATGTTTGAATGCTTTGTATGATCAGAATGCTTGTGTGGTGATTTGTTAATTGTTGTCCAATCGGTGAGTTTTGCGTTGGTGATCAAGAAGAAGTCGTCTGAAGTTGAGAAGCAGTTGAGCAAAGGATCTAAGCTTTTAAGGCAAGTATTCATGGGATCATCCTTGTTTTCCTAATCACTTAAATCATTAATTCATGATTGCATGTGTTTCCTTGATATCCTATTTGGTTTCACCATAGCTTTGTACCTTATACCTTGTTACCTTGGGAATTTATGCATTTGGGTAGATCAAGCTAGTGCTCTCGAGACATAACCATGATCATGTAAACCTGACTAATGACTTATGCAACAATGGTAAAATCTGCTTTTTAGCAACATGGATTAGGGTGAACTAGAGTACAGTTTTTGAGATGCTCTAGAACCTCCGTAAGCGATCACCCGGGACATACAGTACAACCATGGGGGCTATATGGCTCTGGCTTTAGTTCAGTATTAGGGTCACTCTCTCGCATGCGGCAGTTCGCGAAAGTTGCCATTGCCGAGCGGTTGCGGAGCGGCTGGAGTGGGGACCGCTGCGTGTGTGTACCATCCCGGGGCTCCTATATACCCCTTGCCCGTGGATCCGTAGTGTCTGTTGTTTGTCAGCGAGCCCCATTGAAAGACTTCATAGTGAACCCTGCCGGCCTTCCTTGGAAGTGGGTCAAGAGGCTGATCCCATCTGGCGAAAGGGTAAATCACGACTCGTGGGTAAAGTGTACAACCTCTGCAGAGTGTTAAAAACTGATATATTAGCCGTGCTCATGGATACGAGCGGCCTGGAATTCTTATGGAACAGAATGACTTTAATCTATCATTTACTAGTTTGCTATTCATTATCCAAGTTTACTCGATCAAATGGTTATTGGGCTATTGATAACATTGATGCTACTGTAATGCTAAAATTGAGACAACTTAAAAGCTAATGCAGTTTAACCAGTGTCATACCTTTTTGAGCCTCATGAACCCCATGAATATTTGTTGAGTACGAAAGTACTTACGCTTGTTTACTTTCTTTCATATTTGGATAAAAATCCCGGATGGGTACTAGTTTGCAAGAGTCTCGAGCAGTTAGGCCTGTGATCAACCAGTCAGTTGGTCCCTGTGGAGTGGAGTCTTCACCTGAAGTTCGGAGTGTCTTACCACTCTTTGCTCTTTCAAGGTTATTCCTTTGACCATATATGCTATATTCTTAAGTATTGTCTTTTGATATTACCTTGTTCTGTGACTATATGTGGGATTTGACTTCCTGGGCTCACATATAGGGTATATCTGGTTTTGTTCTTAAAACCGGGTGTGACATCCGCCGTTCACCCTGAAAAACTGTAGCAGCTCGGACTAGAAACAGTGTCTGTTGCAGAAACACAACGGCGGATAGTCTGCGGCCTTGGGCCGGATAGGCCGCAAATGACTTAACAGCAGCGAGTGGCTCTGCTCAGCCCCGATGCTGGACTGTCCGTGGGTACTATGGTAGACTGTCCGCAGTACCTCGGACAGAGGCGAACAGCAAGGCGATTTTGAAAATCCCTTCCCCAAAACTTTACAAAATCCTATCAAATGAACTCCAAAGCCAACCAAACTTGGTAGAGGTGATCCAAGTGCTATGGAGGACCTATCCCTAAAGAATCATCGCTCAATTTGGATCGAATCAACCGGCATAAAAGAATTTCGGGAAGAACTCCAAAAACGAAGAACACGAAATAGAAATTGCCAGATCTATGTGCTCAAGATGTTTGGGACAAAACCCTTCGGTGCAAATCATCTACTCGTGATCCCGCACAACTTGGTTCAAACGGAATCGCAAAACTCCCTCTCAATCAAGAGAAATCATCGCATGAACAAAGAGGATTAAGAGGAGAAAAAACGCGATTAACAAAGAACACAAGCAAAGGAGACACAATCACCGAATCAAAGCCGCCATGGCTTACGGAGGGTAAGGCCTCTGATTCCCAACAAAATCAAAGTGCAAATCCTTAAACTAGGGACCTCATGAACTAGAGAGATAAACTAGAGAGAGAGAGAGAGGTGGTGCAAATGACTAGGGGTCAAGAGGTGGAATGAGGGATACCCCTTCATCCCCTATTTAACGGGCTTTGGCTATTTCCCAAAGACCCCCTTAGATACATGGCCGAATTACCTAGCCCTAAGACATTGTAATCCAAGTCGATAACTCTCAGCCACTCATTTGAATGGACAGCCCCGCTTCCTGCCGGGAGTTGCCATCGCCTCGACGCAACCTCCAGGATTCCTCCATGTGCCATCCCCACTTCCTCGGAAGCTCCGCCTAAGGTTTTGAGGCCCAAACCCAGGAAACCCGCCATCGGTAGCTTTGGGCTCAACTACCGAACCCCGAGTTTTGAGGCCCAAACTCGGAAACCATCCTCGGATGGTTTTAAGGCCCAAACCACCAAACCGCTCGACTCGAGCCACCTTGTCCTCGCCCGGTCAAACTCCGAGTCCCATGAGCCTCCGCTCGACCCGCTCGTCCACCGTCCTGACTCCGTCGACTCGGTCTACCTTCATGTCCTCTCGCATTCACCAGTGCTAAGTACTAGCCACCACAGCTAGTCCGTCGGCGCCCATGGTCCATCAGTCCGAGCCCCGCTTCCGCCCTTCACCGCTTTCAGTCCATCGGCACGGCAAGCCTCTACTCGACCTTCTCCACGCCATTGACCACTGTCACTAGGCATAGTACCTGCACACCACAAGCTGATAGACAGGCACACATTTTCTTTCGCAAAGGGTTAGAAGTAAGCCACTCAAAATGAAACACTCAAGTGTTGGGCAATCACTCATCATAAAACTGAACTACATGGGTACTTATCCACCATGTGTTCGCAATCTCCCCTTGATGAGTGCATTGTCAACACAAGTGTATTTCAGATTTGAGCCACAAGGTAAAGCTCTCCAAATGACCAAAAAGCTAAGAAAGCAAAAAACGGGGTCACTGGAGAGAAGCAAAACAAGTCCAAAACTTGGTTCCCAAAGACATGGGCAATGGCTCAACGCAACCAAGCAAAAACAAAGCTAGCCCTCAAGAAGAGGCACAAAATGGGTTCAACACCGCTAGCAAGCCAAGATACCAATCACAACTATCAAGACTCAAAAAACCAATTGAAGCACCAAGAGAAGCTCAAAGATACCAAATAAACCCAATGAGGCTCACAAAGCCAATCGAAACCTGTCGGAGCCAACAAGGCAAGCTAGACCCTCTAGAAGAGGCAAAGGTTCAACACATCTAGCAAAAGCTCCCCCTGGGCAAAAGCACACTCGAGATACCAATGGTCAATGGCATGGAGAAGGTCGAGTAGAGGCTTGCCATGCCGATGGATGAGAGCGGTGAAGGGAGGAAGCGGGGCTCGGACTGAGGGACCATGGGCGCCGGCGGACTAGCTGTGGTGTCTAGTACATGGCATCGGCGAGTGCGAGAAGACATGGAGGTAGACCGAGTTGACCAAGTCAAGACGGTGGACGCGCGAGTCAAGCGGAGGCTCAGGGGACTCGGAGTCCGACCGGGCGAAGACAAGGTGGCTCGCGTCGAGTGGTTTGGTGGTTTGGGCCTCAAAACCACCCGCGTCGGTTTCCGAGTTCGGGCCGCAAGACTTGGGGTTCGGTAGTTGAGCCCAAAGCTACCGATGGCGGGTTTCCTGGGTTTGGGCCTCAAAACCTAGGCAGAGCTTCCGAGGAAGCGGGGATGGCACGTGGCGGAATCCTGGAGGTTCCGTCAAGGCGACGGCAACTCCCGGCAGGAAGCGGGGCCGTCCATTCAAATAAGTGGCTGAGAGTTACCGACTTGGATTACAATGTCTTAGGGCTAGGTAATTCGGTCTTGTATCTAAGGGGGTCTTTGGGAAATAGCCAAAGCCTCGTTAAATAGAGGATGAAGGGGTATCCTCATCCTATCTCTTGCATTACTCTCTCTCCCACTTATTCCTAGGTTTTCCCTTCCCTAGCTTCTTCTTGCTTGAGATCCACCGTGTCACCGATGTAAGAACTTTTGATTGTTGCAAGGAATCGGAGGCCGTAACCTCTGTAAGCCATGGTGGCTTCGCTTTCGTGATCGTGTCCCCGTTTTGCTTGTGTTCTTCGTGTTTTGCTTTTGCTCTCTCTTTTTCCCGAGATGATTTCTCTTTGAAGGGAGTAGCTTTGCAAAATCCACTTGAACCAAGTTGTTCGCATTCGTGAGGAGCTTCTTTGCACCGAAGGAATTCTCCTCAAACCTCACGAGTGCGTAGATCGGGCGATTTCTTTGTGGCGTTCTTTGTTTTGCTCTCTTCTCCCCCAAATCCGAGTGTTCCCATTTATCCTCTCCAAATTGAGCGATGATTTCTTCGGGATAGCTCCCCAACTGCACTAGGATCATGCCTACAAAGTTTGTTTGCAGTTGGTGATCATTTGGTTGAGTTTTGGGAAGATTTGGTGGAGATAAGTTTATTTTCATGAGGAACAATTTTCTCCTATGAGCGTCAGATCACTTCCCCCCCTATGCTCCGGACCAAGGCAAGTGGTCCGGTGGTCTTGACTTTTCCTGCGTCGAGCAGCAAGGGGCGTCGGACCACCCTCCGGACTTCTTGGCTTTTGAGCTCCGGACCTTAGACGAGTGGTCCGGTGGCTCTGCTGAGTTTTCCTACCACGCGTCAGACCACTCTCCTTGGTCCGACGGGGTAGTCCGGTGGTCTGGACCAGAGGTCGGTAGCTTACTGGACTGTTTGGCGAGTGAGTACCAGACCACCTTCCTTGGTCCGGAGGTGGAGCCAAACTAGTCCAGAGCCTCTGGTCCGGAGTTAGGGTGCTCTCTGTGTTGCTTTGCTTCAGCTGGACGAAGCGTCGGACCTGAGCTCTGGACTACTCTCCTTAGTCCGGTGGCTCTTCCTCAACTGGTCCGGAGCATCTGTTGGTGCTGTTTCTCCTCCGTTCTTTTCGCGGTTTGTTTCTCCGGGTTCATGACTAGCTCCGTTGTGTTCCTAGGACATCTCCTAGAACATCCACCCACTTGTGGGTCGTGAGCCTAGTTAGTGCTTTGGGTTGTGCTTGGGACAAGGGTCAAGATCTTCAGAAACGAATTTTTATTTGGCTCCCATTCCCCCCCCCCTCTGGTCACCGTTTCCGGTCCTTCAGGTTGTGAAAGAAAACAAGGTGGAAGGAGGAAGAAGAAGGAGGGGTGTTAAGAAGAGAAGAAACAACGTCCAGGGCCTTCGTTTTCGCTCGGATCGCGATGAAAACCGAAGGGGAGCGTTGGCCCGAAGCTCCTGCACGACTAAGCGTTTGAACGAGTTTGAACCACGTTCGGCCGAACGCTTTTTGAAAGTTTTTGAACAACAGCGCCAGGTTTCGAACTTGTTCGGGTCAGGTGAGTCGTCTCGTGAAGTTTCGGGCTGTTTGGCCCAAACATAGGTTCGGCCGATCCACTAATGTGGCCAAATGGGCCGACCTTTCACGAGGGGGGAGTCAAGGCTAAGTCTAGGCCATTTCTAAGGTCTTTTTCGAAATTTGAACAAAATTTAAAACATGTAGAGTTTAGTTCTAATTGGGATTAAGGACAAAATCTATCATATCAATTTCTTGTTCAGGAATCTCATGCTCATAGAAAACTTTAAGACGTTGGCCATTTACCTTGAAGATTTTGCCATCGTCGTCCTGGAGTGTGATTGCTCCATGAGTTGCGGCGTTGACGACGAGGTATGGCCCTTCCCATTTGCTTTTCAGTTTTCCGTGACCGAAGAGCTTGAATCTTGAGTTGAAAAGCAAGACTTTGTCTCCTGGGTGGAATTCCTTGACTTTGATCCTCTTGTCATGCCATTTCTTGGTTCTCTCCTTGTATATTCTGGCATTATGGTATGCTTTCTCTCTCCATTCTTCCAATTCAGAGATTTGCATCTTCCTGAATTTTCCAGCAACTAGCAGATCCATGTTCCATTTCTTGGTTGCCCAATGTGCTTTGAACTCTAATTCCACAGGCAAGTGGCATGTCTTCCCGTATACAAGTTGGTATGGTGTCATACCAATTGGGGTCTTGTATGCGGTCCTATATGCCCATAATGCCTCTGGTAGCTTGTGATTCGAAGCCATACCCATCTCTTCTACAGTCTTTTGCAGAATGTTCTTGATTTGTTTGTTGGATGTTTCTGCTTGACCACTTGTTTGAGGATGGTATGGAGTTGCAACATTGTGTCAGATCCCTTGATTGGTGAGGAACTGGCAGAAGCCTTTGTCAATGAAGTGAGATCCCCCGTCACTTATGACTAACTTTGGGTTCCAAATCTGGGGAATATCACTTCATGGAACATTCTCTTTGAATTGGCTGCATCAGCTTTGCGGCAGGGAAATGCTTCTACCCATTTGGACATGTAGTCCACCACTACTAAGATATATTCGTACCCTTTCGATGGAGGAAAGGGCCCCATGTAGTCGATGCCCCATACATCAAAGAGCTCGACTTGTAAGTTGTTGGTGAGTGGCATGGCATCTCGGGCGTTGATGTTCCCGTGCTTCTGGCACCTTGCACATTTTCTGACATAGTCATGAGTATCCTTGTACATGGTTGGCTAGAAGAACCCACTCTGCCAAATCTTAGCATGAGTTCTGAATGCTCCATAGTGACCTCCGTACTCTGCTCCATGGCATCTTTCCATAATCTTGATTGCCTCCTCTATAGGTACGCATCTTCTTAGCAATCCATCATTGCATACTCTATAGAGGTATGACCCATCCCAGAGATGCACTCAACTCTCTTGAACTAGTTTCTTCATATCTGCCTCTGGTGTTACATGGCCTGCAACCATAAAGTTGACTATATTTGCATACCAGGGGTTGGAGTCCGTCACCTTGAGGAGTGTGTCATCTCTGAGGAAATTGTTGATGGGCAAATTCTGTGCATCATTGAATTGCATTCTAGACAAATGATCGGCAACATAATTTTCTACTCCCTTTTTATCTTTTATTTAAAGATCAAATTCTTGGAGTAGCAATATACATCTTATTAAACGTGGTTTAGCATCTTTCTTAGTGAGCAAATACTTAAGAGTAGCATGATCTGTATAGAGAATAACTTTTGCTCCTACTATGTAAGATCTAAACTTGTCTATAGCAAATACCATGGCCAACAGCTGTTTTTCAGTTGTTGCATAATTTAGCTGTGGCCCTGTTAAGGTCTTGCTAGCATATGAAATAGCATGATGCTTCTTATCTTTGGTTTGGCCTAATACCGCACCGACAGCATAATCACTAGCATCACACATTATTTCGAAGGGGAGCTTCCAATCAGGGGGTTGGATGATTGGAGCTGAGATGAGTGCTTTCTTGAGGATATAGAAAGAATCTAAACATTCATCATTGAAGTCAAAGGGTGCATCTTTGGCTAGCAGGCTTGTTAACGGACGGGGAATTTGAGAGAAGTCTCGTATGAACCGTCTATAAAAGCCAGCATGACCAAGGAAGCTATGGATTCCGTTGACATTCGTGGGAGGTGGAAGCTGCTCTATGACTTCGATCTTAGCTCTATCCACTTCTATCCCACATTCGAACACTCTATGTCCTAGCACTATGCCTTCACGAACCATGAAGTGGCATTTTTCCCAGTTCATGACTAAGTGCTTTTCTTCACATCGCTGTAAAACTCTGTCCAGATTCTCAAGGCAATCATCGAAAGTTTTTCTATAGACAGAGAAATCGTCCATGAAAACTCCATGATTTCTTCGATCATATTAGAGAAAATGGACATCATGCACCTCTAGAAAGAAGCAGGAGCATTGCATAGGCCAAAAGACATTCGCCTATATGCATATGTTCCATAGGGGCATGTGAAAGTGGTCTTACTTTGATCATCGGGGTGGATTGGTATTTGATGATATCCCGAATAACCATCAAGGAAACAAAAGAAAGAATGTTTTGCAAGCCGCTCCAACATCTCATCGATGAAGGGTAGAGGGAAATGATCATCTTTGTAGCCTTGTTAAGTCTCTGGTAATCTATACACATTCTCCAACCCGTGACGGTTCGTTGAGGAATCAACTCATTCTTATCATTTCGAACGACCATCATACCTCCCTTCTTAGGCACAACATGCATAGGGCTAACCCACTCACTGTGAGCAACGGGGTAGATGATCCCTGTGTGCAAGAGTTTCAAGACTTCCTTCTTCACTACTTCTCTCATCGCATTATTCAGTCTACGCTGAGGTTCTCTAGAAGGAAGGGCCTCAGGTTCGATGGGGATGCGATGTGTGCAAAGAGCGAGACTGATGCCCTTGGGATCTCGAAGAGAGTAGCCTAAGACTGATTGATGCTTTTCTAAGATAGTGAGGAGTTTGAACGTCTCTTCAGGAGAGAGTTTGTCATTGATGATTACAGGGGCCTCATGATCATCATTTAGAAAGACATACTTTAAACCAGCTGGAAGGGGTTTAAGTTCTATAGAGGGCTTAGATGGGGGTTCGGATTTCTCTAGATCTATGGGTTCGTTTAGATCGTCTTCTTCCTGGATGAAATCTTCGGCTTCTTCTTCTAGATCAGGATGAGATGATTCTAGAAGAGATGCAACCATCACTTCCTCTATGGGGTCAGATTCTAGGAGTGATTCCGTCATGGTGTTCATGGCATTGATGAGCCGAATCGAGAGTTTGATGCTACTCCCAAGATGACCCTTGAGACTTCCATGAGTGGATATCCAATTAACATGTCGAATTCCTCCATATAAAATATGATGTAATTTAAGAGGATATTGACTTTGTTAATTAGCGTAGGAATGGTCTGTGCGATCCCACAACTCTCAATCAATTGTCCTGAAGAAAGCTTAAAGAACTTGTTGGCTGGAGTCAGTTTTACATTGCCTAGGAGAGCATTAGCTAATGATTTAGACATAATGCTAACTCCTACGGCAGGATCGTAAAGAGAGTCTAACTTGGCTCTCTCGATCTGACAAGGAATGGTGCTAGAGGAGGACGGAATTCTAATTGGTTCGGATGAAGATTCGGCCTCTTCTAACCACTCATTGCTCATGATAGACGCCAGCTCTTGAACCGTCTCCTGAAGGTATGCTTCTTCTATGAGACTAGGGATGTGGCGATTCGGAGCTTTTCGAGCAGAAGACTTCTTTTGCACAGATTGATTCAAGGTATTTCCAAAATCGGAAAATAAATCATCCTCGATATCAAGGGAAAATTCCAAGGGATGAATTTCTTCTTCCCTTGGTGGTTCAGGTTCGATAGCAAGATTTTGAGGTGTAGAGGGAAAAGTTTCGGCTATCGATGTTGTTTCTTCTCTAGGGGTTGGTTTTTGTTCTTCCGCGGGTCCCTCATAATATACGTTAGTATAGGGGGTGTTATCAAGAATCTTCGTGAGAATACTCTTCCCTGCACTAACGGGTAAACACAAGAAGGCTCCCCGGAAGATATGTCAAGAAGTTGTGTAGAATCTCTGCTAAGACCGCCATAAAAATGTTGTAACATTGTAGGCTCGGTTATAGCAAGATACGGGCCTGAAGATACTAGATCTATCAGACGGGCCCATGCATCACCTAGAGATTCTTTCTCTTTTTGTGAGAAATTGATGATCTCTTTTTGAAGACGAATGATGCAAGGGATAGGGAAGAATTCTAGACAAAACTTAGGCATCAATTTTTCCCAATCTCCTTTCGCGTCATCTACGTGGCGAACGTACCAACGTTTGGCTATTCCCATTAAGGAGAATGGAAATAGCTTCCACTTAAGGGTACCTGGCCTCATCCCTTGGATATGGACACATGAACAAAGTTGTTCAAAGTTACGTATACGAGTATAGGGATTTTCGTCTTCGTCCCCAGAAAACGGTTTTCCCTGAACCATCGCTATGAGACTCGGGCGAAGCTCATAACGAACGGCCAGAACGGCCTGAGATGATTTAGGTGGCTCCAAACTAGCGCTCATTGGAGCACCATATTCAATAAGCGAGGTTTGATCCATATGTGTATGAGGAGTCAAAAGATGAATTCAAACAAAAGATAAAATAGGACCAAAGGGTAGTAGTTAAAAGCTACCATTCCCCAGCAACGGCGCCAGAAATGCTTGTTGGTATTTCTTATGACTATTGGATACATCCGCAAGTGCACAGATTATACTGATGTAGCACTTCACCGGGAGTATTCCAGGTATCGTATTTTCCTCAAGGAACGACAGTGATCTAACTAGGATTAAAGATATGTCCTATGATGGATCAAGGGAGACTATGATAACTAGGCTGAGAGGTTCAAGATAGCACATATGTCTAACAAGGGATAGCTGGTTATACTGGCCTTATCGGCCCTTCTCTTGCAGGAGGCGACAGGATAGATCAGAAAGAGGGCAAAACTCTTACCGGACCGCGCCGTCAAGTTGTATTGAAGCCTTACCTTTTAAGAACTTATCTTACACACGCGGTGGAATACAAAGACTAGATAGAGCTGTCACTTTCTACTAGCATCCACAAACAATCCATGTGATAAGCGGTTTACAAAGGCAAGATTAAGCTTAGACACCACGTCTACACTAATCTTACTACTTTAACCTTGGCCTAAGATTAAAGTACTTTACTCAGAGCAAAGAGATGATTAAGCGTGAAAAGTTGTATAACAGCTAAACCAGATTTAGAACACTGAATACTATAAAGAACTCAGAAGAAGTCACTTACAAGTGCTAAACTTACAAGAGACTCGCATCCGCTGAGGAAGAACTCTGGAGAAGATTCCCGACATACCCGGGGCTTTCTCCAGAAGGCTCCTCACTCTCCTCCAACTAGCATAACACTACTGAAGAGCTCCGCTAAGAGGCTAGAGAGTAGTTTCTCCAATGAGGCATGAAATGAATAGGGAGCTCTAGGGGTCTATTTATAGCTAGATGTGGAGTAGGGGCTACTCCGGTGCCACGTCAGCGATCCCCGTCACCTTCATCTAGCACCGTTGGATCCAACCGACTTCAGAACCGCTTAAGGATCAAGGGTGTTCATTTCCATCATGTGGGGAGTGGGTAAGTTGGTTGGGGAGGTGAAACCGCCATATGGTGGTTCGGCCGAACCACCTTGCTGCCATGTGAGCCCTCTGCACCTTCTCGATGGTGGCCCATTAGTCAGGGACCAAGTGGTGGCCAGGTTGGGCCCACCTTGAGTTCGGCCGAACCCCCTGTGGGGTCTGTGGGCGACCTCTGCCTCCTGGGCATGGGTCCCACCTATCATATGCCTTGGATGTTGGTTCTGAGTTGAGTTGTCACATTAATCTTCTTGATGTAGGCCCATGGATCCTTGTGCTTTGAATCTGGACCATTGAGAGGTTTTGGATCCAAGGGTTAGGTAGTATTCTTGAGGGTGTTACATGGATCATGGGGGCTAAGGATGCCAAGTGGGTCCATAGGGTGGTCGACACACCCCATCTTCACTTTGTTTATTTTTGAAAACCGATTTGGTACCTATGGGGTGGCAACTAGGTGGTGGAGGAACTAAGACCCAAACTCGGTTTTGCTCAAAGTTTTCTAACTCCTCATGCATGGCATTAACCCAATCTGGATCTATCAAAGTGTGTCCAACATCTCGAGGCTGGAATGAGCAAAGTGAGAGAGATAGGACCTGAACCGCGCGACTCGACGGTCGATGTCACCGATGATGTTCTCCGGCGGGTGTTGTCACTCGATGTGGCGGGGAGCCTGCCTGGACGAAGTGGCCTCCCTCTTGACAGCAGCTGGAGCTCCTTCAGGTGCAACGGGCACGGACTGAGGAAGCTGCTCGAACGGCCCCCATGTAGAGGAAGTAGTCAGATCGGGACCATGAGCTGAAGGGGACGTCGCAGGGTCGACGGGGGCAGCCGGTGGAGTCGGCTCGGGATCACCCCAATCGGCGTCGTCCTGCTCCTCCTCCACAAAGATGTTGATGTTCACCTCATCATCACCTGCCAGCTCAAAAGCAGTAGAAACACAGGTCATAGTCTCATCGAAGGTAATTTCACAAGTCTCCATCACTCGGTTAGTCTCAAGGTTAAGTGCACGATAAGCACGAGAGTGAGTAAAATAACCAAGAAATATACCATCAGAAGACCATGATTCAAATTTATCAAACTTACCGCCCTTTTTGAGGATGAAGCACCTACAGCCAAACACCTGTAGGTGACTTACCTTTGGTGGGCTCCCAAATCGCAACTCATAAGAAGTCTTCTTCTTGAAAGCTCGGAGAAAAATGAGATTGGAAACATAGCAAGTAGAACTGAGTGCCTCGGCCCAATACCGCCTCGGAGTCCTATGCTCATCGAGCATCGTCCTGGCCATCTCAACAAGGGTCCGATTCTTGCGCTCAACAACACCGTTCTGCTGGGGAGTGTGAGGTGAGGAAAACTGGTGGTCGAGACCCAAAGAAGAGCAAAGAGTTGCAAAGTGAGCATTCTTGAATTATGTGCCATTGTCACTGCGGTTAGGTCTCATGGCATTCTTAGGTAGCTCATTTTGCAATCTCAAAATCAGATCTCGAACAAGTGGAAACGCCTCAACCTTACTCTCCAAAAAGAACACCCAAGAGTACCTCGAGTAGTCATCAATGACTACAACCACATACCACGTCCCTCCTTCTGACCTGACCCGAGCTGGACCAACTGTGTCCATGTGTAAGAGCTCGCCGGGTCGAGTGGTCATGATCTCAGTCACAGGAGGATGGGAAGCAGCAACCATCTTGCCATGCCTGCAAGGATGGCAAACCAAATCCTTCTCGATCTTCAGCTTTGGCAATCCTTGGATAAGGTCCATTGAGCTAAGCCTTGTAAGCAAGTCAAAACTCAGATGTCCCAATCTCCTATGCCACTTCCAAAGCTCGGAAGAAGAACCGGCAAGAAGACAACCAGAAGGTCCGGAAGAGATAGAAAAATCCGCACAAAAAACCTTCCCGAAGGTTAAAATCCGGCAAACAAGCTCACCACGAGAGTCCAAAATTTGAGAGAGATTAGGCTTGAAACTCACTTCAAAACCGTCATCAAAGAGTTGCGAAACCGAAAGAAGGTTAAAATGCAAATTCGCAACCAAAGCAGCATCCTTGAGGACAAAAGAAGAGTTCACTCGGATCGACCCTCGGGAGACAACCTTACCTTTACTCTTATCCCCGAATGTAATGTACTCGGTGTGGCGCACGGGGTCGAGGCTGGAGAACCACTTGGCACTTCCGGTAATATGGCGTGAATATCCGGGATCCACAAGCCAAGTCTCCTCCAGTCCTCCTTCCTACATCAATAAAAATACATAGGTTGAGCAAACGGACCAACACTGGGGTTAGTAAACTGTGAAGGATACCAGTGTTGTCCCATTTTCCCAAAGAATGGGTTAGGAGAAAAACCAAACATCTCCTGCCCCATGGGAGGATAGCGATCACCACGATGGGGAAAATGTGGTCCGCTAATGAAGGGTGGAGTAACGCCACCGCCATGAGGCCCGTAGTCGTATGGGTCACGACTGGTACCCCACCGGGCACGACCACCACGTGGTCTCGCCTCCTGAGGCCTAGCACCTTGAGGCATTGTACCTCTAGGCCTAGAAGTGCGCCTCTGAACTTCCGGTTCACGCACCTCAACTCATGGGTGGTACATGTCCCGGTTGTTCAACTCAACCTACCTCCAATCATCTCTCTTCCTCCTAAAGAAAAACTCAGCCAAGTGCCCATCCCGCTCACAATACTCACAATGGTATCTCACCACACTCTTGGTAGGCACTCTCTTGTTGGGTTGGGTGGCTCTAGCTTTCTTAGGAAGGGGATCACTAGAGATGTCTGGCAGTGTGTCAAGTGGGTTGAGAAGATGGTTCGGTTTTGCAATCCACACTTGCTTCTGTGGAGTGGTTTTGGGTAGCTCTTCAAACACACCATCTCTCACAGGAAACTCAGAGGGGTTGGTACGCTTAGGTGGAGTGATCTTGGTAAGCTTGGGAGTTGTGGTGGGTTTCTCATTCTCGCTCAAACCACTGCACTCACAGATCTTACCGAACATGTTATTGTCCTTCCCACCTATAGCAAAGCCTACTCCCGTGCTGCCAGCCCTTTTGCACTAGCTAAGCATCATTCCCAACTGCGGCTCTTGGCAAGACACCCATCTTAAGATGGACCGAAGGTATGTGTTTTCTTCCTCGATATGCATCTTTTCGTGTCTGCACGACGCGATCTCAAGCTCCAAATCCTCAAAGCGATCTGACTCTCTAGTGCTATCTTAGCTAACCGTCTCGAGCATAGCAATCCTAGCATCTCTTTGTGCCAGCTCAGAACGCAAGCCTAAGCAAGACTTGCATGCACGAAGTAAGCTAGGCCTAGCCTTCAGCTCACTGACCTCCTCAAGTAGAGTGCCATACTTGTCCTGGAGAGTGACAGGACTAGACATGTGGATGGCGCAAGCATCACACTCTACATCCTCGGTAACCACCACTTGTGCCTTAGCAAACTCTAGCTCATGAAGCGTGCTAAGGTACATTGCCTTAAAATCGTTCCTCTCACACGCGGAACGCTCTAGCAACGCATCCTGACTCATCAAGGTGTCATTCAGAGACTCAAGCCCGAGAGAGAGGGATTCGATGGTGGGTGATACCTAGGGTGTGTCGGAGTCGTAGTCGTAGTCGGAGCCATCCTTACGCTTGCGAACCTTGCCTTCTTCAATCGCCATGGTGCAAAAGCCACCGTGCTTGACGTCGGCGTAGAAGCATAGGTCATTGAGCTTGTCCTCAACCTTTCCCTTCGACTCATCGTCGCTTGAAGACGCACCTCCGTCGGAGAAGGCATCAATGTCGCGGAGGGAGGCGAGGAAGGCTCGGTGCTTGGCCTTCACCTTGTCGATCACCTTCTTGGAGGACCTTCTGTGGTAGCCTCCCTTGGGCTTGTGCTTGTCCTCGAAGTGGTGCTCGCGCTTGTCCTTGCACTTGGTAAAGTCACCCGCAGTTTTCTTGGGGCAGTTTGCGTTGAAGTGATCCTCATCACCGCAACGGTAGCACCCCTTGGCCGAGCCACCACGTCGATGGTTCAAACGTTTGTTGTGAAACCGTGAGAACTTGGTGATGACTAAAGCCAGCTCATCATCTCCAAGAGCCTCCACTTGATCCTCTGTCACAGAAATCAGAGACAAAGTGAACAAAGAGTGTGAAGGGTCAGAGGAGGAAGAAGACATACCGCCGGGGCCAGAAACCAACGCCATAGATGGTTTTGACGGGTTTTCAAGCTTGGCCCGGGTCTTGTAGTCAATCTCCGTGGACTTGAGCTTGCTAAACAGCTCGTCCACGGTCAGGGCATCATAGCCCGGTGACTCCTGAATGGCAGCCACCTTCATCTCCCATACCTTCCGATCAAGAGCATGCAAAAGCTTGATAGCCATCTCATAATCATCATAAGGCAAGTTGCCTCGATTAGCACGCATCTTGTTTACGATAGATTGGAAGCGAGTGAACATCCTATCAACAGATTCGCCGACCAACTAAGCAAAGTTCTCGTACTCTCTACGGTATGTGTCGAGGAGTCTAGACTTGATCTGAGGGTTGCCATCATGATATCACACAAGTGTTTGCCAGATCTCCCGTACCGTAGTGAGACTCGAAACTCGCTCAAACTCAGGAAGACACAAACTTGAGAAGAGAATGCTACAGGCTCTTGCGTTTGACGCATGTTGCGTGATTTGCAACTCATTAATCCGAGTGCCAAGAACCATGTAGTCAACAATCTCACAAATCTCCCAATACTTCGTATCGAGCCCTTTGCGGTAAGCGGACATGTGCACCTTCCAATAGGCAAAGTTTGTTCCATCGAAGAACGGAGGTTTGCCAGCACCACGCTCCATGTCGCCTTCGCGGATCAAGAACCGTCTAAGGCGAAATGATCCTTAATCGGCTCTGATACCAATTGAAGGACCGGAAGCGGCGACCAGAGGGGGGGGGTGAATGGGAGCCAAATAAAAATTCCTTTCAGAAGATCTTGACCCTTGTCCCAAGCACAACCCAAAGAAACGAACTAGGCTCACGACCCACAAGTGGGTGGATATTCTAGAAGATGTCCTAGGAACACAGTGGAGCTAGCCACGAACCCGAAGGAACAAACCGCAACCCAAACGGAGAAAACAGCAACTAGGCAGAGGCTCCGGACCAGTTGGTACAGAGCCACCGGACTATAGCAAGTAGTCCGGAGCTAAGGTCCGACACCTTCACCCTCCGAGACAAAACAATGTAGGGAGCACCTGACCTTCGGACGACCTGCTCCGGACCAATCTGATGCCACCTCCGAACCAAGGAAGGTGGTCCGGTCTCACCCCTGCCCACTGTCAAAACTGAGCAGTGAGCACCCTGCCTCCGGACCAGACCTCCGCACTACCCTGTCGTACTAAGGCGAGTGGTCCGACGCGTGGTAGGTTTTCTCAGCAGAGCCACCGGACCACTCGTCAAAGGTCTGGGGCTCAAAAGCCGAAAGGTCCGGAGGGTGGTCCGACACCCCCTTGCTGCTTGACACGAGAAAAGTCAAGACCACCAAACCACTTGCTATGGTCCGGAGCTTAGGGGTAAGTGGTCCGACGCTCACGAGCAGAAAAATGTTCCTCGCAAAAACGGATTTCTCTCCACCAAATCTTCCCAAAACTCAACCAAATGATCACCAACTGCAACCAAACTTTGTAGGCATGATCCTAGTGCAGTTGGGGAGCTACCCCGAAGAAATCATCGCTCAATTTGGAGAGGATAAAAGGGAACACTCGGATTTGGGGGAGAAGCGGGAAAAACGAAGAACGCCACAAAGAAAACGTCTGATCTACGCATTCGTGAGGTTTGAGGAGAATTCCTTCGGTGCAAAGAAGCTCCTCACGAATACGAACAACTTGGTTCAAACGGATTTCACAAAGCTACTCCCTACAAGGAGAAATCATCTCGGGAAAAAGAGAGAGCAAAAGCAAAACGCGAAGAACACAAGCAAAACGGGGACACAATCACGAAATCGCAGCCACCATGGCTTACGGAGGTTACGGCCTCCGATTCCTTGCAACAAACTCAAGTTCTTACAAAGGTTTGTCGAAACAACCTAGGGATCTCATGAACTAGAGAGAGGGTAAAGAGAGAGAGAGAGAGTTGGGGCAAATTATTAGGGTTTCAAGAGATAGGATGAGGATACCCCTTCATCCTCTATTTATCAGGGCTTTGGCTATTTCCCAAAGACCCCCCCTAGATACATGAGTGAACTACCTAGCCTAAGCATTGCAGTCCAAGCTCCGGAAACTATCTCCCGCATATTGAATGGACGACCCCGCTTCCTGCCAGGAGTTGTCGTCGCCTTGACGCAACCTCCAGGATTCCGCCACGTGCCATCCCCGCTTCCTCGGAAGCTCCGCCTGGGTTTTGAGGCCCAAACCCGCGAAACCCGCCACCGGTAGCTTTGGGCTCAACTACCGAACCCCGAGTTTTGAGGCCCAAACTCGAAAACTGTCCTCGGATGGTTTTGAGGCCCAAACCACCAAACTGCTCGACTCGAGCCACCTTGTCCTCGCCCGGTCGGACTCCGAGTCCCATGAGCCTCCACTCGACCCGCTCGTCCGCCATCTTGACTTGGTCAACTCGGTCTACCACCACGTCTTCTCGCACTCTCCGGTGCCAAGTACTAGCCACCACAGCTAGTCCGTCGGCGCCCATGGTCCCTTAGTCCAAGCCCCGCTTCCGCCCTTCACCGCTCTCAGTCCATCAGCACGGCAAGCCTCTACTCGACCTTCTCCATGCCATTGACCACTATCACTAGGCATAGCACCTACACACCACAAGCCGATAGACAGGCACACATTTGCTTTTGCAAAGATTAGTAGTAAACCACTCAAACTGAAATGCTCAAGTGTTGGACAATCACTCATCACAAAACTGAACTACATGGGTAGTTATCCACCATGTGTTCGCAAAGAAGAACAGGGCCTTGGATGCTAAGGTGTGGTCTAGATTCTAAAAGGTCAAGAAAACATTTCCAGGAATAAGCCAAAGATTTGTTCTCTTCTTGTTTGAAGGTTAGAACCTTGACTCTAAGGTCGACGATTTGAGTGATGGGATAAAAGTCTAAACAGAAGTTGGAGCGCAAAACTCCCCAATCCCCTTGTTGTTGACTTACCTTCTGATTATACCATTGTTTAGCTCTTCCTTTTAAAGAAAAAGGAAAACGCTTCCAACGTAAAGTTTTATGAGATATGCCTTCTATGCGAAGACAATCGCATGTTTGCTCAAAATCTCGAATGTGAAGGTAAGGATTTTCGTCTTCCTTTCCTGAAAAGGATAGGCTTTGAATCATTGCAATCAACCGTGGACTCAACCTAAACTGGGGAGTTTAGAAAGGTTGTGATGACACCCATGGTAATAGGTGTAGAAAATTGATAGATAGGTGTGGAATTTAGATTTTCCATAAGGATAGAAAAGGTAAGAAATAAAAAATTGAAAAAGATAAGAAAAGATAAAAGTATAGATACAAGAAAATAGCAAGATTCAAGGTTATCTCAGCAAACCATCTTTCTCCCCGGCAACGGCGCTAGAAATGCTTGTTGATATTTGTTAACGGAAACAGAGAAATCACTTGGAAGTAATCCGAAAGCGCACGGATACCGGTGAGCACTTCACCTGGGAGATTATCCAGAGTATCCTAATTTATTTATCCACAGGGAGAAAGGGTGCATCTGACTAACCAAATTTATGCTATTAACCCTTAGGCTACAAACAAGGTGATCTTGATATGAGCGATTAGAGAAGACTGCGACTGTAGTCTCGTTCTAGTCTATATTAGATATGAGTTATTATTCTATTGGGCAGAACCGTCGTGATAAGAGACACCTCAGAGAATGCTTACCACGAGGCCTATAAACCCTACCAGTCCTTCTAATGGTATTGTGGGTTCCAAAGGTATCTACAGAATTGTCACTTTCCGAGCTACTACCACAGATCTGGCTAAATAGGGAATATCTGAGTATCCTAGCCCAAACACCACGTTTACGCTAGAGATGATTACCCTACTCTCTACGCGAAGAGAATAAAGTAAACTCACAAACCAAAGAATAGTAAACAGGGAACTTACTAGAATTAGAAGTCGAAATACCAAAGAAATCCTAGGAGCAAGCCTCGGGTAAGGAGTTTTGATCCCGTCGATACAAACTGGAGAGGAGACACCGATAGGCCGGGCTTCCTCCAATCCACACCTCCACTCTAACTCTCTCAATCTAAAAGAGTAGACTCTAATCTCACATGTATGCTAAGCCCTAGAGAATATATCCGTGAAGGATCCTTTCTGGCGAATCCTCTCTGGAAAATATGTAAATGAATAATGAATTGCTCTTTTCTAGGGGGCAGGGGTCCTCCTTATATAGCCCCCTCAAATGATCGTCAGCCGTCGGATCAAACCGACCTTGATGGATGGTGTAGATGTGATCTCAAAGGCGGTAGAGAGAGGGTCCACAAGGCAGACCCTCATTGGGCCTTGCCCAAGGGGGGCCGCCCCAGGAGGTAGGGTGGGCACCCTGCCCCTGGGCCCGCTTGGCCTCTGGTTTCTTCCCGAGCCTCCTTGACCCTTCTAGAGTATTCTTTTTCGTACAAAGGTGTTATGTGTCTATGTAATCCTTACTTGTGGGCCTCTTTTGGTCTTTTGCAGTTGTCTCCCTACAAAAATAGATAAACAACAAAACTCGTGGAATTCTGTAAGTCAAAACCCTATGTCTAGGTGGTGTGTTGCAAATATATCATTTCTTCTGCTTAGTTGACACTTAGAATTGATACTTAAGAGGTGTTAACAGCATGTCCTTGACATTTTTCTTGTGAAACAAAGTGGACATGTAAACGTTCACATACATGCACATACCCTCACCCCTATGAATCCACACACATTATATTTCCTATGGGCTAAGTATGTACATTTTAAGTTTCACGAATGCACTACACATGCGTCCCTTTATTGATGAGCATGTTTGTAGTTTTAGCAAATTGGTGTTTGTTGGGGATATTACCTCGGCATATCCCCAGGGACCTTATGGGCCTGCTGACAAGAAGACGGTCCAGCCCACGAGGCCTTGCGTCACATGACCAGCCCGTCGTGCTCTCCCAGGACTCCGAGAAGCCTTGCTCGCCAGGGAAGATCCTAGTAGATAGCTTCGGATCCCTTACCTCGAGGGACCTATCGTAATCTGTTAGGATATGGAAACCCTACTCTCCGGCTATATAAGGCGAGCAAGGACCCCCTCAAAAACTCTTGCGCATAACCTCTTAGATCCCATCTACACCTCGTGTCAATCCAGCCACCAATACACAGGACGTAGGGTATTACGGCGATTTGCCGGCATGAACCTGTATAAATAGCCGTGTCTACGCTCTCTGTGATACGCTTGATCGCCATCGCCACACCTCTGCCTACAATATACTACTGTAGGGTACCCCTTAGGTAGACTGCGACGCATATTTCGTCGACAGTTGGCGCGCCAGGTAGCGGGTGTGTGCACCGACTCCATGGCTCGTCAAGCGGTTACCTTTCCCGGATCCATGGTCATCCCCACGAGCGGCGCCACCCTCCAGATCGGATCTATGGTTTGGACTATTCATGGCACCTTCTTCGTCTCGGGAACCGCAGAACCCGCGCGAATCTTCGCGCGAAACCCTCCTCCAGTCGAAGGTTTAACTACCAAGATGGCTCAAAGCGCTCCAGATCCCATTGCTCCTAGCGATGAGGCGAGCGTTATTGATCGGATCGACGAAGACCTCGCCGAAGACCTCGCCGATTGCCTAGCCCATACGCCGTTCACACGCAAGAAGATCACCTTAGAAGCTCCACGGCATCGCTCGTTGCCCGACTTCGCGAGTCCCAGCTCCGAACAGAAGCGCCGACGTGGCAACAGCCACAAGCAAGTCCTTGATGGTCCCTGCCCCCTCCACGTACAAGAAAAGCACACCATGCGGGAGTGTATCGCCCTCAAAGAGGCCATCCAAGGCAAGGCAGACATGAAGCAACCAAGCAATGACCTGTCAAGGGAAGACAAGATGGAAGCTCCGGCTACCGGCTTCACGAAGGCCACACGCATCTTCCCCATAATCAGCGGGCACCCAAGCAGTAATGGTAAGCGTCGCCGAGCCTTTACTAACAGCAACAACGTTTATGTCACTCCCCTAGATTGGACAAAGCGCCGGATCAATTTCTCAAGAGACGACCACCAGATACGTCATGACTATCTTGGTCGCTTCCCCCTAGTCGTCAGCGTAGCTGTCTCGATCGGTTTCTTTAAAAAGATACTTGTCGATGGGGACAGCTCCCTCAACATCGTCTTTCCATGTACACTCCAACGACTCGAGTTCTGGGAAAGCAGCATCTACCCGGCGAACTTCTCCTTCCATGGCATAATCCCGGGCGGAAGCTCGAAACCGTTGGGACAGATCACCCTCCCAGTGCGATTTGGGTCCGATCACCTAGTACGCGAAGAGATCGTCGACTTCGTGGTCGCCGACTTTGATACCCCGTACGACGTCATCCTCGAACGACCTACGCTCTTGAGGCTCATGGCAATACCACACTATACCTACTTAGTGCTCAAGATACCGACGCCACAAGGAGTCATCAGCCTCCACTCCGACCTTCAGATCGCCTACGAATGTGAGCAAGAGGCGATCGAGGACGCGACCAGGTGGGAACATCAACGTGGTACTTAGATCTGCTTGTCCAAAGCGGCCGACCCCCGAGCAAAGGACTTCGACATCCTAGAGCCTCCGACCACGCGCGCTTCGAAGAAATCTAGAGAAACAAAGACGGTGGCCCTGGTCGACGACGACCCTGAGAAAACCGCTATAATCGGTGCCGACCTCAATCCAGAACAAGAAAGTGCACTCGTCAACTTCCTACAACACAACATCAACATCTTCGCTTGGAAACTAGAGGACATGCCAAGGGTCCCCTGCGACCGTGCTGAGCACTCGTTAAACTTGGTCGAAGGGGCCAAGCCCACTCGTCAGAAGGATAGAAGGTTCGCACTGGACCGCAAAGAAGCCATTAAAGCTGAGATAACCTGGCTCCTAGCTGCAGGGTTCATTAAAGAAGTAAATCACCCCAATTGGCTTGCCAATCCGGTGCTTGTGAGAAAAAAGAATAATGAATGGAGAATATGTGTCGACTATACGATCCTCAACAAGCACTGCCCTCCTGACCCTTTCCCTCTTCCGCATATCGACGAAGTCGTTGACTCCACCGCAGGATGCGAACTCCTCTCCTTCCTCGACTGCTACTCTGGCTACCACCAAATAATGTTGAAGGCGGAAGACCAGATAAAGACATCGTTCATTACTCCTTTCGGCGCCTACTGCTACACAACAATGTCCTTCGGACTAAAAAACGTCGGCGCCACATACCAGTGTGCTATACAAGAATGCTTGAAGGAACTCATCTTGTGGAAGGTAGAGGCCTACGTAGATGATGTAGTCATAAAAACACACAGCGCAGAGACATTGATCGCCGACATAGAGGCAACATTCAAGGCCCTCAACGAGTTCAGGTGGAAGTTAAACCCAAAGAAATGCATTTTCGGGGCATCATCAGGAAACATGCTCGGCAACATCGTCGGTAGATCTGGCATCCGGGCTAATCCGGAAAAAACCGCCGTGGTTCTTCAAATGAAGCCTCTGTCTAACGTCAATGACGTATAGAAACTCGTCGGGTGCATGGCCGCCCTGAACCGCTTCATCTCTCGCCTCGGTGAAAAAGGCCTCCCATTCTTCGGGCTCTTGAATGGTGGACAGAAGTTCACATGGAATGACGAAGCAGACCGAGCATTCGCCGACCTAAAAAAGTACCTCACTGAACCTCCCATCCTTGTCGCACCAAAGGAAGAAGAACCAATGATGCTTTACATCGCCGCAGCTAACCGTGTCATCAGCACCGTCATGGTGGTCGAACGTGAAGAATGCGGACGCGCATACCCGGTCTAGCGACCATGATACTTTGCAAGCGAGGTGCTCAATGAGTAAAAAACAAGATACCCCCATGTGCAAAATCTACTATACGCGGTCCTCATCACCGCACGCAAACTCCGACACTATTTTCAACGACGAACGAAGGTGACAATCGTCACCGAATTTCCGCTAGGCGATATCCTGCACAACAAAGATGCGACCGGGCGGATAATCAAATGGGCAGTTGAACTTGAAACCTTTAACATCGATTTCCAAGGGTGTCATACAATCAAGTCACAAGCACTCGTCGACTTCATCGCCGAATGGACCGACATCCAGGTCCTAGTAACCCCCGAAGCCCCTGAGCATTGGATTCTATTCTTCGACGGTTCTCTATCCATTCATGGGTAGGCGCCGGTCTCCTATTCATATCACCATCCGGCGATAAGCTTCGACACGTCCTGCGACTACTATTCCCGGCATCCAACAACGTCGCCGAATATGAGGCAACATTACACGGGCTCTGCATCGCCAACGAGCTCGGCATAAAGCACATCATCGTCAATGGCGACTCAGCCCTAGTAATCAACCTGCTCAACAAAGAATGGAATTGCTCCAATGATAAGATGGATGCGTATTGCGCCGCCATCAGAAAGATAGAAGGAAATTTCTTCGGGATCGAATATTACCACATTCTGCGTGATCGAAACCAGGCAGCAGACGAAATGTCCAAACTAGGATCATCGCGATCCCCCGTCCCGGCGGGAGTCTTCGTTCAGGACCTACTCAAGCCATCGATCGCCGACAAGTGTGAAGTCCCACCCAACGGCGTACCGCAACAGCAAGCTAACACGCTCATCGCCGCAACCACTAGCTGGCCAGCCGATTGGTGGGATGATTTCATTCAATACCTCTCCAACAACCTAGTGCCATCAGACCAGACCGAAGCAGAATGACTGACTCGCCGAGCTCCCAACTATGTCCTCGTCGATGACACGCTGATGAGAAAGAATTCCAAGTTTGAAGCACTACAAAAGTGTCTCCAAGGAAGACGGTGTTGCAATCCTACAAGATATCCACGCCGGCACATGCGAAAATCATGCCGCCGCGAACGCACTAGTACGAAAAGCTTTTCGAGCCGAATTTTACTAGCCCACAGCGGTCGCCGACGTAGAGCAAATGGTGCGAACCTGCAAGGGGTGCCAATTCTTCGCCAAACAAACTCACCGTCCCGGCCAAGAACTCCAGACAATACGAGCCTCCTGGCCCTTCGCCTGTTCGGGCCTCGATATGCTCGGTCCTTTCCGACCAGCGCCAGCAAACTTCAAGTGGATCTATGTAGCCGTCGACAAATTCTCCAAGTGGATTGAGGTCAAGCCGATTACCAAAGCCTCAGCAGGGAGCGCAGTCGCTTTCATCGATGAAGTCATACACCGATTCGGCGTACCAAATTCAATCATCACCAACCTGGGGTCAAACTTCATAGGGAACCTCTTCTGGGATTTTTGCGAAGATAATCGAATATTGATCAAATATGTCTCCGTCGCCCACCCTAGAGCAAATGGCTAGGCCGAACGTGCCAATGGAATGATACTAGACACACTCAAGAAATAATTATAATAGGAGGAAGAAAAGAACCCGGGTCGCTGGCTACGCGAATTACCCGCGGCATTATGGGGACTATGTACCCAGCCCAGTCGCAACACTGGCGTTTCCCCATACTTCATGGTTTTTGGCTCCAAAGCTGTAATCCCAACCGACATCGCTTTCGGCTCCCCGCGTGTAGAACACTACAACGAGGAGACATCCGACCATGCTCGGATCAACGACCTTGATTGCTTTGAGGAACAGAGGTTAACCTCATGCATACGAACGGCCGAGTACCTAGAGGGCGTCCGCCGATATTACAACCACAACGTCCACTCCAGATCGTTCACCATAGGAGAACTTGTCCTCAAGAGGAATCTCAAGCCCGAAGGCATGCACAAGCTTTCTTCACACTAGGAAGGCCCCTACGTCATCAAAGAAGTCACCCAACCAGGGTCGTATCGGTTCACAGACCAGGAAGGCATCGACATCCCCAACTCATGGAGCGTAGAGCACCTCAGGCGTTTCTACGCCTGAAATACTTGTACCATGTACCTCACCCGTATCAATAAAAGTTCGACATTCCCCCCATACACCTTTTTCGTTCAAGCGACTTCTACAAAAAGCCTACGGTGTTCGGCGACTTCTACAAAATGCCTACGACGTTCGACGACTCCTACAAAACACGGCCGGTGTTCGTTGACCTCTCCAAAAGACTCCCACAGTGTTCGACGACCTCTCCAAAACGCGATAGGGCATTTCTCCAAATAGCTTGGCCGTAACCAAAAAGCACCCGAAGCTGGCCTACCGATTAACCATAGCGAATAGAAGTAGCTACCCTAAACGCTATGATTACATCGACAGGCCTTCCAAGTGGTATTTCCCCAAAAGTCGGGCGATACCACTCGGGTCGGGAGCCATGAGGTTACGTGCCCAGAATCTGTATACGACCATGGTACGGTCGATGACTCTACAAGCAGCATGGTTTTTTGCCCAGAGTCTGTAGGAACGATCTCCACATGCCCTGGTAACGCCACGATCGAGCCTCTCGGGAAAAGGCGTTGTCCTAACATCTCCCTAAGCGTGCATGAGTTGTTCGCCCTCTGCGCCGCGGGTTGTCAGCAGCGCGCCTCCTTGGGAGTCCTTATGTATCCTACGCGTGCAGTGGTGCTAGCCCTACGATATGGACCATTTGAGACCCAAGGTCGAACGATTCATTGCTACGGCTCACGACTCAGCTGGCACAAAAGGACATACAAGTGAAATAAAAGCTCACCTCCCCAATAAACAAAAGCTTTGACACATTTCACTTACAGGTCTGCACAACCCTTGTATCATATACAAACGGCAGCTACATCGTAGCAAAAAACTCCATGTCAGACATAAGATCCCCTGCGGCTACACCAACCTCTGCCGCCAAACAAGATATATCCGCCTCAGAAGTACCAGCAGCATACCCGCTCCGCACCCTCTAAAGATCGACGCGTGGATAGTGCGACCGGAGTATAGCAAAACCATAAGCAAGCGTCTCCTGACCCGCCAATGACTCAAATGACTTAAAACGGTCAATGAAGCCTCCCGCCCTCGACAGCATGTTAGCTATGGCCTCCTCCAACGGAGGAACGGGAATAAAGTCGACATTATCCACATAGGCCATCACCAGTCCAACCTCCTTCACCAGGCTCCTAAAATGATCGCGCCAGTCAACGCCCATGGCCTCCAGCTCTACAAGGAGCCAAAAGACATCAAGCATCACAACAAGCCAGGACTTGCTCAAGCGTTCAAGAAAGGCGCCAAAACCACCCCCTCTGCGTCTTCGCCAACTGGTCACGGAGTCCGGAGTTGCCGCGTTGCTTCTCCAGAAGGGCTCCTTCCAGATCACGCATAAGCGCGTGAGCACCCTCCAAAGACGCCTCCAGGGACAGAACCCGACGCTTGCGTTCCCGATTTGTCTTCAACAACACCTGCAAGAACCGGCGAGCTACCAATCAGCCGAAGAATCGCCCGGAGCACAACAAACAAGGGAGAAAGGGGCTAGACACCCACATTCACACGATTCAGCACATCCCTGGTACCGTCCGAGTCTCCCTCATCAACGAAAACATCCTTCCCGGAAGGAAACGGTTCGTTGGAATCATCATCAACAATAGCCTCCCTTCTCCGCCTCTTCCTCGAACCAGAAGCAAATGACAGCGGCACATCATCATCACCGGATACCCCTCCAACGACTCCAGGGTCTCCCGAAGAGCCCAAACCACCAACAAAACCAGGATGATCCGCAACCCAGGGCTCCGACCTTAGTGGCTCCGGCTCAGAAAAAGCCGTCTCTCCCCCGACCACATCATCGTTAGTAGCCTCCGGCGCGACACTACACGACGACCCAGCTTTATCAGACATCGCCGTATCATATATCACCAAAATCCAGCGAGTCGAGAGAATCACTCACCGAGCAAACGACTTCGGCCGTGAGCACCTAGTCGCCTTGGGCGATCTCAAAGAACCAGCCACCCCGGAGTTCCTATTCTCGAAATATGCACCAAGTGGGACGTCCTCATTCCCAAACGAAGCATCTCACCCCAGATCTCTAGATCAGGCTAGGATCGCCAGAATTGTTAGGAACACCAGGCTCCACAAAATCACCACCTGCAACAACCACCGGAGGAATACAAAATTCTGGCAGCACACCGAGGGCTAGCGACAAGGCGAAAAACGACACACGATCTTCACCGTTGATCTCCTTTTTTCACCCCGAGCTCATACATTCATTCCCCATTTCACCGACGCTCCGAAGAACACTCCGGCAACGACTGGTGGCTTCTTCTCCCAATAGCAAGGCGCAACCTGCAAAAGTCTCCTTCGATTCAATGGCGATTAGCTTCAACGTCCCCGTGGTCAATCTCTCCCCTTCTTGCTTCCTACCTTTGTGATTTTCCTCTGCACTGTTTCGTGATTTCTCTTCATTTTTCCTTTTTGTTTTCCGAATCTAGGAAATGCGCAACAGAACAGTAATCCCCACCGATTAACCACATGTCTGCTGCTTGGGTCCAATGGGAAATGTCGATCCAACTGAAACCATCAATGCCGAAATCAACCGAGTTCCTTTCAGAGCCGCACACTTTGATCTAGGGTTATGGGCAGATATCTTCCGTTCTTGGCCCAAACCCACCAAAGGGTGGAAACAAAGGTCGCAGCGAGTTTACTGGGTAGAGCGCCGGCTGGATCAATGTATCAAGCTATCTATTGCCGATATGGCAAAAAATGAATCCATGATGATCGCTGCATCCTACTTTTGGTCCAATACCATGAATGCATTCCTATTCAGAGACGGGCCAGCCACCACGACGCTTGCCGATGTGTATATGCTCACCGGTCTTGACATATCGTCTGCCGATAACGCCACTCTCTTCCACAGGAAACCCGATTATCGGGTAACTACCCACAACATCGGCAGTTGGACTGGATACATTCAAGAATACCAAAAGACCGGATCTGTAGGCCAGAGGGAACACGCCACTTTTCTAAATATGTGGCTAGAGAAATTCATATTTTGTTGCAGGACGGTCGGACCAACCAACATGTATCTCCCTGCAGCAGAACTCTTGGCTGATGGAGCACGACTTCCCCTCGGCCGATACCTCCTTGGTGCAGTTTACCGTCTTCTGCATCAAGTATCAGAGAAATTATTACTGGGCGAGCCCATCGGCAACATTGGAGGGCCCTGGTGGTTTGTGAACATGTGGCTGAACGCTCACATGTATAAGGTTCTCCAATTTGATCTGTTCAATCGGGAATTCTCACGGGACCTAACTGAAGACCACACACTCGCCGATGACGAACCAGCAACTCGCTCTCCCCTCAACTTCGGCGAAGCCATCATAATCCTACCTGGGACCGAGGCTAATGAAGACCAGATCGGTAGATTCTTCCAAAGATTCTATTGCGGAATCCCTTCTGTAGATCGGGCTTGGTGGCCCTATGTCGATGCCGAAAACAGGTTCCCTCTTTCCTTTAACATCGCCGATGCAGACTCAGACAAAGATGATGGAATCATGAGGGCTATTCTTACTACCCGTTCAATCCCAGTGAACATCTTCGGGAGTGGGAAGAATACACAGGCCTCCTACGAATTTTATTACCCATCGGCAACGGCAAGGCAACTAGCATTCGGGCAACTATTGATCAAGTTCTGCTACGCCAATGTGGTGAAGCCTAGAGAGGTCATTACCAGTGCCATAGATTGGAATAAAATCGTCAATCTCCTTCCTCACGCCAATACAACCAATATTAACTTATCTACTTGGGCACCAATTTCCTTCATCATGTCAGATCTGCAAACACCTCGGGCTTATACCCGAATTCGATATCCAAGGTGTGCCAGTCGATTTGACCAATTAATCGACAAGGACAATAACTAGAACAAAATTGAATAAGACGACAGCGATACGCCTGGACGTCAAAGCTCAAATTGATCAAAACGCGGAACTAACAAAGCTGACGGAGGTCTTGTAGATGCAGCCCGTCGAAACCTCGCAAGAACTCGTAGATAAACTAGAACTAATGCCATGAGAGTAAATTTGCTGAAAAAGTAGATGAAAATAATAGATGTATTTGATTGATTGTATATATCTCTTTTACACTACCCCTCGGTACATATTTATACTCCAACAGGAGGAGTTGTAAATAGATTCAACTCATACCTAAACAAAACTTCTATTTTTAAGGAAATAAACGACTCGTACAAGAGTCGGACTAAAACTAATAATAATAATACTGGTATAAAATCACCAGTTTCCATATCTACCTCCTTTACGATGAAACCTTCCATCGACAGACCTCCTCCAATCTACAACCTTCTTTTATTACCATCGGCAATTCTCCGCTGACGTCAGCCATGTTATTTTTACATCCATCGGTAATATCTTTCTATCAGCAACATCCTCCCTACCGATAAGTGTCCTTTCTTTCCCTAGCGCTTCTTCAACTACTTCCGCCATCGGCGGTCTTTTTGCTCCCATCGGCAAACAACCGGCAGAACCCTGGTGCCGATAGTGACTATCTTCTTACCGATCATGGCACTTAGTTCACATTTGACATGTACCAAAAATGGTGTCAACACATGCCCCCCAATTTCGGAGTATGAAATATCTCATGCGCTGAAATTTCTTCTCCTGTAATCTTTCCCTCCAAAAATGCATATGCCATCACTTCGATTATCGCGTGCCATTATAAATTACCAACAACTCCTACAATTGTAGCGCCAACAGTTACATTCCCTCGATCACCGCGCAAATTCATTATGATATCCTTCCATATCTTTGCTCAGTCAAAAAGGAAAACTCGAAAACGCCCTTTAACCTAGGCCTATAAAGACTACTGTCCTTCTTCTCACCCTGAGTTCATACTTTCATCCCCCATTTCACCGACATTTCAAAAGAGCATTCTGGCAACATTGAAACGGTGACTTCTTCCTCCATCAGAAGGCGCAACCTTTACAAGAACTCTCCCGTCTCAATGGCAATCAACTTCAATGTCCCTGCGGTAAATTTCTTTTCTCCTCGCTTCATCTCTTACGGTTTTTCTACACTGCTTCGTGATTTCCTTTCCCCTTTTCTTTTCTTTTGCTTTCTGAATCTAGGAAATGCGCAACAGAATAGTAATCCCTATCGATCAAGCACACCTTTGCTGTTTGGGTCCGATGGGAAGTCCCGATCCAACCGAAATCATCAATGCAGAAACCAACCGCATCCCTTTCAGATTCAATCTAGGGTTATGGGTAGATATCTTCCGTTCTTGGCCTAAACCGACCAAAGGGTGGAAAAATTGGTACCTTAGGATGGCTAGGACACAACAAGTTAACTGGGCAGAACGCAACCTAGATCAGTTCATTAGATTATCCATTGCCGATATGGCCAAGAATGAGACTATGATGATTGCGGCCTCTTATTTCTGGTCTGACACAATGAACGCTTTCCTATTCAGACACGGACCAGCCACTCCCACACTTGCCGATGTGCATATGCTCACTGGTCTCGACATCTCTTCTACCGATACTGCCACTCTCTTCCACAAGAAGTCCGAACATCGGGTAACCACTCGCAATATCGGCGGTTGGACTGGATATGTTCAAGAATATCAAAAGACCGGATCGGTAAACCAGAGGGAACACGCCACTTTCCTGAACATGTGGTTGGAGAAGTTTATCTTCTGCAGTAGGACAATTGGACCCACCAACATGTACATTCCTGCAGTGGAGCTTTTGGCCGACGGAGCAGGAATTCCTCTTGGTCGATACCTCCTCAGTTCAGTCTATCACCTCCTGCACCAGGTGTCCGAAAAACTACTGCTAGGCGAGCCCATCGGCAACCTTGGAGGTACCTGGTGGTTCATTAATATGTGGCTAAACACCCATATGCATAAGTGTCTTCAATTTCATTTGTTTAGCCAGCAATTCCCAAGAGATCTGACTGAAGACTATGTACTTCCCGGTGATGAATCAGCAACCCACTCCCCACTCAATTTCGGGGAAGCTATAATAGTACTACCAGGAACTGACGCCAATGAAGATCAATTCGGTATGTTTTTCAGAGATTTTACTGTGGAATCCCTGCTGCAGAAAGGATCTGGTGGCCCTATATTGATGAAGATAACTGATTCCCACTTTCCTTCAATCTTACCGATGGAGAAATACCAGATAATGAAAGAATCATGAGGGCTACCCTTACTCCCCGGGCCATCCCAGTCAATATTTTTGGGAGTGGGAAGAACACTCATGCAACTTATGAATTCTATTATCTATCGGTAGCATCAAGACAATTAGCATTTGGTCAACTGCCGATCAGTCTTAGTTATGCCGATGTGATAAAACCAAGGGAAGTCATCACCAGCGTCATGGACTGGGACAAGATTGTCCATCTCTCTCCTCATATCGATACAACCAATATTGATTTATCCATTTGGGCGCCAGTATCCTTCATTACTGAATTATACAAATCCTGGTGGCAAGAGTGGAAAGATCAACTGTTCGCTGCATCGTCACACTATTATCGGCACTTGATTGACACCGACCACATCATTCCTGATGACGTGGTGAGTTTACTTCCAACATTTCTTTTCTGCTATCTTCTTTTCAATGCATCGGTAACTAATTTTCTGCAGACAGGTCAACGACTTGATCCCCAAAAGAGCAGAGGCGAGAAATCCATCAACTTGCGACCGATTAACCTTACATCGGTAATTGGCAGCAAGGCTCCTTCGTTGTCTTCCCTTATGCATCGAAGAGCAGTTTCGAAGGTCACCATCAAGTCTAGATCAACACCGGTCAGGGCTGCTGCTACTGTTGCCACTGTTTTGGCGCAAGCTTTTACGGCAATTCTCATTTATTCGTGCTGATCATAACATTTTTAATCGGCAATTCCCATTTAATTCTCAACATGTATCAAATGCTTTCCTCTATAGCAGACAAGTTCATCGGCTGTCGTTCCAAGTGTACAAACTTCTCCAACTCGGCCTGTCGATGCCCCCCCAAGTGCAAAAGTCAAAACGCCAAGGCTTATCAAGTACTGCTACCCGACCAAAACGTCTAAGCCCATCAGCTTTAGTCACGTCACCAGCAGCGTCTCCTCAATCTCCTACCGATACGCCAACACCAGAGCCAGCATCGGCATCCAACCTTGATCAGTCATTGATTGAAATCCCCACCCAAGGGACAGTACCGGCACCCCAGGAGTTGGCCACAACAACAGAACCGACACCGGCATCGGCATCGGCATCGGCACCAGCACCAGCACCAACTGTTCCTTCTATAGAGGCAAGTTCATCGGCAATTATTGTCGATCCTCTTCACACAGCCATGCCAGCTACTCTGCCAAGTCCAAGGCGAGAAATCGCTCTAAAGCAGGTAAATCAACTATCCATTATAAACTTGCAAGACGCAAGTTTTCAACTGACAAACTCTAATTCTTTTCTTTTCAGGCCCAAGATTCTCCCAACAGCTTATTCTCCTTTGCCATCAACATACCAGACGACAGTGAAGAAGAAGAAAGCTCCGTCCAAGCCTCAAATATCATATCGGCAGAAGTAAAATCCAAACTTGAAGCACTGCTACTTCTACTGCAACAAAATACATCCCAACTAGTCCAAGATTTGACAGACCGAGAACGGCGACTAGAGGGGGGGTAATGGGAGCCTCAAATTTCTCTCGAAATGTTAGGGCCACTCTTCCCAAAAACCAAACCTAGATGCTCACCCGCAGTGGAGGAAAAACACCGGAAACCCCAAAACACAGGTTCTGAAACCCTAGGGAAAAGAGGCAAGAACCTAGGCAAAATGAGAGAAAACAGCAACCAATAGGGATCTCCGGACCAGATCAGACTGAGCCACCGGACTATAGCAAGTAGTCCGGTGCTCAGGTCCGACGCCTTCACCCACTAGGACAGGTCAAAACAGTGAGCATCCTAGCTCCGGACCAGAGGCTCTGGACTAGTCCGATGGACACTTTCAGAAGTCCGGTGCTCACACAGAAATCAACCAGTGAGTGCCTGGGCTCCGGACAACTAGTCCGACGCTCACCGTCGGACTATGGTAAGTAGTCCGGTGCTCACACTCGCCACCGAGAAAAGGAACACAGCAAGCACCCTACCTCCGGACACCTGGTCCGATGCTCACCATCGGACTAATGAGCTTGGTCCGACACATGAGTGTCACCCTCAGTAGAGCCACCGGACTACTTGCCTATGGTCCGGTGCTCAAAAGATGGGTGGTCCGGAGGGTAGTCCGACGCCCCTTGCTGCTTGACACTTGGAAAGTCCAGACCACCGGACCACTTGCTATGGTCCGAAGCTTAGGGCAAAGTGGTTCGACACTCACAGACAGAAAACTGTTGCTTGTGAAAACTGTTGGCCCGGGTCTGGTAGTCAATCTCCGAGGACTTGAGCTTGCTGAACAGCTCGTCCACGGTCAGGGCATCATAGCCCGGTGACTCCTGAATGGCAGCCACCTTAATCTCCCACACCTTCCGATCAAGAGCATGCAAAAGCTTGATAGCCATCTCATGATCATCATAAGGCAAGTTGGCTCGATTGGCACGCATCTTGTTGATGATAGGTTGGAAGCGAGTGAACATCCCGTCAACAGATTCGCCGGCCAACTGAGCAAAGTTCTCGTACTCTCTACGGTACATGTCAAAGAGTCTGGACTTGACCTGAGGGTTGCCCTCATGATATCTCAAGAGTGTTTGCCAGATCTCCCGTGCCATAGTGAGACAAGAGAAAAGAATGCTACGGGCTCTTGCATTAGATGCATGCTGCGTAACCTGGGCATCAGTGATCCGAGCCTCAAGAACCACGTAGTTCTCATTCTCACAAATCTCCCAAAACTTTGTGTCAAGCCCTTGGAGGTAAGCCAACATGCGCACCTTCCAATAGGCAAAGTTGGTTCCATCAAAGTAGGGAGGTTTACCAGACCTCGCTCCATGTTGCCTTCGCGGATCAAGAACCGTGTAAGGTGGATTGATCCTTAACCGGATCTAATACCAATTGAAGGACCGAGAACGGCGACCAGAGGGGGGTTAATGGGAGCCTCAAATTTCTCTCGAAATGTTAGGGCCACTCTTCCCAAAAACCAAACCCAGTTGCTGGGTGCTCACACAGAAATCAACCAGTGAGTGCCTGGGCTCCGGACAACTAGTCCGACGCTCACCGTCGGACTATGGTAAGTAGTCCGGTGCTCACACTCGCCACCGAGAAAAGGAACACAGCAAGCACCCTACCTCCGGACACCTAGTCCGATGCTCACCGTCGGACTTATGAGCTTGGTCCGACGCGTCAGTGTCACCCTCAGCAAAGCCACCGGACTACTTGCCTATGGTTCGGTGCTCAAAAGTTGGGTGGCCCGGAGGGTAGTCCGACGCCCCTTGCTGCTTGACACTTGGAAAGTCAAGACCACCGGACCACTTGCTATGGTCCCGAGCTTAGGGCAAAGTGGTCCGATGCTCACAAACAGAAAATTGTTCCTCGCGAAAACGAACTTCTCTCCGCAAAATCTTCTCAAAACTCAACCAAATGATCACCAACTGCAACCAAACTTTGTAGGCATGATCCTCGTCCAGTTGGGGAGCTATCCCGAAGAAATCATCGCTCAATTTGGAGAGGATAAAGGAGAGCACACGGATTTGGGGGAGAAGAGAGCAAAACGAAGAACGCCACAAAGAAATCGCCCGATCTACGCACTCGTGAGGTTTGAGGAGAATTCCTTCGGTGCAAAGAAGCTCCTCACGAATACGAACAACTTGGTTCAAGTATATTTGCAAGAGCTACTCCCTACAAAGAGAAATCATCTCGGGAAAAGAGGGAGTAAAAGCAAATTACGAAGAACACAAGCAAAACGGGGACACGATCACAAAAGTGAAGCCACCATGGCCTACGGAGGTTACGGCCTCCGATTCCTCGCAACAATCACAAGTTCTTACACCGGTGACACTGTGGATCTCAAGTAAGAAGAAGCTAGGGAAAACCTAGGAATAGGTGGGAGAGAGAGTAATGCAAGAGATGAGGATGAGGATACCCCTTCATCCTCTATTTCACGGGGCTTTGGCTATTTCTCAAAGACCCCCTTAGATACATTGAGTGAACTAACTAGCCTAAGCATTGCAGTCCAAGCTCCGGAAAATATCTCCCTCGATTTGAATGGATGGCCTCGCTTCCTGCCGGGAGTTGCCGTCGCCTTGACGCAACCTCCAGAATTTTGCCACGTGCCATCCCCGCTTCCTCGGAAGCTCCGCCTAGGTTTTGAGGCCCAAACCCAGGAAACCCACCACCGGTAGCTTTGGGCTCAACTACCAAACCCCAAGTTTTGCGGCCCAAACTCGGAAACCGACGCGGATGGTTTTAAGGCCCAAACCACCAAACCACTCGACGCGAGCCACCTTGTCTTCGCCTGATCGGACTTCAAGTCCCCTGAGCCTCCGCTCGACTCGCGCGTCCACCGTCTTGACTGGGTCGACTCGGTCTACCTCCATGTCTCCTCGCACTCGCCGGTGCCAGGTACTAGCCACCACAGCTAGTCTGTCAGCGCCCATGGTCCCTCGGTCCGAGCCCCGCTTCCGCCATTGACCCCTGTCACTAGGCATAGCACTTGCACACCACAAGCCGATAGACAAGCACACATTTCTGCTTTCGCAGAAGTTAGGGTAGGCCACTCAAACTGAAACACTCACGTGTTGGATGATCACTCGTCATCAAAGCTAAACATACATGGGTACTTATCCACCATGTGTTTGCAATCTCCCCCTTGATGAGTGCATTGTCAACACAAGTGCATTTTAGATTTGAGCCACAAGGTAAAGCTCTCCAAATGACCAAAAATCTACCAAAGCCAAATCAGGATCACTTGAGAGAAGCAAACACCATACCAATTAAAAGAGAGAGGCACAAAGTATACCAATTAAAAGCATCCTTCAAAACACCTCATGACAAAGCCACTTACTGATGCCAAACAAAAGCATATGGGCAGCGGCTCGAGGCAACCAAGCAAAACAAAGCTAGCCCTCAAGAAGAGGCAGAAACGGGCTCAACACCGCTAGCAAGTCCAAGATACCAATCAAAGCTCTCAAAGCTCAAACTTCCAATTTAAACACTAGGGGAGCTCAAAAGATACCAGTTGAAACCACTTACGTCCCCTAATGCTGAAGAAGCAATCGAAACCTCTCGGGGTCAACAAAGCAAGCTAGATCCTTTAGAAGAGGCAAAGGCTCAACACATCTAGCAAAAGCTCCCCCTTGGAACTAGCATTCTCAAGATACCAAGAAGGGGTGAAAAGAGCCAAGTGAACAAGATACCAATTAAGCTCAAAAAGCACATTTGCTCCCCATTGGAAGTAGATGACTCAAAAAGCACATTTGCTCCTCCTAGGAAGTATATGACTAAAAATGGAATGAAATGCACATCTCTCCCCCTTGTTGACACATGTAGCTCATCAAGCATCAACAACTCAAGATCCGACTACAAATGCCATGAAGTGCAAAATGAGTGCAAAAGCTTCATACTTAGAGCTAAAACAATGAATAGATGCTCTAAATGATGTGATCCTGTGATAATAGGAAAAGCTCTACATGCCCAACAAAGACTCAAGTTGAGCTTAAGATCACTTTAGAAGCTATTTTAGAGAGCATATCATGTGTGAGCAAGGAATGGGTATCACCTCCTCGAGACAACTAAACATGGCAAACAAGATAGGATCTATCTCAAAGCAATCTCATGTATAGCAAATAAAACTATCCCTTAGCAAAGTTCATACAACAAGCCAATGACCCAACTGAATGAATTTTCCAAATTTTAGAGTTTTGCAGCCAGTTTTCAATTTTAGGCACATTTAAGTTGTATGGGCGTGGTTGTCTGCAAAGTGACGCCACTGCTTACCAACCGGGCGAAGTCAAAGGACTTGACACACCGGTTTTGGTCATACACGACACCGCTCAAGTATCGACCCATATGGGAAGCAGTCTCGAACACACGGTGAAATGCTCACAATGCAGACCTAACTCGATCTTTCCAATTCACAAAACAGAGAGCAATTTCATTTTAGATATTAATCATGGTGCTCAAAGGTAGTGAATGAAACAATGAAGATCCATAGTTACAAGCTATATACAAGGCAGCCAAGAAGGATCTTCAAAAGCCTACACATGCTAGTGCCATTTCAGAGGTGACATGGGAATTTAAATTCAGTTTTAAAGCTTTGGCTAGTTCACGGGGAAAACCTAGGAATAGGTGGGAGAGAGAGTAATGCAAGAGATGAGGATGAGGATACCCCTTCATCCTCTATTTCATGGGGCTTTGGCTTTTTCCCAAAGACCCCCTTAGATACATTGAGTGAACTAACTAGCCTAAGCATTGCAGTCCAAGCTCCGGAAAATATCTCCCTCGATTTGAATGGACGGCCTTGCTTCCTGCCGGGAGTTGCCATCGCCTTGACGCAACCTCCAGGATTTCGCCACGTGCCATACCCGCTTCCTCGGAAGCTCCGCCTAGGTTTTGAGGCCCAAAACCGGGAAACCCGCCACCGGTAGCTTTGGGCTCAACTACCAAACCCCGAGTTTTGCGGCCCAAACTCGGAAACCGACGCGGATGGTTTTAAGGCCCAAACCACCAAACCACTCGACGCGAGCCACCTTTTCATCGCCCGATCGGACTCCGAGTCCCCTGAGCCTCCGCTCGACTCGCGCGTCCACCGTCTTGACTTGGTCGACTCGGTCTACCTCCATGTCTTCTCGCACTCGCCAGTGCCAGGTACTAGCCACCACAGCTAGTCCGCCGGCGCCCATGGTCCCTCAGTCCGAGCCCCGCTTCCGCCCTTCACCGCTCTCAGTCCATTGGCACGGCAAGCCTCTACTCGACCTTCTCCACGCCATTGACCACTGTCACTAGGCATAGCACCTGCACACCACAAGCCGATAGACAAGCACACATTTCTGCTTTCGTAGAGGTTAGGTTAAGCCACTCAAACTGAAGCACTCACGTGTTGGACGATCACTCATTATCAAAGCTGAACATACATGGGTACTTATCCACCATGTGTTCACATGATTCCAATGCAGTGAGGGTAGCTTTCAAGGCAATCCAAGGTCACCTGCCTGCTGGTGTCGAAGAAACCCTCTTTCAAGCAGCATTCCTTGAGAGTCGGCAACTACAATATCAAAAGGCTTCACGTCGTATTGCCGACAGAGCCGCTCAAGCAACACTTGAAGAAGAAATGCTCAAATTCAAGCAAACCGCTGAAGAAAAGCACAAAGACATCGGCCGTCTTGAAGCTTATAGCCTTGAGCTTGAACAAGAAATCGCCCGTTTATCAGCACGAAAAGAAGAACTGCTAGCGGAGCTACACAAAGTCGATGAAGCTCTAGACATGGCTTCATGCGATCTCATCCCTCCAATCCCTGTTGTAATATGTTGTATTGGCAGACTTGTGAATTTCACGACCGACCATCTTGTATTATAACTTTAATGCCCTTTCTACCGATGTTTTGTATAATAACTTTATCATCGGTATTCATCTATGTATGGCTTTATGCATCCATCCAGATACTAGGATAATATTTCTTCAAATATTTACCATTGATTGCTCTGGAAAATGCGACCCCTTCGAGGGTTTCCAAAATATATGCATTGCCAAGAACAGACTGATTTATCCGAAAAGGACCCTCCCAATTAGGAGACCATTTCCCAAACTTTGAACTCTTAGTCTCAATCGGTAAAATCAATTTCCACACCAAATCACCATCGGAAAACTCTTTCGTTTTCACTTTCTTGTTATACCACCTGACAACCATTTTCTTGTTCTCTTCAATGTTGATCAGAGACCTTAGCCGATGACTCGCTAAATCTTCTAACTCGTCCTTCATAAGAACATCATACTCATCGGCTGCCAATTGATCTTGAGAAAACAATCGCCTAGAACCAGTTTTAACTTCCCAAGGTAGGACAACATCATGTCCATAGACCAACTGGTACGGCGAAACCTTAGTTGCACCATGACATGCCATCCGATACGACCACAAAGCTTCGTTCAACACTGTATGCCACCTTCTAGGGTTTTCATCAATCTTGCGCTTGATAAGCTTGATAACCCCTTTATTAGTTGTTTCAGCTTGACCATTAGCTTGAGCATAATAAGGAGAAGAGTTTAAAACTTTAAACCCCATACCGATAGCAAATTCATCAAACTCTCCCGAGGTAAACATAGTCCCTTGATCAGTCGTGATAGTCTGAGGAATACCGAATCGGTAAGCAATATGTTCTTTCACAAAATCTATCATGTTTGCCGATGTCACCTTCTTCAAAGGAATAGCCTCAACCCACTTCGTGAAATAATCGGTGGCAACAAGTATAAATTTATGCCCTTTACTTGATGGCGGATAAATCTGGCCGATGAGATCGATAGCCCACCCCCTAAACGACCAAGGCTTAATTATAGGATTCATTGCCGATGCGGGTGCTCTCTGAACATTACCGAACCTCTGACAATCTTGACACCCTTTGAAGTACTTAAAACAATCCTCAAGAATTGTCGGCCAATAATATACATTCCGCCTAATCATCCATTTCATCTTGAATGCCGATTGATGTGCTCCACATACTCCCTCATGAATTTCACCCATCAACGTCTTCGATTCTTCTTCACTAAGACATCTGAGCAAAACCCCATCAATCGTCCGATAATACAATTCATCATCAAGGAGCACGTACTTGGTAGCCTGAAACCTTAGACGTCTTTCGACCTTTTTAGATGTTTCCTTCAAGTAATGGGCAATTTCTTTCCTCCAGTCATCGGCAGCCATTACCGATACCATCGCTTCTTGAATCAGCTGATACCCCGAAGCGTATTGTGCTAACCGATTAGCCTCTTCATTATGTAACCTGGGAATATGCTCGAGGCGGTATTCTTTAAACTCTTTCAATAATCGCAAACATTTCTTATAGTACGCGATTAAAATTTCACTTCGGCATTCATACGCTCCAATCAGCTGATTGATCAACAGCATAGAATCGCCAAAGATCTCAATGGCATCGGCATGTACCTCCCTAAGTAATTCCAATCCTCTCAGCAAAGCCTGATATTCAGCCTGATTGTTTGTTGAAGTAGCTACAATCGGCAATGAGATTTCATACTTCTGCCGTCGGGGAGAAATCAAGAAAACACCGATACCTGCCCCCTCTCTACACGTGGATCCATCAAACAATAAAGTCCAAGGAGCAATCTCCACCGAACCTACTGTACCACAATGCTGAGTAACAAAATCGGCCATCACCTGACCTTTAACCGCCTTAACTGATTCATACCTTAAATCAAACTCTGACAGCGCTAGAATCCATTTGCCGATTCTTCCACTTAATATCGGCATCGACAACATTAGCTTAACCACATCATCTTTGCATATGATAGTACACTCGGCCGATAATAAATAATGCCTCAGTTTAGTGCAAGAGAATACAGACACAAGCATAACTTTTCAATGGCCGAATACTTGATTTTAGCATCCACCAGCCTTCTACTCAAATAATAAATTACATGTTCCCTTCCTTCAACTTCTTGGATTAAGGCTGATCCGATAACACTATCATCGGCAGACAAATACAACTTGAAAGGTTTCCCGTGTTGAGGTGTAACCAAGACTGGAGGATTCACCAAATATTTTTTAATTTCTTCTAAGGCTGATTGTTGTTCCTCCTTCCACACAAATTCTTGACCAGATTTCAGTTTTAGCAATGGGCTAAAAGACTTAATCTTCCCGGACAAGATAGATATAAATCTTCTAATAAAATTAATCTTGTCGATCAAGGATTGTAACTCAGTCTTGTTTGTAGGAGCAACCACTTTATTAATCGCATCAATGGATTTTCTGCCGATCTCGATACCTCTTTGATGCACCATAAAACCTAGAAATTGACCTGCCAATACACCAAATGCACACTTATTAGGATTCATCTTTAACCCGTGTTCCCTTGTGCACTCTAGAATTTTCCGTAAATTGGCAAGATGCTTCTCAAAATCTCTGGCTTTAACCACCACGTCGTCAATATAGATTTCATCCAACGTGTCGATGTACTTATGGAAAATGAAATTCATTGCCCTCTAGTAAGTAGCACCGGCATTTTTCAAACCAAAAGTCATCATGACCCACTCAAATAAACCAACATGACCTGGGCATCTGAAAGAAGTCTTGGATATATCTTCCTCGGCCATGAATATTTGATTATATCCAGCATTACCATCCATGAAGCTAATGATTTGATGTCTAGCAGCAGCATCAATCAGCAGATCGGCAACGGGCATCGGATATCCATCCATCGGCGTAGCCTTATTGAGATTCCTGAATAAATCCAGCTTCAAATAATTTTGTAATTTTGGCTTTAATGTCAGGTAACACAATAGAATTGCATCTGCGTGCTGGCTGCCGATATGGGTGGAAACCTGACTTAACAGGCAACCGATGTTCAACTATTGATCGGTCTAAACTAGGCATCTCTGTATAGTCCCAAGATAAATAATCTTTATATTCGTTTAACAAATCACTCAATTGTTGTTTACACTGGGAATCTAACTTAGCACTAATAAAAGTCGGCCTGGGTTTGCTACCATCGCCGATATCTATTTCTATTAAATCATCGGCCGATGTGAACCCCTGCCCGAGTTTTCCATCATCGGCGAATTGATCCATTAAAACTCTTCTTCAGAACCGACTGCTTGGATCGGTGTAATTCGGTAATCGGTAACTTTGAGGAACTCTGTATCCCAAGCCTCACCCGATATGCACTTGGTCTGCTCATAGGTTTTCGATTCTGCCGATGCAACATTGATGGGGCTTCACTTCGGACGACTTCAATCTTGTCTCCAACCCATTGCATGAGTCTTTGATGCATCGTGGAAGGAATACAACAATTAGCATGGATCCAATCCCTTCCCATGAGAAATTTGTAGTTACCTTTGTCGCTGATCACAAAAAACGTTGTCGGCAAAGTTTTGCTGCCGATAGTTAACTCGACGCATACTGCTCCCATAGCTAGTGATACATTTCCTTCAAAATCTTTAAGCTTCATGTCTGTCTTGACTAAATCTTGGTCACTTTTTCCAAGCTTCCTGAACATGACATACGACATTATATTGATCGACGCCCCACCATCTACTAGCATCTTTGACACTGGCTGCCCATCAACTTTGCCTTTGACAAACAAAGTTCTTAAGTGTTGCCTTTCATCATCAACAGGCTTTTCAAAAACAGCCGCCATCGGATCTAGCACTAGCTGGGCCATATCAGCAGCTTCTTCCTCAGCATGGGCAGGCTCCATAAATTCCATCGGCAACATAACGACCACATTGACTTCTATCGATGGACCCCTATCTTTGCATTTCGGCCTCCACTGCCAAACTGGAGATTCTTCCCTTGAAGGATTTTCTCTATAACACAGATCACTCTGGCATTCACGCTGGATTCTCCTTCTCTGAGTTTTCGTCAAGCCTTTGGGACACCATTGAGGAAGCTTAGTTTTCCAAATAGGCTGGTACTGTTTTTCACTGCTTGTATTTGCACCACTCCTTATGTTTGGATCCCTAGAGAATATTTCTTCATCATGCACTCTTGCATTAGCCTTCTCTTCAAGCTCTTCTTGACGGATACGCTTGCCAAGCCTGTCATGCACGCTGAGCTTGCCCCCCTAGCCAATCATGTACTGATCCCTTTCCTCTGATCGGTCTTCCATAGCTTGATTCTCGATCTTCAAAACAAGACTTCTTCTCTAACCGATCAGCAAGATAGTACCCATTGCATTCAGGGCAATTATCGACAGTGGGCAGCTTGATGCCTTCTTCCCAACAATGGACAAAGAAGGGACACTTCCAATGATCTTTATGCCGATACCATTCTTGGCGTCTTTCTTCTTCCTGCTGCCGATGTTGTTCCTCTTGTGAGCGCCTATATTCTTGCCGTGGTCTCCTGTGCGTGATCACAACACCATATGATGCATGTCTCTGAGGCCTTCTAGTGCTACTGCTTCCATCGACAGTCCTTTTACCTTTTCCTTCATCAGCAAGCTTCTTTCCCTTCACATCATGCACAGCTATTTGATGCTCAGGATCTACCGATGGATTTTTCTTGGCAACTTCCGTTGTCAGCACTTTAATCTTCCTGCTAGTTTCCACTACATTATTTGGAAACGGATGTTGGTCGATTTTCATCGGCTTCTGAAGCACCAGAAACGGCGACCAGAGGGGGGGTGAATGGGAGCCAAATAAAAATTCCTTTCGAAAGATCTGGACCCTTGTCCCAAGCATGACCCAAAGCAAGAACTAGGCTCATGAGCCACAAGTAGGTGGATGTTCTAGGAGATTTCCTAGGAACACAACGGAGCTAACCACGAACCGGAGAAACAAACCACAACCCAAACGGAGAAAACAGCAACTCAACAGAGGCTCCGGACCAGGTGAGACTAAGCCACCGGACTATAGCAAGTAGTCCGGAGCTCAGGTCCAACGACTTCACCCACCGGGACAGGCCGAAACAGTGAGCGCCCATGGTCCCTCAGTCCAAGCCCCGCTTCTGCCCTTCACCTCTCTCAGTCCATCGGCACGACAAGCCTCTACTCGACCTTCTCCACGCCATTGACCACTGTCACTAGGCTTAGCACCTACACACCGCAAGCCGATAGACAAGCACATGTTTTCTACTTTCACAGAGGTTAGGATAAGCCACTCAAACTGAAACACTCACGTGTTGGTCAATCACTCATCATCAAAGCTGAACATACATGGGTACTTATCCACCATGTGTTCGCAGCTTCTGAGCTTTGGAATTTTCAAATTTGATTCGCCCAGATTCAATTTCTGACTGCAACTGCTGCCTAAAGACTTTGCAATCATTGGTATTATGTGAAGTTGTAGCATGCCACTTACAATACCTGATCCTTCTAAGCTCTTCTGCTGCTGGAATTACCTGATTAGGCGACAGCTTAATCCGCCCTTCTTGAAGTAACAGGTCAAATATCCTATCGGCCTTGGTGATGTCAAAGGTGAATCTTTCAGCTTCTTTCTGGCCAAACGAACAGGATATCGTCTTCTTGTCTTTTACCCATTCAGCAACACCAATGCTTGGTTCCTCATCCGACTCAGAACTCTCTTCTTGTTCAATGAAAGACACCTTATTATTCCAAGTTTTCCTGGGTTCGAAAGCTTGCAACCCTTTGCACGAGATGGCTCAAACTCTCAGACTCTTGGGATGCATATTTATCCTTGATGTGTGGCAGCAACCCCCGGAAAGCCAAATCTGCCAATTGCAGATCATCAAGCACCAAACTATAGCACTTGTTCTTCACATCTCGCAGCCTTTGCACGAAGCTTTCCACTGATTCGTCATTACGTTGTTTTAGCTTGACCAAATCGGTAATCCTCTTCTCATGTACGCCCGAGAAGAAGTATTTGTGAAACTGCTTCTCTAGATCGGCCCAAGTGATCACAGAATTTGGAGGAAGCGAAATGAACCAGGTAAATGCTGATCCAGATAAAGATGACGAGAACAATCTTACCCTTAGCTCATCTCTGCTAGCCGCCTCTCCACATTGAATGATGAAGCGGTTGATGTGCTCCATCGTTGACGTATCGTGTTGGCCAGAAAACTTTGTGAAATCCGGCACCTTGTACCGATTTGGGAGAGGAATCAAGTCATATGCTTGAGGGTACGGCATCCGATAAGAGTATGTATTGACCTTAGGTTTGATGCCAAATTGTTCTTTCATTACTTCGGCAATTTTGTCGGCCCAATATGCATCCTGATCCTGCCGATGCACCGACTGGATATTGACTGGTTGGACTAATTGATACGCCCCTTCTTTCCTTTGTGGAAAATAAACCTGTCCGATTGGCACAGGCGTAGCACCCCCTTGCTGAATATTATGCATCGGTTGATTTGCCGATGTATAACCTTGAACACCCACTGGGGTATGTTGCGGCATTATATTCATCGGTCGATACACCGATGTTTCATTATGAGTGTTCGCCGGGTAATGGTATTGTTGCGCTCCTACTACTTGATGTCCAGGTTGCACCACCTGTTGTTGAATCTGACCAGTCCATCCAGGATTATAAGTCATCGGCATGTGACTTGCCAATAATTGACAGTCACCTGGCACCTGTTGCTCCTGCACTCTGGAGTAATCGACAAATTGGCCTCCTTGGTGCATTGATACCCCAATCTGAGGATTTGCCATCATCATGGGATGGTTTGCAACTGTCATGTCTTGTTGCATCGGCAAAGAACTTGCTGATGGCTGCCCGTAAGGCACTTTGGGTATCACCATCTAAAGACTACCTGGCGGCATCTGCACATTTGGATAAGATGTAGTATAATGTATTATCGGGCTTATCGGTTGTGCCGATATTGCCGATTCCATAGGGACCTTCCCTGCTGCATTATTACCTTGGATCAACTTAGCATCAACAGATGAATCTGGAGGCATACCGTATCCGCACCAGCTGGTGGGAGTTGGTTGACTCTTGACTACTTGTCCTGACATTGCCGATGCCATCGAATCGGTATTCAACCGAACGACGCTTACAGGGCTTGATCTTGGTGGTGTAGCTTCATCGGTGGACGGATTCACAGGTTGGAGAGATATCACTGGAACCGCCGATGAAGTTGTAGCAGATGCCGATCCAGGTTGATGACACGCTGGACCAACATACTTGGGTGCCTGTCCCTCTTTGAAAGATTGCATAATAGCATTGGAGTGGCTAATCAACGCCTGATTTAACGCATTGGAGTGGCTAATCAATGCCTGATTTGATGCATAATTAACCATATTTTGTAATTTACCAGGATTGGCGTCGAAAATGATGTGTCGCGGCAACGGCGGATCTTGCTTCTTGACAGCATCGCCGCTCCTACTTAGGCTGAAGGACTTCAGATATAACTGCTTGTACTCCTCCATAGCCTACTTCATAGCCTGCTTCTGATCATCTTTCAGATCTGCTTCGGAGACTTCGATGACATTGCTTTGATCAACCTCAGTAGTATTACCCATAATAAGCTTATAATGGATAAAACCGTGGCAACAAGAACTGTTATTTGTCCCACCGGGTGTACCAAAAGAGGTGTTGACACAAAAAGCGTTAGATCTGCGAACACCTCGGGCTTATACCCGAATTCGATATCCAAGGTGTGCCAGTCGATTTGACCAATTAATCGACAAGGACGATAACTAGAACAAAATTGAACGAGACGACAGCGATACGCCCGGACGTCAAAGCTCAAATTGATCAAAACGCGGAACTAACAAAGCTAACGGAGGTTTTGTAGATGCAGCCCGTCGAAACCTCGCAAGAACTCATAGATAAAACTAGAACTAATGCAATGAGAGTAAATTTGCTGGAAAAGTAGATGAAAATAATAGATGTATTTGATTGATTGTATATATATTTTTTACAGCACCCCTCGGTACATATCTATACCCCGGCAAGAGGAGTTGTAACCAGACATGACTCATATATTTCTAAACAAAGACTCCTATTTTTAAGGAAATAAAAGGACTCGTGCAAGAGTCGGACTCAAACTAACAATAATACCTATTTCTAAGGAAGTAAATGACTCGTGTAAGAGTCAGACTCAATCTATAACAATAATACTGATATAAAATCACCAACTTCCATATCTGTCTTATTCACAATGAAACCTTCCATCGGCAGACTTCCAATCTATAACCTTCTTCCATCGCCATTGGCAGCTTTCTGCTGGCGTCAGCTACGTCATCCCGCTCCCATCGGCAACACCTTACCGCTCATCGGCAACTTCTATCGGCCATACTTTATTTCAACCGGTAATCTAACTAGTAAAATCTTGATGCCGACAGGAAAACAGTGATCATTTCTTTACCGATTAACGCACTTAGTTCATATTGACACGTACCGAAAAATGGCGTCAACACCTAGTCACGCCACGATCGAGCCTCTCGGAAAAGGGTCAGGTCCCTAGTATCTCCCTAAGCGTGCATGAGTTGCTCGCCCTCTGCGCCACGGGTTGCCAGTAGCGAACTTCCCTGGTAATCCCTATGGCACCTACATGTGAAGAGGCTCCGAGCCCTGTGATCCGGGCCATAGGGAACCCAGGGCCGAACGATTCATCGCTACGGCTCACGACTTAGCAGGCATGACAGGACATACAAGTGAAACAAAAGCTCACCGCCCGGATATTATACAGCTTTGTAATTTTCACTTACAAGTTCGAATTCTTGTATCTGGGATACAAACTACTGCTTTTCAACAGCAAACAAATCGACATCTTTTACCAAAACTTCTGCTACGTGGCCAGCAACCACCTCCAGATGATCCGCCTCCTCGTCAGATGTCCCAGACGCAAACCCAGTCGCTACCCGACCAAGGTGAATCTTTGGGTAGTGCGATTGTAACATAGCTAGGCCATGAGCAGCCACACTCTGCGCCGCTGAAGTCGTGAAAGACCGGAGCCTGACCCACAGACCATGGGCCCTCAACAGCACACCATCCACGGTCGCCTGTTCAGAACGCTCAGGAATTAACGTCTGGCCGTTAACACACTCCACCACGGGAGCGACCTCCCACGCCAATGAGCAGAAGTTGTCATAGTAGGCATCCACCTTTTCCTACAAGTCTGCAAATTGAAGTTGAACGTGCCCTCGGTAAGTTGTGAACACAATAAGCACCAGATAAGGTAGTCGTGCAAACAAAACCAACAGGTAAGAAAACACTACCTTCATGCATTGCCCGCATCTTGTAAATCTCCTATTCGGCAGCGACGGCTTTCTCCCCCACAAGGCGCTTTCCTTCGCAAGCACCGATCAGTTCTAAACATAGAAGAATGAGTCATCAGACGACCAAAAGCAACAAGTTATCGAAACAGAGAATGACAAAGACTTACGAGCGGAAAGCTCGTCGACGTTCTCAACCCACGATTGAAGCTCCGCATTTTCGCGCTCCCGGTCCCGGACTGTGACCTCCAAAACCTGTGTACGCCAAACAGAACATCCGCAAGATCAGGATTTCCCTGGCACTCTGAAGAATCTGCAAGCGCCAGGGCAACATATCCCTCTGGAATAGGCTCACCATGCGCACGACCGACAGCTTCCGGTATATCACCATAGGGGCCAGTCGAATCCTCATCATTCGGCGCCCTACGAAAAAGCATACCATAAGCAAGCAGACAAAACCACCGAAGAATCAAGCAAAACTAAGATGGAGTACTTACAAGTACGACTTCCGGCGCACCTTCACAAATCTCCGGGTCGGAAGCTCCCCTATGGAACTTCCCGGCACAACCATCGGCGGACGCCCCGACGCCGGGGCAGTACCTCCTCCCACCACATCACCTCCGGCAATATATGACACAGGTGAGTGACCCGATGATGCCTTGGGCAGGGGCACCTTGGCGCTCGATACAGACCCTCCTTCCCCATCCAGATTCACCACTGGAACATCATTCTCTCCATCCGACCACTCGTCGGTCCAATCAGAAAGCGAGGGCGGCAGCCGAGTGGCATCTTCTTTAATAACAAACTTGCCACCGGTGCTAACCGACAGCTTCGACTTCTTCCGGGGTGGGTCGGCTGGACGCTTCCCCAACGGATCGCCACGCGCCTGGCGCCTTCCAACAAGATGATAGGGGACTTCCCTCGGACGGGAAGAACCACGACCATCATCATGCACCTCCTGCGACCGGGATGCTCGCCTTGACGCCGGTCAACACCTGCAGGCCACTCTGCCAACGGTACCTGAGAGAAGAAAACGGCACGATCCTGACCATGGAACTAGGACAGATGTATCAATAAGACAACCAGAACACAGGAAATAAAAGATCAATAGCAAGCAAGGCAAGAACGCACCAGTGGTGGGGCCATGCCAACACGAAATGGTTCCCTCGGCGTCTTCATATACGGGACGCCAAGGTCAAAGATCATAGAAAGGCGGTCAAGCCCCTCTTCCGGATCCATGATATTCGACGCCTCCCGAGTGGGGTCGCGACGACCCGCATAAAGAAACGCAGGGTGAACCCTATCCTTGCAAGGCTGACAACGTCTCATAATGAAGCTCCAGCCAACTGAAATCCCATCAAGCGACGCCCGGTCCACCAACGCGAGCAGCTCCTGCACCTGCTCCATCGCCGCCAACGAAGGACTCGCCGACCAGCTAGGCTGCGGTACTGGAACCTTCGACGGGTCTCCACGCGCGTACGGATTCTCCTAGGGAATATAAAACCAGCGGGACTTGTACTCCGCCACCTTGGAAGGCAGAGGAGTGGCGAGATACACATCCGCCATGCCCTCCCGAAGCTGAAGGTACACCGAACTAACAACCCGGGATGCTGCGGACCCATTGGGATTGAGGCGGAAGAAGTAGCGAAACAACTCGAAATGGGGCTCAATCCCAAAATACGCCTCGCAGAAATGCACAAAAACCGTGATGTGCAGCACAGAATTGGGGTGGAGGATGCACATCGCAATCTTGTAAAACTCCAAGAGACCGCGCAGAAAGGGGTGGACAGGGACCCCGAAACCACGCCAGAAGAAAGGCTCAAAAATGAAGAGCTCACCGGTATTAGGCATAGGAAACTCCTCCCCGGTCGCCGGCCTCCACTCAACAATAGTCCGGTCCTGAAGGATACCAGCGGTAACAAGGAGCTGGATGTCTTCCTCCTTCAGGGTGCACTTGATCCAATCCCCGGTCCAGTACGGAAGCACATCCTCCATCCTCTCTGAGGATTTGCTTTCCTTCTTCGCCGACGAGCGAGTACTTGGTTTTCTCCTAGGCGCCATCACAGACCAAGGCAGAAGAGGGCTAGGGTTTGCAGTGGCGAACGAGGGTAGGAGGAGAGCAGATGAAAGAGGATTGAAGAACACAAGTACTTTAACTGGGAGTAAAAATGTGGAAACCACCGCTGCCGCCAACTTCCCCCTTTATACCAAGCGGCGCGGCTCTTGGCATCCAGGGTTTTTGGGAAACCGCAACGGCCAAATATAGAACCGCCACGATGAACCCCTTTCCGCGTCGCGACTTGGGCCACTTACCGCGCGGTTAATTCAGCCCACTAACTTCATTTTTTACTTATCTTTCCATTTCGTATTTATTTTCAATCAACCTCCAAAATTTGCGAAAAATGATTTCCTAAATATCAATAACACCATAGTCCCGGGGGCTGGACGTACAGGCTTGTTATGATTTCTTTTTCTGCAGCTACAGTAACATGGCTACAGCAGACTAGTCAGCAAGTCCCGCAAGACCTCTGGTAGAGTGGTACTCGGGGATTTCGCCGACCGCAACCACGACTCAGCCGCCCGATCGCAAATCCGACCATGCCCGGGGACTTCGTCCAAGACTACACCGAGCAAGGCTTGGGGATTGCTGCTGCGGCACAAGGAGCGGCGACATGGAGCAACACGATACTCGGGGACTGAAACCCGGGGAGTGTGAACAAAGAAATATGACCCCGACGCAAGAACCTTACAGCTCCTCGCATCAGGCTCGGGGACTACGGATATTCGCAGTTGTGTTTTACAAAACTTATGTTTCAATCTTCAATATACAATCCTGATACAAGAACCTCACAGTTTCTTACATCAGGCTCAGGGAATGCAGGTATTCGCAATCGTTTTTTACAAAACTCATGCTTCAGTCTTTACTTACAATTATTTATGCATCTTTTTATCTCTCATAAAGCTTGGCACCACGTTCATGCTTCACCTACTACCAAGCTCGGGGACTAAGTGGGTACACTTCACCTTGCGGTAAATGTACTAATTTTCTTCTTGGCAAAGCTCTGTTGTTTTTGTTTGTTTTTGCAGAGCCTCGGTGGGTACACTTCACCCGGAAAGGGCTTTCAAAAGTTTTTTCTTCTTCAGCCGTCACACCCTCCCGACAAGCAGGCGCAGCATCCGACAAGGCAACCTACTCGCACATCAAGCTACGACACTGTCGACTAGCTCGACCTGGTTGGGAGACTTCTCCAAGAAGTACCCCAACCAGCTAGCCTCGTCGGGACCCGCAACGACGACTTCGCGTGATGGCGACCAGCTGTACGCCTCCAAGGACAATGCTGCGGGCTCGCCAAAAGAATATAACGTGCTCGGGGACTTGTTGGGAATATTACTTCGGCATATCCCCAGGGACCTTATGGGCCTGCCGACTAGAAGACGGCCCAGCCCACGAGGCCTTGCGGCACGCGACCAGCCCGTGGTGCTCGCATAGGACTCCAAGAATCCTTGCTCGCCAAGGAAGATCCTAGTAGATAGCTTCGGATCCCTTACCTTGAGGGACCGATCGTAATCTTATAGGACATGGAAATAGTATAAGGCGAGTAGGGACCCCCTCGAAAACTCGGGGGGGGGGCATAACCTCTTAGATCCCATCTACACCTCGTGTAACCTAATACTCATATCAATCCAGCCACCAAAACACAAGACGAAGGGTATTACGGTGATTTACTGGCCTGAACCTGTATAAATCGCCGTGTCTACACTTTTTGTGTTACGCTTGATCGCCGTCGCTACACCTCCGCCTACAATCTACTACCGTAGGGTACCCCCTAGGTAGACTACAACGCATATTTCGTCGACAGGGACTGCTGTCGCAGCACAAGGAGTGGCGGCATAGAGCAACACGATACTCGGGGACTGAAACCCGGGGACTGCGAACAAAGAAATATGACCCCGACGCAAGAACCTTACAGCTCCTCGCATCAGGCTCGGGGACTACGGGTATTCGCAGTTGTTGTTTACAAAACTTATGTTTCAGTCTTCAATATACAATTCTGATACAAGAACCTCACAGTTTCTTACATCAGGTTCGGGGACTGCGGGTATTCGCAGTCGTTTTTTACAAAACTCATGCTTCAGTCTTTACTTATAATTATGCATGCATCTTTTTATCTCTCATAAAGCTTGGCACCACGTTCATGCTTCACCTACTACCAAGCTCGGGGACTAAGTGGGTACACTTCACCTTGCCGTGAATGTACTAATTTTTTTCTCGGCAAAGCTCTGCTATTTTTGTTTGTTTTTGTAGAGCCTAAGTGGATAAACTTCACTAGGAAAGGGCTTTCAAAAGTTTTTTCTTCAGCACGTCACACCCTCCCAACAAGCAGTTGCAGCATCCGGCAAGGCGACCTACTCGCACATCAAGCTACGACGCTGTCGACCAGCTCGACCTGGTCGGGAGACTTCTTCAAGCAGTACCTCGATCGACTAGCCTGGTCGGGACCCCACAACGACGACTTCGAGTGATGGCGACCAGTTGCACATCTCTGCTCGGGTACTTGTTGGGATATTAGCTCGGCATATCCTCAGGGACCTTATGGTCCTGCCGACCAGAAGACGGCCCAGCCCACGAGGCCTTGCGGCATGAGACCCGCCCGTTGTGCTCGCCAAGGACTCCGAGAAGCCTTGCTCGCCAAGGAATATCCTAGTAGATAACTTCGGATCCCTTACCTTGAGGGATCGATCGTAATCTGTTAGGATATGGAAATTGTAACCCTGCTCTCCGGCTATATAAGGCGAGTAGGGACCCCCTTGAAAACTCTTGGGCATAACCTCTTAGATCCCATCTACACCTCGTTTAACCTAATACTCATATCAATCCAGCCACCAAAACACAAGACGTAGGGTATTACGATGATTTGCCGGCCTGAACCTGTATAAATCGTCGTGTCTACGATCTCTGTGTTACGCTTGATCGTCGTCGTCACACCTCCGCCTAGAATCTGCTACCGTAGGGTAACCCCTAGGTAGACTGCGACGCATATTTCGTCGACAGTGTTTAAGATCTTTTTGTTGTAAAGCTAATGGAAATAACCAAAACTGTAATCCAATTTCTCACAGTTCTGAGGAAAAGGTAACTTATGTTAGAGTGCGCAACGGAATTTGGTCCAGCTCGCTATACCCACGAGCCGACGACGCACCGGCCCAGGTCCACCGGAGCCCACAACATATCCAGGCCTTGGGCCTAACTCAACCCAAAAGACTAGTCTGATAGGTGAGGGTTGCCCCGTCTTATATGTTGTGCTCCCCCACCATCAAATTACCGATGTGGGATTAAACCCAACAATCTCTTCAGTCACACATCGGACCCAACTCTTCCATCACACTACACCATGTGATCTGCGGAAGATGTTATCCAGGCCCCGAGTCCAACGCTCAACACACAACCCGTGTGACCTCCAAGACATTAACAGGCTCCCCGTCACATGTGACCCTTGGGATTTAGTTTTTCTCAACCATGGGCTCCGATACCACTTGTTAGAGTGCGCAGCGAAATTTGGTCCAGCTCTCTATACCCACGAGAGGACGATCCACCGGCCCAGGTTCATCGGATCCCACAACATATCCAGACCTTGCGCCTAACTCAACCCAAAAGACTAGCTTGATATGTGAGGGCTGGCCCCGCCTTATATGTTGTGCTCCCCCACAATCAATTACTGATGTGGGACTAAACCCAACAAGTTACCGTGTCTAAAACAGCAAAAAGATCAAAGCACATAACATGCATAGACATGCAACATTAGTCATAATGCAACTCAAATAAGCTTCTCTCTTTCCGTATGGTAGAAACTCAAATCGAGATGAAGAAAATCAAATTACAGGCATGATTTGACTCACACGTCACACTATCACACATCACTTGGGGATTGCAGAGACCGTCCAGGGATGGAAGAACGCCATTCTCTTCAACCTCCTCTTCCACTTCTAACTTCTGACGCCATTACACCACCGCCGCCTCTCGCAACACCCGGACGCACATTACACGCCATCCACTTTTCAGGGGTAGTTGACCAAGGCGCGATAGGTCTTGCCGGGCTTCCACGCAGCCGGGATGGCGTTGTTGGCGACGAGCACCCTGCCCGAGTCGGAGATGAGCCGGAGCCAGAACGGCGATCTGAGTCTCCTGCCGTTGTTGAAGCACCACGTCGCACCCCAGTTGTGCGCCATGGGCGTCCAGATGCTGCTGCCAGCTTCCAACAGATCGACTGCGTTGAGGTCGCCGTCGCCGCCCTCGAACTCGATCAGCACGTTGAAGTAGAAGGGGTTAGCGCCCTGGTCCACCTTGAACGCGACGTTGACGCCGGGGTACTTGCACGGCACCCTCCTGTGCAGGATCCTGAGCACGCCGCCAGCGCGGAGCTTGTCGGCCATGCCGGGACGCGCCATGGCGCCCATGGCGGTGCCGCTCATGTCAAAGTGCTCAACCTCGCCGGGGAACAGCCCTCCTGGCGACTGGTCGGTGATTACGATGGTCACGGGCTGGCCGGAGCACGCGGCGTTTGTCGTGCATTTCACCTCGTAGCAGGCGCCGCAGCCCTCGCCACCCCTGTACAGTGGCGTGCTCCCGGCGGCGATCATCGAGTTGAACGGCTTCTTCCCGACGGCAGTCTGGTAGCCGCACGCGCCGCCTGCATTCACATTTTTAGCCATGTATCCCATGTCAATTCTCGGCTTCCGGTTCCCGAGCGGCCATTGCATCATCGGCACTAACGACCGATGCACGGTACACACGCTAACCCACCGATGGCAAAGAAATATATATACTAGGAGTAGCGCAAAGGCAACTGCTGTACTAACCGTCGCTCCCGTCGCCGTTGGTAGCGCCGTAGTACGTGGCGCCGGCGCCGGACAGCCAGCCACCAGAGCCGTAGACAATCTGCAATGGCGTGGGTGTAGCGGTGTTATTGCTGCGGGGAGGCTTGGTCGCCACAGGCGCCGGCGTGTAGCTGACCGATTTCGGCTTGGGCTTGGGCTTCCTGACCTTTCGGGTGCAGGCAATGGGGCTCACTAGGAGTGAGAGGACCAGCACTGCCACCAACAGCAAAGTGCAAAGCTTCGCCATTGCTGCTGTTTTTAAGCTCGGATTTCACAGCTTTCAGAGGAGCTAATAAGCTCGACTGTTCTTCGGTGAGCTGCAACAGTGGCCACTTTGTGGTATTTATAGGGACGCATCAAGACCTTTAATTTGATTTGGGGACGATTCTACCGGTCAAATTATTGGGTGAACGTGGCAAGTTGCTATGTTAGCCGGAAGGGCCTAAACCATTTTTAATCTGCCAGTACCAAATGGTTAGTGTTGCGATCGAAGATCACGTCGAAATGGGATGTGAATACACAATTGAAGAATGGCTTATTACAATTAAAAAAACACGTGAAGACAACTTTAGTCGTTTAAGTGCTTATTACATGTTGGCCAATCTTTGTATCTTTTCTAATTTATGGGAATAGATATTTTGGTAAAGCAAATACCTTCCGACAACCCTTTTTAGTTGGATCTCGAAATATAAATATCCTTTATTCGATTTCTCGCTAGCTAAAGATAAAGAACGAGAATGACTCTCTAGAATGCTCACAAGAAAAATTGTTGAATGGTACAAAGATATAGAAAAAGAATACTCTATCCAAATAATAATGATCTAGAGAGTAAATATTAAAAAGACTCGTAGAGATGCTCTTAGTTATTGATAAAACTTGTGCAAGTTGCATACGCAGCCTGAACCTAGAAACCACAATTCAGTTTTCATAAAAACCATATCAACAAGAACAACCTACACCACATAATGTTGTCACCACCAAGGTAGAAACCACGATTCAGTCTCCATAGATGCCAGTGGTGACCTCTTCCCCTTATCGGTTTAGTGACCAAGGTAGAATGGAATATGTTGGGTATGGGGAGATAAGAGATTATGATAATAATAGGAAGGGCTTCATTGCCGAGTGTAAATAATGCGCGACAATTATCTATATAGCCATCACTTTGGGGTGTCTTTGATCCACCTGTAATCCTTGGCCTAACTCAACAATCATACAATGGTCATCACTGCTAGGTTGTTCTTGACCTGACAGTGATCTCTGGTCATTAATGTCGGCTATCCTTAATCTGGCAATGATACAATGGCCATCACTATTGGTTTTGCCCTTGCCCTAGCAGTGATCCATATATTATTTGTGACAATCTCTAGAGATAGGGATAGAAGGTTGAATAATTATCCCTATAAAATAATTGAACTTTTCATATATCTCCATGACAGGGGGCTTGAATGGACCCTAATCCTAAATATTAATTTATATAATTTGCTTAGCCTTTTTGGGGTCCATCCAATTGAATTTGGAATTTATTTCCATAGGCTCATAGAGAACCATTGAAGCTATAGAAAATAGTGAGCCATTTCCAAAAAAAAATAGAACTCCCGGACAACAACATATATGTCATCTATTACATGTGTAGAAAGTTTTATGGTAGCCAAGAACAATATTATATGATAACAATGGTATTAAAAAAATGCATATCCGATAACAAAGGCATTTTATAGGGCTAATGTTTTTTTTTGATAATTTATAGGGCTAATGTTACTGTCAAAGCCTACAAACATGTTATAACCCCACCACAGAGTATAGATGATGCACCATTAAGATGACATTTAAATGATGACCTCATAAACATTCTTATACTACTGTAAGGATCTGATTAGCCTAGAGGGGGGGTGAATAGGCATGTTTCAAACACTTAGCAATTTTCTGTCAGAGCAGGTCCGGCACTGCTGCTCTCTGGGGCGGCAGTGTCACCATAACAAAAAATGAGCACAATTCAAAATGTAAAACTAGAATGGAAATTGTGCTTGAATAGAAACCTTCCTAGAGGTGTAAGGAACCTCTACCACTCGAAAGTGGTAGCAACACACCCACAAAGTAGATCGGGTCCAAACCCTAGAAATCACCTTACAAACAATATATATCAAAGTAAAGTAACAAGCACACGGTGACACAAGATTTGACCCGTGGTTCAGCTCGCCACCCAGGCTTGCCTACGTCCACGTTGTTGAGATGCGCCACACAAGGCTCAAGCTCACCACAAAGGCTAGCTCTTTCCTCGGTCTCAAGTCAAGAGAATAAACCCTTGAGATGAGAGGTAATGTATTAGCAATATAGAGGGTGATACAAACTTCCCTAGGCTGCCAAACAAAGGAGGCAAGCTCAAGGGCAACTCTAGCCGAGTAGGAGCAAAGCTCCAAGAGTAAAGAACTCAAACCGCCGGTCACCACGCAAACCAAATGCTTGTAGGAGTTGAAGATTCGAGGGAGAAGCTTCTTCTCAAGCTTGGAGGCTCAATCTCTCAAAGGTTGATTGGAAATCAATGGAGGAGAGTGGTTGAGCACCAAGGGAGAAGGGGAGAGCAAGAAGAGAGCTTCTCTTTCTGTTTCACGAAGTTAGAATGAGAGAATGGCAGAACTAGCCATTAGGGAGAAGTGAGGAGGTAAGAAATACCCCTTCACTGTCCAACAGGCAGATCAAGTCGCAGCAGTGCCGCCCTGGGGCCCGGCACTGCTGGCCTGGCAGAAACAGCAAGGATATGATCTTCGAATAGTTGGTTGTTTTTCCTACTATGTATGTGGAGGTGTAATATATTTGGATAGATATTGCATTTGGTTCACTTGTTGGCATGCGTGTTGAATCCCTCTTTATAGTACCGCATACCTAACTTAATTTCAAAGTATAAAATGAAATTAAACTCCTTTGAGCTTGTTGTCATGCACTTTTGTAATTGGAGGGATCCGCCAACCTGTTCATCAACCTCCTTAAGTTTAACCTGTTTGTCATACTTGAAGAGTCTCATTAGTCTCCTAAATATGTTGTCATATCACCAAAACCCACTTAGAGCTTGATTGCACTTTCAGCTACTCTGAGTGGGTTATCAAAGGTGTCAATGCCTTGAGGAGGGGTCACTAGGGCTAGGAGAAGGATGCGGGCCAAAGGCTACATGGGACTACAAAGTGCTTTCATATGGGGGTCTATTTACAACCAGAAGCAATGGGGTAACGAGACCTGATGATGGAGAATCAAAAAATAAAGGATATGTGGCATTGGCATATCACTAGCAGGTTATGGTCTCGCTCAGCATTGATATCCCATATATCATTGTTGGCAAGTCACTCCTTGGTAGTGATATATCACTCTCGAGTCATGGCTTGACTCGACAGTGAAACATGGATTCACTGTCAGGTTAGTATGATCCCCAACCATTGCTGGACCATTGTCGGATCCAACACACACTACTACTAAAAAAACTTAACGGAGACGGTTAAAAACGATTAACTGAGACGGTTAAAGAGAACCATCTCCTATAAAAGGTGACGGTTAATGTGGTCTTTATGGCCCAACCGCATCAGTTAATACTATTAACCGAGGAGATTACATTAAGATGACTGTCTCAATTATTCATTTTCTAAAATTCACAAATCCGGATAAAAAATAATTAAACCCAAAAGGCCCCCACCGAACAACTAGAGACCGTGCGCCCCCAAGTCGTAAATCGTGCATTTTTCGCGTGAAAATCACAGGATTTGAACCTTAGACCTCACCTTCGTGTGTAACCCCTCTACCACTCCATTCCATTAGCACTTATGTTAATAATAGATATTTATTCTCCTCATATTATACATAACCAAATTTAAATGGAGTGTTTGAGACTTTTAACGAACTCAAATAAAAAAGTTATCAACTATAAAGTTTTTCAACTTTTTGATACATCTACAACTTTAATTTATGTCATTTTTCCATCCGATGTCATTTAAAACACTTTGAGAGCTATAAAGTTTCAAATGTATCAACTTTACACGTAATTATCCGTACTTAGATGCTTTTAAATGAAAAAAATGTCAACTACAAAGTTGTTTAACTTTTTGAGAGCTACAACTTTTGTGTAGGTTGTTTCTCCACTTGAGATCATTTAAAAAATTCAAATTTCAAATATCACAAATTCAACCGTAGTTTTCCTTCGTTAAATGATTTCGAATGAAAAAGTTATCAAGTACAAAGTCCTATAAATTTTTTAGATCTATAACTTTTATTTTGGTCATTTCTTCATCCAAGAATCTTCAAACTTAATTTATTCCAGTGTTTAACCGAGGTGGTATGTATCAAACGCCTCAATTAATCGATTAACCCAGGTGAGCAACTTAAGGCAACCGTCTCAGTTAATGGACGGTTATGTTATAAATGTCCGCCTTGGTTAATGGATTTACTAAGACGGTTTCGTTAGAATGACCGTATCGATTAATAGACATTAACCGAGGCGATTACGTTAAAAATACTTGCCTCGGTTAATGGATTTTGCGAGCCACTTTCTTGTAACCGTCTTGGCTAATAAAAATGGCTGTCGAGGCGGTTGAAGTTTCTAACCGCCTCTGAGGTTATTTTCAAAAGGTCATGGTAAAGTTTTTTTTAGTAGTGAGACGCCTAGCAGTGGTCGATCAGACATGGATTGTGTTGTCTATAGTAGTGTAAGAGCAACTCCAACAAAATAGGTAAAAATATTTGTAAAGTCATTTATAGCTATTGTGCGAAAAAAGCAATCTAACAACTTGTATATATTATTTTCTAATTTTTTCTAGGTCGCACCATTCTTGCTAGCCATATTTCCTTAGTAAGTCATGTTTTCTATATGTGTTTTTCAATTTGGTTAGACTGTTATAAAACTCTATATTTAGATTGACTTTCTATTTTACATCATGGCTAAATCTCACAATTTAACATCTAATTTTACCAAGTCTCTTGGAGTTGCTCTAACATTAAGAAATCACTTAACCACATAGTGATACAAAAAAAAGGGGATTATATATGAATAATGATGTATAAAACACAAAGATAAGTAGTTTTGATTAGTTGTAGGTACTAAATTTACAAACAAACTTCTATTTTTTTTTACTATATCTCATAAGATTCTAATACATGCATGCATACCCATTTATCCTAAATGTTTGCAAAAGAATGAAAGCCAGACTTATGTTAAAATGCTCCTTAGATCAGTCAAAACTAATGTCTTGAATGTGCTGGTGTTTCACGTGCATGAAGCTGCACAAGTTGTCCTCATTTTTAAAAAAAAAATGTAAACGACCCATATGCTCCAAAGTACACGAATTTCTTGTACTAATATGGCAGCAATGGGACATATCAAACTTTTAATTTCCCGCAATTATCATAGGGATGACAGATCACTTTTGATTTTTTGCTAATATCATAGTAGTGACAGATCGACCTTAGAATTTTAGTCAAAATAAAGAAATGGTCAAACGTTAGTTTACACGTGATTTGAGAAGGGATTATTAGTGTGCCTGATGTCATTATTGATTTATGCTAATCAACACCGACATGAAGGCCGACCTATGGATAGCGGAGGTGATCACGTTCACCAACCGATGACTGGAATAAAGAATTAGAACCCCCACGAGATCACCAGTTAGATGCGATTGCGATATAGCATGGATTAATGAAAAATCGCTGGCCATCTTCGTAGTATCGTTCGTTTTCCAGACGCATGGCTGGCTAACTCATCATTCTCTCGTTTGTAATTAATCAGTTCTTGTTTGGTCTAATCAGTGACTAGCCTGTCATGCACGAGCGAACAATGCGACCCAGGCAAATGTGCCGATCATTCTCTTGTGCCAGCAAGGAGAATAATGTCTGATTGCAGCAAAAGCTTTTGCTGGGCTGGGTACTTTTCACTCCCTGCTGACGCTTTGTGCACGATCGCAGCTGAATGAGTTCCTCCTGCTGGGTCAATGCATGCCATGTGATTGGTCGATGCGACGAACACGGAATGCAAAAGCATAAATAAGTCGTGTATCATGCTTGTCAATCACAGAGGGACATTATATTATGCATGTCGATCGATCTGATAGTATATGTGATATGCTGCTGCTCTCTGCCACGGATGGATCGGACGTTGTGGATGATGGGAGGGCGAGGCTTGAACGCTGGACGGCGGCGGGGCGCTGTGGCCTGTGCTCGTGAAGAATAGGGAAGGGGGCGATGGGCTGTACGTGGGACGCAGAGGGCGGCGGCTAGGTTAGGATCTCCCGGCTCCCTTCAAGAAGCCGGAAACAAATATGTTTCTGCTTAATCTCAGTAATCCTAATTACATAGTATTTGTAGATCTAAAATATCCTTTTTGCTAATTAACCCCTCAAGCTATCTGCGAAATATCTAAAATAATTCTTGAAATAAATAAAATTCCGAAATAACACTACAAGAAATCTAGGGTTTTTTTACATTGTAATTATGTCAAAATATATGGAATTCATGTCATAACTTATAGTTTATGACATGCGGTTGACAAAAAAATTAATGTTAAAAAACCCGCATCATATTCTGACTATGTGACATTTATTTATTTATTGTCAAAAGGTTATGACAATGAATTTTAGTGTCATATTGGTTTATGACTTTGGTTTATTGTCACAAAATCTTAGACCTTGCCACACGGGCAAACACTAGTACAAAATTTCTTTTACAAAACACTGTCATTTAGTGATTGGAGACGGTCACATAAACCACCCGCCTCCATTAATTGTTGCCTGGCCGTCACAGTCCGTGGAAGACGGTCGTCGAAAACACCCGCCTCCGTTAATTAGGATTCGACCACCTCGGATAATATAGATTAACCGAGGCGGTCATCATAACGCGTCTGTCTCCGTTAATATTCCTGAGGCCCAACAAGCCCAGACGAGGCCCAATGACTGGTCATCGTATAAATATTCCAAAACCCTAGCCCTCCCTCTCTCCCTCCCCTCCACCACAGCCGCACTCACGACACTCCCTCCCGCAGCGCAGCCCCTCACCTCACGGGACTCGGCGCGACCCCTCCTGCTCTCCCTCCCGGCGGCTCCCTCCTCCCAGCGGAGGCTCCCTCCCGCGGCGCGGCCCCTCTCTCCTCCCGGCGGCGGCTCCCTCTTCTTCCTCCGGGCAGCGGCTCCCTCCTCTTCCTCCCAGCGGCGCGACTCTAGCGCGGCGGCTCCCTCTCCTCCCTCCTCAAGCGCCGGCAGCGGGTGGCGGCGCAGCGGATCCGACCCTGGCGCGGCGGAACCAAGCGGCGCAGAGCAGCGGCGGGTGGCGTGGCACAGATCCGCCCTCCTCCTTCCTCTCCTGCGAGCAAGTCACTAGATCCGATGGCTGCAACGATGCGTAGATCCGACGAACTACGGGCGCCGGCACGGCAGCGCGTGGATGGGCTCGGCGGGCCTGTGGATGGGTTCGCCGGGCTTGTCCATGGATTTTATTTTTTTATTTTTTTATTTTCATTAATGGAGGCGGGCGTTATGACCGTCTCGGTTAATCTATGATTAATCGAGGCCTTCCATTGGAGGCGGTCGTGTTTGCCCGCCTCCATTAATCCAAAACGACCGCCTCCATTAATACTTTTTGTACTAGTGAAATGCCACGTAGAATCAAATGCTGACATGGTACTGACGTGGCAGAGGAAAAAAATGTCACAAAATGAATTTTGGCCTATTCAAGCCCACATAGGTAGCTACCTCTTTATGGGCCACAAGTTTTTTTGGGTTGATATTGCCCGGCCCATTTTTTAATTTTTGTTTTTCCCATATTTTTTAAATACTGCAGCCCATACAATTCAGTCCATACATATTTTTAGCCCACATAATTCAGCACATATACTTTAATCAGCCCTCTTTAATCAATATTTGAAAAGCCCCAATGGCTAAATTAAGAAAAGGGCCAGATTGACATATTAAATCAATGGTTGTACATAGTAAATGTTATTCAAATACAATATCTCCCATCACATTTCAATATTGACCAAAACTCAAAAAAAACAAAAAGATCATATTCTGCTGGCACGATTCCAATATCTACTGAAAATGCCTCTGCTGGCTTTTGCTCTTCTGAAATGAAGAAAGACATTAAATGAAAAATAAGCAAATCATTGCAATCAGGATATAAAAAAATAGTTCACAATATACAACATTTGGGCAAGCTCACCAAACATTATCTGAGATCTGCACTTTCAGAACTTAAACAAATAAACTACTAACAGTGTTGATATACTAAAAGCTAGCTAACTTAAACAAACACTCTAGAAACAGTGCTGATATAATGAAACATCATTCAAATTTTAGCCATGAGCAGTTTAACTTCTATCTAATAGCAAAGAGCAGTTCAACTTCTATCTAAAATGTTATCACAGATGGGTTAGGCTCACCAAACGTTGGTGCTGCTGCTACTGCTACTAAGGTAGAAGGCCGGGTGAGTGTTTTGCGTCATCATGCCATCTCCATCCTGTGTGCCTGCAAAATGGATCAGCGTCTCGTCAGTCATCCAAATTACCAAAGAACTGTCAGGATGAGGCACTAACCTATGAGAAAATCAGAGGTCAGCACATATGGGTTTAACTGTTCTGCATACTACTTGTAAGAAATGTACATAATCAAGTTCGAGCGGTTCCGAAACAATACAAAGACACATGACCATCTGAAACAAAGACACTACAATTTAATTTGTATGGCTTCCATAGGAAAGTGTTTCATTAGTTTTAGAAACATAAAATCTCCTTGCGATTCCGCGGCAACTTGATCTAAGCCACCTCCATTTGCAGGGACATATAGGTGGGAATCATCGTGAAAAAAAACTGAGCAGGCGTTAGAGCTCTAAATCCTATTTCCTCCAAATATAAAAAAGGATAATAAGAAGAGAAATTAAGAAATCCCGCGTCATTGCTAAGAGAAAATAAAAGAGCGCCAAATCAAAACCAGAAGAACACCATGTTGACAGCCATGACTAAGCATATATAATCAAATAAGTAAGATATTTTTACATGTGAATCTTATCAGAGATTGTGCACGAGTCAGTGATAACATTGAAGATGAGAAATAAAAAATAATTTCCATTGCAACGCACGGGCATATTTGCTAGTAAATAAAATAAGATTGAGATAAAAATAATAGAAAAAAGGAAAAATATCTAAAAAAAGATTGAGATAAAAATAATAGAGAAAAGGAAAAATATCTGCCCTGTGGAGGACACACCAACATGGACAAGAGTATATTTAAAATAATTCAATAAAATAATTTGTGACACACAACTTATGTCAAAGTTTTTTTACATTAAAAAGTAGGCCTTATGACAAAGTAAATATTTTCATCATATGGAATTGGACTAGTTGTGTGACATTTGTTGTGACGTGCAAGATTGTATTGTCATTGAGTCACAATACCTCATAAATAATGTCATAAACCACATAATATAATGACATTATGACCTGTTGTCATACTGAATATGTCAAAAAACCACAGATTTCTTGTAGTGTAAATAAATATGGCTTATTAGCCACTATTGGGCCGCCGCCTGGAGTAGTGTAGCCCGGACTTAACAATATGTTCCAGAGATTTATAGTACAATGTGCCAGGCCAACTAATTACTCGTCGGCTATATAATTTCCATTATATATATGGTGGAAAACCAGCTCATCTAGGTTTGAGTCTCAGATCTACTCTCTCTATCAAAAATAAGTCCCTCGGTCAAATTCCTTAAAGTTGGACTAAATTTGTAGAAAATATTATCAATGTTTATATCTTCAAATAAATTTACTATAAAAATAGTTTCAGTGATCTATCTAATGCTAATAATTTTGTACTGTAAATATTAATATTTCTGTATATATATTTGGTCAAAGTTAAAAATGTTTAACTTTTAAAACACAAGAACAATATTTATTTTGGGACCGAAGGAGTAGTGTAGATATTAGCATACGACTATTCTTTTCTAGGAATCTAGAGGGACCGGAGCCCTGTAGTGATATATTAAAATAAAAAGGAGGGAACAGTTACCAGTTACAATTCAAAAATTAAAGAAAGAAATAAAGAAAATAAAAAAGGATACAAACTACACTAGATTTTGTGACCATTGATCAACAAGCAATGCAAGACTTTGACTTGACTATGTGGGATACGTTTATTGAAGAAGAGGTTTCTTTGAGGCTCTTAAATTGGGTTGAATTCCTTTGAAAATTAGATCATTCCTTGTTGTCCATGTCACCCAAAATAAGAGCACAACTATTGCCATAAAGAACTGAGATTGTATCCGATTTTTTGGAAAGTTCTCACACAGTCTTCTAAAAAAGCCAAGCTCGTCATATGTGCCCAAGAAGTCCAAACACATATAGCAACAGAAATAGAGAATATCAGAAATAATGTTATTAAATGGAAATATATTTTCATTAGAGGTAGGCTCCGTTCTTAATAGGACGGCTGACCAGGGGTAACATACACCTAGCACTTGTGGAACTCCACAAAAAACATACTAGATCCACTATCTGGTACCCATCTAGGATTTGGCTAAAGTTGAATGTAAAACAAGCGTAAGCACATATAGTACTCAACAATTATAACATGGGGCCTATGTAGACTCAAAAGGCTAGGCACAATTGAATTGTGGTAAGACTTTTAGGATATCAAGTTTTACCATTAGAACCTAAGTTGCTAGATTATACTTAAGAACATTTAACCACATGATTATGAGTAATAGTAATATGACAATGAAACAACACAAAAATAATAGCATAAAGTGATCATCTATTCAATAAGAGGTCAATGCCGCTCATGACCAAGAGCACATCTGTTATAGAAGTTTTAATAGCACTCTTCAGAGGATGTATAACTTTCCTACTAGTCATGATTCTCATATGCCAGGGTTTGCAAGGCCCATATCATCTCTTCCAAGCAGTACGACACGATACACTACAAGCTTTCACAAAGTCCCCTGTAACAAATTAGTAGCCGCTATAGGTTTCAATGGCAAGTAGATATAGGAAGCCCCTATTACCATATGCCACACCCTATCTCAGAAGTACACATATATAACATGTCCTATACCAATCATGGCAAGCCCCTTTTGCACCTTTCGGTAACCACTAACAAGCTAGAGAAGTTTAGAGTACTAATACAAGGCCAGACCTAGTAGTCCTTATGGTTATACGGTAAATCTTGGCTTGGTTTTTAAAGATAAGTCCTTAGGGAGAGCAACTAGAGAATCATGAAACTAACCAAATGCTCTAGCATCAGGTTTCCATGTTGTTAAAAGTATCTTTTAAACATTCATTACATATGCCATTAGTCAATGTTAAAGAGCTTTCACCATTAAGTAGAGCAACCAGCAGATTTACCCATATGTATAAACCCCATACTCCCTCCGTACTCATAAAACATATTATTTTGGGCAACGATACAGTCTCTAAAGCGTAACTTTGACTGCTTATTTTTAAAAAAATATTTATTGAAATATAATATATGTATATTTTTATGAAATTATTTTTCAAGACAAATCTATTGATATGATTTTCACATTTCCAAACTCAACAACTTAACAGTTATTCATGATTTTATATTCCCAATGTTTGATTCAAACCTTGTCCTAAATGATATGTTTTACGAGTATGGAGGGAGTAGGTACCAAGGATGAGGAAAACAATGGCTAGCATAAGACCTTAAAGGTTAATGAAGTTAGAAACATGAATATACGAATCTTGTGACATTAAGGTTATTAGAGCATCTCTAACAATGCTACCTAGATCAGACAACCTACTTCTTTGTTTGGGTAGCCACCTATTTTGATACTATCCATATTTTGCTGTCGTCACCAGCAATACTACCTAAAGTAGGCTACCCAAATCCATCCTAGCAGAGTATGACACATGAGACCCATGTGTCATCCTCTTTTATTAGTCGATATAGAGGAACTCGGCCATTTGTTGTTGCCAGAGGGAAATGAGGGCGTGCCACCATGACCGGCTAGGAAGGGCGCTACCACAAGGAAGGAGTAGCCGGCCGAGGAAGGGAAGGAGGATGGTGCAGTTGCCACAGGGGAAGATGGGCGTCGACCCTGTTAGGGGAACATGGGGGCAAGTCATAGGGAGTGGAAGTTGCTGCTAAGGAGGGGAAGCCACACCAGGGGCAAGCGCCGTGCCTGCGAGCAGGCCGGGTGCTGAGGCTTCGGGAGCTCTGCCCACTAAAAGTCGTCGGGGAGCCCACCGAAAGCTACCAAGGTAAATCTAGTCAAATTAACAGATGAAGGACATATGTTTTGTTAAATTAACAGATGAAGGAGATATGATTTGTTGGCAAGTTTAGTCAAATTTAACAAAACATGTGAAGGAGATGAATTTAGTCAAATTATATTTAAATTGAAATGTCAAAATTTAATCTAGTCAAGTTTTATTCATAAATGTTGATGCATCATTTAAGCAAGTTAATTGCACTCTCTAAAAGAAAAGTAAATGTGAAAGAATGTCTAATCAGGTCCATGCAATCGTGTTTAGATTAATCAAGGTATATGTTAAAACACATTTAAGTTGACTTTAATCATTTATTTATAAAAGAACGTTGTACAAAACATATATTCCTTTTAATCATAAACCAAGTTGCATAATCACTAATCAAATTAATATTTAATTCATAAACACATAACATGTTCAATATTGTTACTAACACATAGATTACAATGCTATGAATCTGACACAAAAGAACGGATTTAAACAGTATTGGAAGAAATTAATAAACAAGGAAAAAGCCCTTAACACCTTTAACCCCTAAGGCTCCCAGCGAAACCAGTATTCTAGACTCACAGTCACATACTTCCAAAGACCGTTAAGCTTGATCAACAACATGGTTAAAATAATCACAAAAATTATAGCGAATAGACTTGCACCGCACATGAACTCCCTAGTTTCAAATGCACATAATGCATTTATCAAGAAGAGATGTATACATGATAACTTTATCTATGTGCAAAGAGTAATTCAGTTACTGCATAAAAAGAAAAGGTTGGCTCTCTTCATTAAGCTTGATATCTCAAAGGCCTTTGATTCTATAGGATGGACTTTTTTGTTGGAAGTTCTTCAGGCCCTTGGATTTAGCAACAAATGAAGGGATTGGATAGCATCACTGTTGGGAACGACGACCTCAAGGGTATTGGTGAACAGACAACCAACTCAAGAGATTAGGCAAGCGAGAGGCCTTAGGTAGGGAGACCCCCTATCACCATTGCTATTCATTTTAGCCATCGATCCTCTTCAACGTATCATTGAAGTTGTTGCGCAAAGGGGTATTCTAAAACCTGTGCTACCTAAGGCAGCCAAATTACGATGCTCCCTCTTTGTCGATGACGCCATGATTTTTGCTGGCCCAAACAACTTGGAACTCGATCACCTCTACAAGATTTTGAATTTTTTCGATGAATACTCCGGGTTGAGAATCAATATCTCTAAGACTGAAATCTTTCCAATATGAGTCAATTGCTACATAACTTCCCAAGGAAGATAGGAAAATTTCCAGGAAAATATCTAGGCCTCCCTCTCCATGTTCGGAAACTACGTAAAGTGGAAGTGCAGCCGTTGATAGACAAAATAGGGTCTAGGTTGCCGGGTTGGAAAGGAAGGTTTTTTTCCACAGCCAGAAGGGAAACAGTAGGAAAGAAGTGCTATCAGCGCAACCGATTTTCCATTTGACTGCGTTCCCAGAACAAAAATGGCTAATCAAGAAGATTGATCGGCTGCGAACGAGCTTCCTTTGGAGGGGAGAAACGCCTGATAAAGTATATGGAGGCCACTCCGTCATCAACTGGCCAACCACATGTCGGCCCAAGAAAAAGGGATGATTAGGGATTCTAGACGTTGAATGTTTTTGCAAGGGCTTTGAGACTAAGATGGCTATGGTTTCAGTGGAAGCATAGGGATAGGGCGTGGAACGGCCTTGATCTTCCAGTTGATAGTAGAGACAAGGTCCTTTTCACTTCATCTACAGAGGTAACAATAGGTGATGGAAATCTAGCCCACTTTTGGCACTCATCATGGGTCAGTGGAAGAACGCCGAAAACCATTGCACCGACTATGTACAAGAAGGCGAAAAGGAAGAACATGTCGGTAAGAAAGGCTTTACAAGATAACCGATGGATCTCTCATATAGCCCCATTAAGTACAACATAGGAAATAAGAGAATATGTCACGCTATGGGAGGGTGTAGGGCAAACACAACTCCATGAGGTCAGGGAAGACAATATTCGGTGGAGATGGACGGCAGATGGGGAATACTCAGCAAAGAGTGCTTATGGCATTCAATTCCAAGGATCATTTAGCAAATTGAGAATAATGTCGATTTGGAAAGCAAAGACAGAGCCCAAATGCAAACTTTTCGCGTGAACGTTGTTACACAAGAAAATTCTAACATCCAACAACTTGATAAAGCGCAATTGGTTGAATGATCCAATTTGTAAGCTATGCGGCATTGATCCTGAAACGCCAACACATCTTGGTAAGGATTGTGTTTTCTCAAAGGAAGTTTGGTTGATTTTAAAACAATGGCTTGGATTATCAATATTAGACACAATGGCAATGGGGGATACATTCACAATTATTGGTGAAAATGCTGCGTAAAAATTGTTAAAGATCAAAGAGACATGTATTTGACGGAATAATAATCTAATTGTGGTGGAATGTGTGGAAAGAACGCAACCGAAGAATTTTCCAAAACACATCGATACAACCAAGACAAGTAGCTTTCCTTTGCAGAGAAGAAATAAAACAACACTAGTTGGCGATGCGGAATCATGGGGGAGTCCAACAACAACAATAATATTAGTTATAGTTGTGTTTTCTGGTTGAGAGGAAGTTGTCATTGTATTGTTTTTAGTTGCTTAGTAGGGGGAAGTTGTCAACCGAACGGTGCTTAATGGCATGTCTCCTGTTGTATTTTTTTGTTAATTGTGTTTTTATTCTATCGTCTAATAAAAATCCGGCAAAACTCTTGTCGCCTTTCAACAAAAAAGTCATAGACTTCCAATTATTTGGAGAAGAAAGAAAAACTCTTTAGTCCATATATTTTGATAGCATTATTATTTGGGAGAGCTAACCATTCTTTTTATTCGATAAAAGCTTATCCGAGCTCGACCTGCCATTATCATCCCATTACCAGTGTCAAAACTTAGGCCCCGATCGTTTAGCAAATAAAACCTCCAAGAACAGTTCCAATGCAGGATTACTATTTAATTTTATATAAGATTTTGTTAGCAGGAACGATTCCAGTGCTAACCGAACGGGCCTGCATTGAGTGGTTGTTAGGTCAGTCTCAATGAAGATTTCATGGGGGTGTCATACACATCTATTAGGGTGTCACATCAGTAAAAAAATTTTTTTGCATAAAACTAAGACGAGAGAATGAGAAAGTTTCATGGAGATGAAACTTAGCAGCGTTGTTTCCAAGACGTTGGTAATCGTGTGAAACTTCCATTGAGAACTCAATTTGTTTTATCACAAAATGATACAGTACTAAAATATGATTGGGACATATGAGACTCATGAATGCTAAAATAAGATATAAAACCATGCAATAAAACTTACATTGAGACATAGCTCTGTTTCATATTAAAGTTTCACGTGTCGAAAACTACGACATAAAACTTGCCATTGAGATCGGCCTTAAGGCCACCAGGCCCCGGTCCAAAAAAAAACAATTTTCAGAGCAACTCCACCTCTACACCAGGTACCGGTCCAAAAAAACAAAAATCAATATTTTTTCTAAAAATAATTCTCGGTCCCTCAAAATCACTGCTCCCTCAAACGAAGAGGAATATTTTTTTCTCAATCCCCTTTCTTCCTCTATCACTGACATCCCAGTGGAACAACCGTTGTCATGCTCTATCACTGACATCCCAGTGGAACAACCGTTGCAATGCCGAGGCAGGCGGGGACCGAGTGGGCGAGCCTCCGAGTAACATCATAAATTCAATCTCTGACACCGTTTAAAAAACAATCTGTGACACGGTCTGATGTAGAGGCTCTACATCTACGGCGACATCGTGTGTGTCAAATCAACTGATCAACACACTGGCACATACGTCGTGCAAATGAAAACCCCACATGGGAAAAAAAAGAGCATCCAGATCTCGAACTGCATAGTAACAAGATAAACACGGTGCCCCTTTGAGGAAAATAAATCACAATTCATTTTTCTTTAACTACGTGCGCGCCATTTCATTTCAGTAAGGTAGAAAAGAGTACACAAGGCCAGGTAAAACCTGCCCCAAAACAAACACGCACACACCACACACCAAAAAGTCAAAAGGATGCGCCACAACAGAGGTTAGCCGACCCAGGATAACGGGGACTAAATTTCCTGGGGAAGCGAAGCTAGGTTTATGAAAAAGCACAAGCAAAACAGTGCGCAGACTCTAAAAAAAGTAAACAGACTACAAAATGCGACAAGAGAATAGAAAAAACAGTGTAGCTAGGACATCTCCTTGAATCTAGCCAAAGCCTTCTTCTGGATGATGGTTTTGTAGCTGTCCCCGGCTTGGGCCTCCAGGGATGGATCAGCCTTCCGCTGCTGACTTCCCAGTCCAGCCCTGACGTCCACGGATTTTGCCTGGACTGGTTCCTTGATACCGCTGCCATCCTTTCCGAGACCCTGGATATTTGCGAAGTAGTTGCAAGAAACAAAAAACAATACAAATGCACACTCACATCAGAAGGAATACAAGACAATATTTCGCACATTCCCTCAAGGAAATATGGGCACACTGATTCCCCCTGCATTCAGTCACTTATTGGGCCCAACAAACTATTATTCATTCGCAATAGACATTTTCTCGCTCAGGCTAAATACTCAGTGACTATTGATTCTAACACGGTAGAGTCTAGACACAAAGGAAGCACATGGACTCAGAATTAACTAGTCAAGACACAGAGGTATACTTCATTAGTTATTTCTGCAAAAGGGATCAACTAGACAAGCTTAAGATTTGCTCACCGATACTAACAGCTTACCAAGCTCCACAACTTCAATTAAAACACTTGCATTATTAAAATAAATTTCATACTTCTACCTTATTACAAAATAGGCATATTTGCCGGTTTTTTCTCAAAATAATTTACATTAATCGGATTCCAAAGTCAGATGCATTTGCAGTAGCATGAGAAATAAAAAGGGGGCATAAACACTCAGACATTGTAAAGAAAATGCTATCAAGCCTGAGAGCATCTCAATCAAACTGAGAAATGTGGAAGATGAACTTACCAGTCCCTCTTGCCACCCCATGTTGCGTAGAATACGGTTGCCCACATTGCTTTCGTCGATTGCTCTATCAGAGGTAATAATTTCATAGTTTTCACTGTTGCCAATTTCACCACTGGAACGTTCACCAACACCAGGAGGAAACGGCATCGACCCTATCTCACTTGAACCCTTTCGGGACGGATAGTCACCAGCTTGACAACAGGTAATTTCCAGAAAATCAATAAAAATCTTACAAGCAAAACCGAAAACATCATCCCTAAACGTTGGGTCATGGACATTCCAATAGTAACAAAAAAAAACTAGAAATAACAAGTCAGCCTTATATAAGCATTTATATGAAACTGAGCATACTGCCAACGATGCCTCAGCAAAATGATAATGATGAGAATAACAAAAATAAATAAATTTCTGGGCTGACAGTATGTTGCTGTTACTAACACATTGTGATGAAGGAATGACAATTGAAAAACTGACAGCAATTGTACATGATAAAAAATTTAAAGTGTATTCTTACTTGAATCCAATCCAACAGTATCAGTGCCATGAGATGATCCATAAAGATTTCGTCTTTCTGCAGCTCGATCTCTGTACTGAGATTGTCCTGGTGCCTCAGAAAACCGACGTTTACCACTCCCAGAAACTCCCGATGAAGTATTAGAGACTAAGGCAGACACATCAGTTTTGAATGGTGCAGGAGTTACAGGTGCCTCCAGACTTGTCATTAACCCACTTGCTCTTGTGGTTATAGTGATGCGGGAGTCAGTGCTTCCAGTATCAGATAATGCATTAAGCGTAGTATCTGACTTGATCACTCCTCTAGCAGAACCTCTTATGACACCCATAACTGTAGACCCTAAGCTGTTACTCACAGGTCTAGGCTTTACATCGGAATCCAACATTTGGGTCAATGCAATTCCTTGGCCAAGAGAACTATCCATAGCATTTTCAAAGTCAGAATTCAGCTTGCTTTTCAAAGAGAATCCAGGTCCCCTATGTGATTGATTAAATTTATCATCAGAACTTGATGGTTCTTTGTCATCAAGTGCAATTCGTGCGGCCTGCCCTTCTTGATTCCTTTGCTTCCACATAGCTAGGACATTGTTCATCTTCTTCTTATTAGCTACGAGACTACTTTTTGAGGACAATTTAATCTCTTTTGCCTTCTCCTTTTCTCTCTTTTCTGCAGCCAGTGCTGCATTTGCAGCAGCTTGAACAGCATCAGGAAGTGAAGTTTTCTCACTTTGTTTAACTGTGGCAGCAGGTGCAGAGATCACAACCTTTTTGCCACTATTACTATCTGAGGTCTTTGTGTTTTCACTGGCCGCCTCCTCGGATGCCTTAGTATTGCTCTGGTCGTTACAAGGGACATATTGTTGAGTTTGTTGATCGTATGAATACCAAACTCCAGAGTTGCTGTCATAGTAAAGGCCTACAACAAACAAGATTACATATTAAAACATAAATGGAAAAATATCCGTACATTACCGACAAAATTAGTCATGGTTTTAACAAAATTTTGATGCAGTAGACTCAGACTTACCAGTAGTTCCATCATAATAGAATCCAGATGCAGAATCATAGTAGTAACCAGATTTTTCATCCCAAACAAATCCCGACTGAGCTGTACCACCGTCTTTTTGAGATTCAGAGTTGATGTTCTGTTTATCATCAGGATTGTACTCTTTTGGAGCCCAACCTATGGCATCATACTGGTCCAACAGGCAACGGTATTAAACCAGTGAGCAACATGTCTACAACCTGTCTAAACTATGTGCTTAGTAACATGAGAATGTGATGAAGGTCAGTCCCCTGTCCTTTTTCATTCTGCTTATTTGGCATCTTAGCAATTTTTAAATGTGGTCCTGATTCTTTTTCGTACTTTCCATTTCCATTAGTAACTATCAAAATACTGTAATAAAGAACAAAGTAATATAAATGGATATCCTATATAAATAGAAACGGTAAATGTTTAATCTTACAGTGTCAGCCTGTCAGGAACTATAACAAACCTGCTGAGCAAATGATGCAGCCTCAATGGCAGCTGCAGCAAGGCTGTTTGACTGCGAACCACCTGATGCAGGTCCATGTGTACTTTTAGCATATGCTACACGCAAAACCTGACCGTTTTTTTCACGTGTAATCCCATTTGTAGCTTCCAGAGCTTTCGTAGCATCTTCCACCTGTCCCAACAGGATGTTGAAAATTGTCAGGAACTATATACATCAAAAAAAGAAAAGTTCAACTCAATCTACCAGACAACACTACTTACCGAATGGAAATGAATGAAAGCAAAACCTCTAGACACATGAGTAAACTTATCCCGAACAAGGCGGATGTCCTGGTGAGAAATAGCATGTAATGTGTCCAGAAAATAAGAGAAACCTAATCAAGCAATTAGTTTATTCCCCACCTTTATTGGTGCATGCTTAGCAAATTCGTACCGAAGCATTTCCTCATCAGCATTTTCATCCAAGCCACGAACAACTAAAACATGAGTTGGAGCTGCAAATGACCACAACTAAATAAGACAGCACAATACACACTTCACATAATTCCAGAACTAATAAACTATGAAAGCACAAAACTTGCCTAGTTCAGATACCCTTCTCCCAAAATGTGGAGTGGAACCTGTCGCATCAGCTGGTAGGGCATCCTCAGTACGAGGTTCATTGCACTATGCAAATACAAATAAACATATGATTAGCCAGAGCAAAAACACAAAACTAACTAGTTACCCAGCTATTAACTTAGCAAAAATGAGGCAAAGTAGAGTGGTAGTATTCATGCACATATAGAAAAATAGAGAATTGCACCACCCTATGGCAGTGTTCTTTTAGAACAAACTAACAAGTAACAAGTAGACGAAATCCAACACATCACCCTGCCCTGCTACTAACCCACTCACCAGTTAAAGTACAGGCCACGATGGTCAGGACTCAGGAAAGTTGCAGATGAGATGAGGAATTGTACAGAAACTGGTGTTCATGTGGTGTAGGTGGGCCGGGGAGGGGGGCGATGGAAATGTGATATGTAAAATAACATCCTTACAAGTACCTGAAAACAGGAGGTCCTGCGGGCAAAATTCATACATCCGCATATATTACAAATCCAGTCACACGGTGTAGTAGCAGTCCTGTGCCCATAAGTAGGCCTTGTAAAATTTTCTTGTCCAAGAGAAGGCCCAACCATCCCACCGGTTGGTTTACTACTGCAGTAAAGACAGTGTTAGAATTAACTGCACTGGAAGGAATTTTCATATAAAGGCATGAGCACAGAAAGCTAGTATACAACAATAAAAGGAAGACAAGACTCGGGCCCCACCCACCCAACCCACCCACTAACAGAACCTTGTTGATGTATAAGGATCACAAGGACCTTCCCATGGTAGCATAATGAAGTAACACCACTTTTCCCCACTGAAATCTTACAGAACTGCTTAATCTCTTTATTAATGAACTCTAATTGAATTAGAGTCAATGCAATCCCATGTGACCTAAGGTCATCAAAATAACTACACCTCGATTCCAATCTATATGTCACTTTACCTTTATCCTAAGTCAATCTTCTCTAAATTTGACCAAGTTTTCAGAAAAATGTAATAACATCTACAGGTTCAAATAAATGCAATATCAAGACCTGTCTCATGGAGATTTTAGTGAAACTAAATTGATGCTGTACATGTTGGCATGTTTTTTTATAAACTTGGTCAAAGTCAGATAAGTTTGATTTAGGACAAATCTCAAATGGCCTATAATTTGAATGAAGAGAAAAGAGAAATTAGAGTATCATGTTTGGTTACATGCTATCCTACTATGAGAATTATTGGATTGCTAATTGCCCTTTTTGTTTCCACTTACAGCAGACTCGATTATAATCGCCGTACCATGGGGATTTTTTTCAATTCTCGATTGTGCTATTACAGAAAAAAACAGAAATAATCAAAGTGTTTGGTAGGAGTCTTGGAGATTATAAGAAGAAACAAACATGGCCAATACAACTAGCTTATAATTGCCCATGCCATTTACAGAATATACGGCCGAGACACATGAGAACTTCATAGCTAAAGGCAACCTCAAATAAAAAAAACATAGTTAAAAAAGATACAAAAAGGACAATAATTCCAAAAGCATAATATACAACACCTCAAGACACTAATTTAGTGGAAAAAAAATGTGCAACCATGCACTGCATACTCATTTATTTGCCAGCACACTAGCAGAGATTGCATAGGATGGAGTTTGTATAGGATGGCGATGAAACAAACTGATTTCTAAATAGAAAAAAACGTATACCTGTACTGAAAGAACACATTCCTGCCATCAATTTCGAGACCATTCTCTCCATTAGCTTCCATCATTCTACGAGCAGCTTCCTGTGGAGAGGATACAGCTTTGTTAACAGTACATGAAAGTTAGGATGAGTGATGTAATAACAGTAACACTTGGTTGATTAATACCACAGTGGGGAAGTCAATAAAAGCAAATCCACGAGACATGCCAGAATTCCGTTCCTTGATCACACGCACACTGCGTAGAGGCCCCCACTGAGCCTATAAGAGAACAGATGAAATGATTAAAGCAAACCAGACAATACACTTTCAACCGGTGCAACAAGTTATTAAGAGGAACTTGTACAAGAATCTGATATAGGTCGTCATCATTAGTCTTCAGGGACAGTCCCTTGACAACAACAGTGGCAGATGGGACCTGCAAACATGAATGCAAACTCATGGTTTGTAAATTCCAAACCCACTGCCACAAATGTATGTATGTATGTATGCATGCATGTCCATACCATTGAATCACCATGCCTCCGATCATCCCAATCATATTCCCTTCTTCTGTCAAATCGATTATCATCATACAGGTCATCTCTTTGGTTCCGACCATGACTTCTCACACGAGGAGATCTTGATCTAGACTGTGATCTTGATCGGCCATCATGCCCATGTGATCGAGAACGGCTATGGCGCATGTATGGACTTTCCTCTCTTTCACGACTTAATCCACTTCTTTCACATTCGCTCTCACATGAATCATGTCTTCTCCAACTACTATCTCTCCTGCCTCTCTCATAGTCAGAATCGTAACCGTAACGACCGTATTCATGATCTCTCTCATAGCTGTCCTCCTGCTTTGGTGAGAACTGCGGTACCGGTCTTCAAACTCACCATGAAACTCCGCACGTTCTCTGCTTCCAATCCTTTTGCTCCTATCAACACCAAAATCACGGTGACTGCCAGATTCATAATAGTTGTCAGTAGCATGATAATTATCACGGAGTCTATCAACTCCTTTGTATGAATCAAACTGATTATGCTTTCCATCATTGCGATAATCAGCGTTGTGCCTTCTGTGATCTCTTGCAGTTGCATATTCCTCATCATGATTCCTTCGAGGCTGAGACCACATTCCACCAACAGAGGGTGGTGGTGCATGCATATTTCTATCATGTGTATCCTGACAGAATGCACCCCTCCCATATGTATCTCTAGGAAAGCCTTCATCCACAGATCTCCTACCATTGTAGGCCCCACCAGACCTGCAAATTAAGTTAATAGGGGAAGATGTGGTAATATGGCTAAGCACTATATATATAATAAGTATTCAAGGCATGACACAAATCAAAAAAGAGGAGAATTTGTTGAAGAGTTAATCCAGTACCAAATAAAACCATATCTCGGCTTACTAGAGAAAATAAAAAAAAATATTCGACATGTTTTACAGGAATAAAGGACATGAATACCCCAGTTAACACAGCACTAGAATGACTAGTTGACTTACCTAAAATCTGGCTCATTGATTACACCGTGCCCATTTGGTGCCTGTAGATTCAACAGAATAAGTTGAGTCAGCAACAAATTCTACAGAACAGGCAGGTAAATCCATTCCATTTAAGCAACAGCCTCTTCTTGAACTCCTTTACAACTAACGCTGGATACACAGAGGCCAACCGCATGGCCAAAATTCTGCTATTTCATCATCTTCAGTAGTTAGTAAAGGAAAAGACTGCAATTACACTGTTGTTCTCCCATCCATGTTGTGGAGCATAACGCCCATGATCCATTTCCAAAATTCAGCACTTGTGTTATCCTGCAAGGTTCTTGGCGATCTTTACAACTTTTGAGTACAAATTTTTCTTTGTAGCCTGTAAAGAAATACATGGAATGATAGAGTTAAGCACCGGACCAGAAGGAACCCCCAATATGGCCACCAATAATAATTTGATGTTTGAGAAAATTGTTAATATTTCCTGGCATGAAATTATTGGCTATATAATGCTTAGGCCTGTCTGGAATGAAATACTTTTGTGGAAACAAATGAAGTAGTCAAGAATTTCAATGAAATTACTTTTAGTTCAAAATGAGGCTATATAAAATGCTAGTATTTTGTGAATCCAGACGTATGTTAGCATTACTACAACAAGAACAACCTTACACATAACAGAACTTATGAGACATTGTAATAGATTTTTACATGATTAATGTATAATAGTAATACATATGACTCGTCTGACATAAACATATGAAAGTGTATGGCAGGGTGGGATCAAAACTATCAGAAGAGGCCTAAATTGTTTTTGCTTCCATACTTGTCCACAAACGAAAACGAAAATGATACTGAAGAAAGTGAGTCCAGCACCACAGCCAGTCAATAATGCATAGTATTATAGTAAAAACAGCTACGCAATACTATACATAGGAATGAATGAATGATAACACACACATGTAAACCGTACATAAGTGACAGATTAAAATAGCAAAGCCTATGGGAGGGTAGGGTAAGCAAAAAACGCCATCAAGAGTTTCTGGCCCAAGACGATAGATCATTAAAAGGGTAGAAACCATTATCATCTCCATATTCATGGTTTCCGGGTTTTTTCACAAAAGCACAATTAAACTTTGAAAATGAGCCCCGTTGGTTTCTGTTACTGTTTCTGTTTTTGTTTCCGTTTTCCCAATATAACGCGATAAAACATCGAAAACAAGCCCCGGTAAATGATATTATCCACTTATGCTTTCATGAGTTCATCCCTAGCTGGGCCCAACACCAAGGTCATAATTAAGAAGTCTATGGGCTTATTATTCTTCATAACACACAAGATAAGAACTAAGGGGATTCATCCTAGTGCTAATGATCCACCGATAACTAAAATGTATCTCAGGAAAATTTAATCGGTCAGAGAAGTAAATATAACAATTTGATTGATAGTAAACATATCTTGAGACTTCAATTTCAAGTTGGGCATGACCAAAAGATAAATACATGTAAACTGAATAAATCCCATGCTATAAGGTTGGCAGCATGTCTGAATTAGTCAAGTTGCTTGAGCGTCTAAAACCTCAAAGTATCAAATTCTGGTATATCAGCTAAACCCAACTATAAATTAACAGTCTCAAAGGAATTAAATTCATCATAGGCGTGAGGACAGAAAAAGCAAACCTTCAACACGGGCTTTATCTGCAGGCTGTCCACAAGTTGCAGGTCCGATGGTCGAGGTCGTCGGAGGTGGACTGGATCTGCAGGCTGTCGTCGTTGCGGATCTGCAGGCCGTCGTAGTGGCCGGATCTGCAGTGGCGTCGACCGGCACCCGGGCTACACCGACGAGATGGCGAGGAGATAGGACTCCGGGGGAGAGGAACAGGGATGCCGACGCCGGAGCGATAACGGCAGGGTTGTTGCCGCCGGTGACCAAACCCTACAACCGCCCGCGGCGGCGCTTGGTGACGGAGAAAAGAGAGGGGAGGCCGAGCCGAGTGGTGCAGAAACGGTGGAGTTCACGCTTGACCAACCTTACACGAAATACGTCGCAAAAAAAAACTTACACGAAATATAATATTTATATTTATATCTCTATATATAATTTTATGATAAAAATATATATCACTCCCTCTATTTTAAATTATAAGACATCTCAATAATCTTGGAGAGTTAAAATATCTCAAGTTTGACCAAAATTATACGATAATATAATAAAATTTATGATGACAACTAAGTATCATTATATTTTTTATCAATTATATTTTTATACTATTTGATGTCATAAATTTTTTTAATTTTCTATATAATTATTGGTTAAATTTAAGATGCTTTGACTTTATGAGATTCTTGGAATGTCTTATACTTTGGGATAGAGAGAGTATATGATTAATAATTAATCTAGTGATACTTATTTTATAACATAAGTATTGATATCTTTTTATATGAATTTAATCAAAGTTTAAACTATTGACTTCTCGAAAACAAGAATTGTAATTTTTTTTAAGAATTGAGGGAGTAATTTTTATTTAAAAATAACCTCAGTGGAACTATTTCCTATTTCAAAACTAAGAGCATCTCAAAACAGTCTTTAAATCTAAGTTTTTTTTTGCAAAATTGAAAAAAAAAGGCTCATCTTCAACAAAACCAAATCCCACCTCCTAATCGTTCGGCACTTGGAAAAAAACAACCCCAGACACGGATATCATCGTGGCAAATTGGAGTTAGGACCATGGGAAAAAATAAGTATGATAAGTTTTTGATATAAATGTATAAGAGAAAAAAGTGTCTTTACTATAATTGAAAACTTCTAAAAGAGTGGGAGCCTAGATCTCACCCTCTGACCCCACAGCAGGTTTCTCACCCTCCTTCTCACCCATGCTCAGGCTTCTCACTCCCTTCACACGCCCTCACGTGGCCCATTGCGCGGCGCGGGCGGCAACGATCACGGGCGGGGGAGGCCCAGACCAAGTTATGGAGGAGCACTAACCGAGGGGCATGCGTACAACCGCCTAGGTAGCTTCGGTGGCGCCTAGGCGACGGACGCGCCGTCGCAAGCCCCAACGGCTAGTTGTTGTTCATTCAAACGGGCGACGAACGTTGCACTTCAGCGTCCGGCGTAACTAGCTGAAAACAACCCTCCCTATAAGGTTGACAGACGCTCCTCAGCGTCTGACGCCACGTCGACAGACAGCGTCCGTCGCTCTCGAGCTTTCTTGTAACTCTGTGTTAGGCCGACGGACGCTTGGGGGTAAACACCCCAGCGTCTGGCGCTTCTGACTGGTCCGTCGCCCAGAAAATCTCTCTCTCAACTTCGTTTTTCATCGCGATAAATAAGAAAGTTGTTATAGGTTATCTTACGGTCATCATATGCTTGCTTAGAGCTAAGGTAGTCAAGTGTGCACCACACCTGTCGAGGAAATACGCGTCGCAGTCTACCTAGGGGGTACCCCACCATAGTAGATTGTAGGCGGAGGTGTGGCGACGGCGATCAAGCGTAACACAGAGAGCGTAGACACGGCGATTTAGAAAGGTTCGGGCCGGCAAATCGCCGTAATACCCTACGTCCTGTGTGTTTGGTGGCTGGATTGATATGAGTATTATGTTACAAGACTCGTAGATGCGATCTAGGGGATTGTAGAGGGATCGTATTGGAGGGGGTCCATGCCCGCCTTATATAGCCGGGGAGCAGGGTTACAGTTTCCATATCCTAGCAGATCACGATCGGCCCCTTTAGGTAAGGGATCCGAGCCTATCTTCTAGAATCCTTCTTGGCGAGCAAGGCTTCTTCGGAGTCCTTGGCGAGCACGACGGATTGGTCGCGTGCCGCAAGGCCTCGTGGGCTGGGTCGTCGTCTGGTCAGCAGGCCCATAAGGTCCCTGGGGATATGCTGAGGTAATATCCCCAACAAGTCCCCGAGCACGTTACATCCTTCTGGCGAGTCAGCAGCATCTTCTTCGGAGGTGTACACCTGGCCGACGTCGCGTGAGGTCGTCATTGTAGGGTCCCGACCAGGTTATCTGGTCGGGCGGTGGTCGGAGAAGCCTCCCGGCCAGGTCGGGCCGGTCGAGGACGTCGTGGCACGATGTGCGAGTAGATTACCTTCGGTGAATGTTGCGTCTGCCCGTCAGAGGATGTGACGTGCTGAAGAAAAAAACTTTTGAACGGCTTGTTCCCTGGTGAAGTGTACCTACTTAAGCTCTACAATAAGACAACAAGAAGCAGCAGAGGTTTGTCGAGAAGATAAACATGTACATTCATCGCAAGGTGAAGTGTACCCACTTAGTCCCCGGGCTTGGTAGCAGGTGAAGTATGCACGTGGTGCCGAGCTTTATAAGGATGAAAGATGCATTAGTGAATATAGGTAATGAGTAAAGCATAAGTTTTGCAGAAAACGACTGCGAATACCCGCAGTCCCCGAGCCTGATGTAAGGAACTGTAAGGTTCTTGTATCAGGATTATAGAAAAGGTGCTGAAATATGAGTTTAGTAGAAACGACAGCGAATACCCGTAGTCCCCGAGCCTGATGTAAGAGACTTGAAAGGTTCTTGTTTCAGGGTCATGTTGCTTTATTTGCAGTCCTCGGGTGTTTTGCTGTTTGGTGTCGTCGCTGCTTCGCTGTGGAGGCAGTCCCCGAGCCTGGCTTGGTGTATCCCAGGACAGAGTCCCCGAGCCTTGTCGAGTCTGCGAACAGGTGGTTGAGTCGTCGCTTCGTGTCGGTGTAATCCCCAAGTGGCGTTGTAGCGGATGTCCTGCGAGATTTGTTTGACTGGTGTACTGTAGCTATGTTATTATTCTTGCCAAAAAAGAAATCATAACAAGATTGTATGCCCAATCCCCGGGACTGTGGTGTTAGTAGTTTTTAGGAAGTATTAGTCAAAAATTATGGAAATTATCCGGAGGAGAATACGAAAATAAAGTAAGGTGGGTTGTTGGGCCGTATTAACCGTGTGTTTAACAGCCCAAAAACCGACGTGAGGAATTGGTGTCGTGGCGGTTCTGTATTTGTCCGTTGCGGTTTCCCAAAAACCCTGGAAGATGAAGCGCCGCACCGCTTGTATAAAGGATGAATCCGCGGTGGAACGGGAACGGTCGCGTCGTTTGGTCTTCACCCGAGCGTGTGTAGGATTCGAAGAGGCGCGACTTCATTGTTCGGGATATTTGATTAGAGCGGAGATTCGACTATATATCTCCGTGAAGATCCGGGTGAGTACCGATTCCTATTGTGTCGACTTCTTTTGCATTGTTTAGCCGCAAGGTCTTGAGAGGGTTTTTCGGCGCTTAGTCCGTACAGGTTTGGTGGAAGCTGGTGGCGCGCATCTTGCGATGGATCTTGCTGCCATGATGGCCCTGCCGGAAGACTTGGCATTTCGGATCCTTCTTCATGTGATTGATGGTGGCAACAATGTGCGTGAGTATGTGAAGATTCGCCCAATCTGCCGCTTCTTCCGCGACTTCTGTGACGATCCGTCGACGATTCGTCTTGTGTCCCTTAGGCGTGTCCAGGATTATTGTCGGCCCTACTTCCCTTTTCTGGAGACTGCCTTCGAACAGCGTTTTCTTGATGCCGACCACCAGGAAGTTGTGTTCTTCCGTGGCCTGGAGCTACTAATGATGTGGGGGCAGGATCCTGCTGGGCGATCATTGATTGGTAGAGCGGTCGCGGCTGGCGACGGTGTTGCGATGTACTTTAGGGCCATGATGTTGTATTATGTAGATTCGTCGAACTCGGAGACGCCTGCCCTCATCGATTGTTTTGGCGGTGGTGCCCTTCCCGACGGTCGATTTTGCGATAAAGGCCTTTGCAGTCTTCGGGAGCATTCTCGCAATGATCTTCATGTCATCCGAAGGCGGCGGTGGATTCATGCCCCAGAGGATGTTCCGAACTTGGTGGTCATCGTCGAGCCTCATGTTTGTGTCTGGGAGGGATGTCGTCGCTTTGGTCGGGACGGTGGCGACATGTCTGGGATCATTATGTACTGCAGTCTGCAATGCCAGGTTCGGCATGAGTTCGATCTCCGGACTAGGAATGTTAGTGAGGTGGTTGCTTATCGCATCAATAGGATGAGGTTGTAGTTGTTAGGTGCTTTATAGAAGCATTGTCCTTTGTATTTGGGCGTGTCAAGGAATTTTGCCATCCATTACTTTGCTGCGGGGCAGCTATGACTTGTCGCTCAGGTTCTGGTGGTTGGACGTGTAAGTGAAAAACTGCAAAGCTGTTATATATCCGGGCGGTGAGCTTTTGTTTCACTTGTATGTCCTTTACTGCCTACTAAGTCGTGAGTCGTAGCGATGAACGTTCGGCCTTGGTTCTCAAATGGTCCATATTGTGGGGCTAGCGCCACTGCACGCGTAGGATACATAAAGATTCCCAAGGAGGCGCGCAGTGACAACCCGCGACGCAGAGGGCGAACAGCTCATGCACGCTTAGGGAGATGTCATGGACAAGGCCTTTTCCTAAGAGGCTCGATCATGGCGTGACTTTGGGCCTGTGGAGATCGTTCCTGCAGACGCTGGGCGCAAAGACAGGCTGCTTGTAGAGTCGTCGACTGTATCGTGGTCGTGCACAGATTCTGGGTGCGCGACCTCATGGATACCGACCCTAGCACTATCGCCCGACTTCTGGGGAAATGCTGCTAGGGAGGCCTGTCGATGTAATCATAGCGCTTAGGGTAGCTACTTTTACTCGTTATGGTTAACCGTCAGACCAGCTTCGGAAGCTTTCTAGTCGCGGTCATGCTGTTTGGAGAAACGTCTTATTGTGTTTTTTGGCGAGGTCGTCGAACACTATGGGAGTGTTTTGGAGAGATCGTCGATCGTTATGGCCTTGGTCGTGCACACCGTCATGCGTCGTGGGCGTCTTTTATAAGTGTCGGACGCCCCAGTATCGCGTGGTAGGCTGTCTCGAAATCGGCGACGACGAAGTTAATGTTCTCGATCCTGAAGTGGTTCTTGTCGCCGAATTGCACAAGTAGGGTGATCTGCCCTATTGGTGTTGACGCCCTGTCTGGAATGATACCCCAGAAGGAGAAGTTTGCTGCTAGGAGATCTTTCTTTGAGTAGACAAGCTGGCGGAATGCGTTGGTGAAAATGATGTTGATGGCGCTGCCACCGTCGACCAGTACCTTCCTGAAATAGCATGTTATGATGGTTGGGTTAATGATCAGCGGGAAGCGACCTGGATATCTGTAGTCTGTCCACTCATCTTCTCCAGAGAAACTGACTGGTTGGTCCAACCAGTGGAGCGGAGGAGTTTCGATCGTGTTTCCTCCTGAGGCAGCTAGGGAATACACGTCCTGGCGGGTTTGGCGGGATCTTCTTTCCTCCTCGACGATCACGCTGTCCCCAAATATGGAGTATGTCGTCGAGGCTGGTCGGAACTCTGGCGCTGGTGGTCCTTGGTCCTTGCCTGTGTCTTCCCCGTCCTTCTTCTGTCGTTTATCTGCCTTGTCCTTCGTTGTCATCTCGATGAGTTCGCAATTTCGCAAGGAGTGTTTGGAGTTCTTATGTATGGGACATTGTCCGTCGAGGATCTTCTCATAGCTTTCGTTGTAATTCTTCTTTGGGCGAGCGTCCGTGCTTGGGACATAGCGGTTGTTTTGCCTGTGGTCGTACCTCTGCGGTCGGCGTTCTGAGTTACCTGACCAGTGGTCGCGATGGTCGCTGGATCCTTTCTCGTTTCGGTAGTCTGGTCAGCGATTGTTGTCCCTTGCTCGTTCTGGAGAGCGGGAGTAGTGCCACCTGTTCTCTCTACTGCGAGTGGCGTCGTCTTGATTGGTGTAGGGGTTGGCAATCATCATCATCTGTTCTATGGTTTTTACGTTCTTCCGGGCCAACTTGTTTCGGAGGTCGTCTACTCGCAGACCGTTGGAGAAGATGGCGATGGCTTCCGGGTCAGAGATCTCTGTTATGCTCAGGCGTTTGTCAGAGAAATGCCTGATGTATTCTCGAAGGCTCTCGTTACTTCTCTGGCGAACGGTTTCTAGGTCGTAGCGTGTTCCTGGCTGGATGCACGTGGCTTTGTATGTTTCAATGAAGATTTCCTTGAGGTCTTCCCAATTGTCGATGGTGCCTTCTGGGATCTTCTGTAGCCAGCCGATGGTGGATGTTGACAGCATTACTGGTAGGTAGTTTGCCATCATGTATCGGTCTCCTCCAGCGGCATACACGACAATCTCGTATGTGGAGGCCCATTGTTCCGGATCTGCCTTGCCGTGGTATTTCTCCACTGATGTCACTCTGAAGCTCTGGGGCCAACGGATGGCACGCAAGTGGGCTGAGAAGAGGCGTAGTCCCCCGGTAGCTCTGGGTGCTGGCGCTCGATTGTATCTAGGGTTGTGATACTCGTCATCGTCGTACCTTGGGGATCCGCGTCGGTGTTGTCTCGGAGGGCTTTGACATGGCGGGGTTGGTGACTGGTGACGCCGGATTCGGACGTCCTCTCTGTCATCATACCGTGGGGGTCTCTGTCTTCGATCTCTCGGAGGGCTCCGGTACACAGGTTTCGGTGTTCGACCACAGCGGCCCTCGTCGTGGTCTTCCTCATTGTGTCCTGGGGATCCTCCTTGGTGCGGTCTTGGAGGGCTTCGTGAGTGGTTCCTGCTGTGGGACTGACCCGAGGACTCGATCACTCGCTGCTTCTTTTTTACCTGGAGTGAGGCCGCCTTGATGTGGGCGTCTATCTTCTCGACCACAGGCGTGCCTTGGAGTTTGGACAACTCGCAGATGGCTGCCTCTAGATTAGCGCTGGGGGTTGAGTATACCGGGACGTTGCCCATCATCTCGAACTCGTACTAGAGATTGCGCCATGGGGGATGCCCATAAGGTCCCTGGGGATATGCCGAGGTAATATCCCCAACAACACCTAAGTCATCAAGCTCTCCTAAGTCAAGCTACTAGTCTCAACCCGTCTTGATAGTACGGTCAAAGATCAAATAAAGGCCTATCTAAATACTAAGTGTCCTTCATCTCCTTATGGCACTTAGACCTATTACTCTAGGGTTTTCATCATGTCTCTTTGAAATCCAAAACGATATCCATCTTGGGGGCTTAGTGATAACCATTTATGCCCATTCTCATTGATCACTATGGCTAAGCTACGCATAGCCTCTGCAAAACACACATTAGCCATAATAATCTTCATTTGTCGTTAATCACCGAAACCAATAGGACCATGATTCTTTAATATCCCTTTTTTGATGATTGACGACAATAATCCTCGAGTATAAGATAAAAGAGATGAATGGTTAGGATTTCAAGTGACTTGGTTTGGTTGAGCAAAGATTAGTGAATAAGAGTGAATGATACTTGCTCATCCAAGCCAAGCCACAACATGTACTCAAAGATATGAAATAGAATTGGAGTACCTCACATGATATGCTCAAAGATATATCAGAGTATGTCGTAGAAGCACAATCATTAGAGCATAGAGACATATCATGAAACAAGGGTGACAACTCACAATAAATATTAGTGAAGCATAAGAGTTTGTCACACACAAGTATCTCACAAACACCACACAAACATAGTGCATATAAACATAGACATGATGCATGAGTACGGGAAGTAAAATCCAAATCCCCCCTATCTTTGATACTCGACTCTCTCCCCCCCTTTGGCGTCTAGCACCAACAACTAAGCATCTGGAGCATCTAAGTTGGCAAGCTTGGACTCTGGTAGCCTCTGAACAGTAGCCTCCTGCTGCTCCTCAGACTCTGGTGCAATGCCTGTCTATCTAGTGTGAGGCCTATCTGTCTAGTGTGAGGGCCCTGAGCACGTCTGCCACCGTGAAGAACCAGCTGACTCATGTTATACTCTGGAAAGGCGGTGGTTGACTGGGTAAGAGTGGTAAGAAGCACAACTAACTCTCCCCGAGAAATCATTAGAAAAGAAATCCAGTGGGCATACTAGAGCTGCCAGTGACCTCTTAAGTCTGCTGCTATGATATCCTCCATCTCACTGACAAGCAAGTCCCAAATATCGAACTTCACCATCCTGACAACGTGAGCTAGGAGCCACAGCTGAAGTCGAGTGAGTGTATGTCGGGCTCCTACTCGGGGAAGAATGGTACGCCTGAGTACCTCGTGTAGAGTACTGGCAAGTAGTGTAAGGTCACGCGGTGTGCGACTTGACCCGTCTCCAAATGGCTGCAAGAAGGACGGCCTGACAAACTCAGTCGACGACACCACTCCGTCGTGTGGTCGACGAGGTGCCTCCTGGTCACCGTAGCACAAACTGTGGATCCTCATCTCTGAGGCCTCGAGGTGAAAGATCTCTTTGAATCTGGAAGTTGTAACCCTGTAGTCACGACCTCTGAAACCATAGTGAATGAACTCATGATCTGGAGAGATCCATAGAGAGGCATAGAACTGTCTCACCCAGTCCTCCTGGTAGGTGCCAACATGACCCATCAACCCGGTCAAGCCCTGTAGGTACTGTAGGTGCTAAGCAATATCTAGGCCACCGACATTGATGATGCACTGAAGGGGGCAGACTCTGTGCGCCCGGAGTGGTGCATCGGTCTCAACATACCCTCGGTAGAAATCCTCGTGCAGAGTGGTGTAGAAAGTTGGACTAGGACGAGGGTCTCGCTGACCGGGAAACCAAGACTGAAAGTCCACAAAACGCAGAGTCTGAATCTGCTTGGCCGTGAGAGCTCGGACCTGGTGTCTCACTAGGTCTGGCAGACGAGGTCCAGGTGGACTATCAGGCCTGGATGGCACCGAGCCACGAGAGCGTGTGACCTGTCTAGCCATCAACTCCTGAACTGAAGAGTGGCCCGTGGCCTCTGCCTGCTCGGTCTCCTCTGTCTCTGTAGCCTCTGGGGGCTCAGTCTCTAGAGCAACCTCTATCTTTGAGCGCGAGGGGGACTCATGATGCGCTTCACGGCGAGGAGAGGAACCAATCCTCAAGCCAGCATGACGTCCACCCCTGCTAGGTAATCTCTGCTGCCTCGGCCACTGCTAGTGCTGCCACTAAATCAGGATCCATTAGTGGCCTCTTTCTCTTCTTCGATACTTGCTTCTACTTGCCCTTCCCCCGATTAGTGGGTGGACACGGTTGAGAGTTCCTATGTGATTTTGGTAATTGAGTGACAACTTAGGTGAACTAATATGTGTTTAAGTGACATATACATAGGAAATTAGTTCAAGGTGATTGTGTGATGAAGGAGCTTATTGCACATGAGACATGACATGGAGTCATGTGATCAAGGTGGAGAAGATCAAGATGAGGCTTGGCTTGATGGACCGGTTCCAAGTGTGAAGGGCAAGCGAGTGATGCTTGGCGCCGATGGACCAAGGCAACGGTGAAGAGCAAGTGAGGTCAAGATCGATGAATCAACACGGTCATGTGATGATATGGAGTGGATCATATCATTTGACAAGTGGTTGGTGCATGTGCTGCATCAACATTGGAAAAGGAGATAGAATGGAATGCGCAAGGCAAAGGTATAACCATAGGGCATTTCATTTCACCGGTCATTGGAGTGTAGAGAAGCTTATGACCGGGTTTAGGATAGATAGCCGTACTATCAAGAGGAGCAAACTTGTTTGCATATCGGTTATCTAGTGCCACCGTGAGCGATCTATCTTTTTGATGAATTAGGATCGAGTGGCGCGGTAAGAGCAAGTGAAAATGCTTTGACAATGATTGTGAAAATGCTAACACACTTGCACAAGGTGGAGATCACATTTGTGTTAGCACATGAGAAGCAAGGAAGAAGAGGCAGCTCGGTTTGGCAAGGGAACGAGCTCCGAACGCAGGTCCAGACGCTAGGGCGTGCTCGGTCCGGACCAACGCGGATGCGTCCAGAAGCATACCCTAGTGTGCACTGTGCAGACAGAGGAGGTCTGGACGCTAGTTGTAGTCCAGACGGTGAACTCCGGACGTGCGTCTGGAGGTTCCACCGTCTCTGGGTTGGCTCTGTGTTGAGTCCGGACGCAGAGTGTGGTCCGGACGCAGGCTCTAGACTTGCATCCGGAGGTGCTGCTCGCTCTCGGGCGCTCTCGGGTGCTCTGGAATTTATTTCCGGACCCGATGAATAGTGAGTCCAGACCCTATGAACAGTAGAGTCCGGAGACACGTGGTGAAGCGCAGTGAGTGCGCCAACGGGCGATTTCAAACGGCTAGGAGGGTCCGGATGCACGTGTGATGGTCCGGCTAGGTGGAGTATCCGGACATTCCAGAGTCATCGATCTCGATAATGGGAACACCCCTCCATTCCGAGGCTTCTGCGAGGTTGGTCCTCGCCTGGACGGCGTCCCGGGGAGTACGCTGCACCTCAGAGACAGCACTCCGAGCCTGTACTCTGCCCCGGCGACGACTCGTCTCCGTCGCGGCCGAGGGCGGGGTGGCCGTCAACGTCGGGCCATTGAACCTGCCCTTTGCATCCCGCTGCTGTGATTTCGCCCACTCCGACTGCTCTAGATTGCGTTTCCTAGGTGCCATTCTCCCTCAGCGGCAGCGATGGTGGTAGGGGAAAACCCCAGGCGGAGGTTGCAGCGTTGGATGTGGAAAACCCCAGGCGGAGGCTGCAGCGGCGGATGTGGAGGGAGAGGGAGGATCACTAGCACCATGAGTTTTGGTTAAATAAAGTCATTCCCATGTCCTTACGAAAACACTTCAACGACGCAATGGTTTGAGTGACACAGTTTCATCCCCAGCTCCTGAGTTTGAAGCTTACAGGAGCCAATTTTGTGTGTATATTTTCCTTTTTGACTTTTTGTTTTATTTTCTAGGTGGCAAACTTTTATATAGCGCAATGATTATTACTAATTTTCATAAAGTTAAATTCCTAGCTACTTCACTGATCCTATGAAAAGGATTCACATTGCTTGGACAACATATCAAAGATATATATATATATATATAATATATTGCATAATTAAGGTACGACTTAATTAAGTTCGCCAATTATAAAAGGTTAGAACATATTGCCAATACAACTTCAGAACATAAGTACTTCAATTACATACTAATTTCTACGATTAGCCACCAAAATACTTCTGCCTTCTTCAAAATCAGGCTTAGTCATCCAATCTATCGGATCAATCAAAATACTTGCACTTGAGGAGGACACAAACATTCTCGGCCTTCTTCCTGATCTGCCAATTCACAAATCGGCAAGTTATTACCATCTATATATTTGAAATTTACTAAAGTTATGTTGGGAGAGCCATATATCACCTCTCTGTTCATCATCAATGGCCATTCTTTTGTCTCCTCATCGCTGTCATGACTAAATGAGCAATGAATCGTAATCTTCTTACTAATTACGATCACATGGTTGTGCTCAGTATCCTTCATGAACAAAATCAGAGTATATAATCAGGAAACATAAATCACGAACCCAATGAACATGTATTGAGCCAATCAACTCAGTATTGAACCAATGAACACAGTATTGAACTAATTTATACAATGCACGCTGCAAGGTGCAGGGGGAATCCCAATTCCAAGCACACAGAAAACCCTAATTAGCACATAGAAAACCCCAACTATCATACAATCTAGTACAGTATCTCCCAAATCTAAGCAGGGTCAGGGGAAAACCCCAAGTAGCACACAGGGGAGGTACTGGTATATGGCACATCGGCAATACCGCAATATGCATCAAACAAGAAAACTCAAAGTTTCGAACCCTAACCTCTTCCTGGGGAAGCACCTCAGGAACCTCATCGGGATGCCCATCCACCAGAATGTGTGTGGCCATCGTCCTCCTCCTCCTCGGGCGCGCGTTCCTGGTACCAACGGCGCCGGCGACGAACCTCCCGGACTCGTCGCGTTTCTTCTTAGCAGAGTGGTGCTCCATTGGAGGCGCATCAATGGCGGTGGCGGTGGCAGGAGAAGGGGAGGCTGGGAAATCATAGTCGAAGATGTGGGTGCGGGTTGCCCTAACCATGGTCGTGATGGAGGAAGACGATGATAGAGAAGGAGGCGGCAATGGAGGAAGACGATGCGACGAGAATGAGGCGGAGAGCGGGAGTTGATGGGACAGATTGGGAGTTGAATTGGTGGAAGACGCCGCCACCGCTACACTGATGCATGTAAAGGGAGACGAATTTAGTTATCTTTCACTGAATCGTGGGCCCCAGCAACATTGGACCCAGGCGTCATTGAGGCTTCACAGAGCCAATTGGGTATGTCATTTTACCGGCAAGAACAGGGGCCAAACTGCATGTAGAGTTGATCATCCATCGCTCACACGTACCCTTGTCACACAGTGAGAGATGTTGTACCACTTTCTACGAATAATTTGAAACTTTTTGTGGATGATTATGGAGGCGTCCCATGATGTTGTATGAATTTGTGCAATTTTTAGAACTAGTTTACCTATCAATGTAATTATGTTTTGATTTACTTCAAGATTAAATGGAAAACAACCCCTAAGGTAAGTAGAAAATTGTGATAACTGGCTTGGACTCTTCAGCTAATCACCAAATATAAGAAGGTAATGCGGTCAGGTAAATAAGAAAAAACAAAAGACAAAATAATTAAAGGGAGACATGCGAGCAACATGTATTTTCTTACTGTCACTGAATCAACTAATCAAAGGCAAACAAATCACAGGAAATAAAGCATCATCTCAGGTCATTTTTTCATTTGAGAAAGTGGTGATACAACTTGTTCACTAATCCTATAGATCACTCATATAGTTTAAGAAACTATATGAGTGACTCATATAGTTTAAGAAACTATATGAGTGATATGTCAAATATGCACTATATGTTATGTTCACTTTCTCAAATGAAAAAACGGCCTACATATGAAATGTAGATCTCAATGAGTTATGAAAACTTGGTATTCATGACTTTTTAATTTGGGATCATTTAAACTTCCGAAATCTTGCTAAAAGTTGTCATCTACTTAAATTCAAAATTTAGTTTGTTAAAACTTTGTCAAATGGAGTTTTGGATAAAACAATATTTGTAGATCTCGATGAGTTTTACAACTCTCTTGTTATAAGTTTTTAAATTTGAGATCATTTGCTATCTCAAAATTAGTTTTGAAAGAAGTTAGGCGTGCTAGGGCCCATCGGTCAGCCTCTTGACCATGGTCAGCCGAGTCCACCCATCTAAAGGGCTAACCAGGTGGACCTACCCTGTCAGCCTCTACTCTCGACGACCAGCATCCCCCAATCCCCCCCCCGAAATACCCGATTCCCGCCCAATCCCCATCCTCACCCCGAATCAGCCGCCGACCACATCACCGCCGCTCAACACACATTTTTTCTTTTTAATCGCTTCCTACAACTTGTAATAGGTTTTTCTCCCTCATTTGAGCTTCTAATTGGATGATTTTTTTTCCTAAAAATATCTAAAATCATAATACATAATGATATCATATTGTTACTGATATTACTTCGAAGATGTTTTCATGTTACAAAGAAATATCTTGAATTTACTAAAATGGCAAAGTCAACCAAGATTTTGTAACACTAAATGATCCCAAATAAAAAAGTCATGAATACCAAGTTTGCATAACTCAATGAGATCTACATTTTATATGTAGGTCATTTTTTCATATGAGAAAGTGGTGATACACATTGTTCACTAATCATATAGATCACTCATATAGTTTAAGTGAGTGATATGTCAAATATGTACCACATGTTATATTCACTTTCTCAAATGAAAAAATGGCCTACATATGAAATGTAGATCTCAATGAGTTATGAAAACTTGGTATTCATGAATTTTTAATTTGGGATCATTTAAACTTCCAAAATCTTGCTAAAAGTTGTCATCTATTTAAATTCAAAATTTAGTTTGTTAAAACTTTGTCAAATGGAGTTTTGGGTAAAACAATATTTGTAGATCTCGATGAGTTCTACAACTCTCTTGCTATAGGTTTTTAAATTTGAGATCATTTGCTATCCCAAAATCAGTTTTGAAAGAAATTAGGCGTGTTAGGGCCCATCGGTCAGCCTCTTGACCATGGTCAGCCGAGTCCACCCATCTAAAGGCCTAACCAGGTGGACCTACCCTGTCAGCCTCTACTCCCAACGGCCAGCACCCCCCAATCCCCCAATCCCCCGAATCAGCCGTTGACCGCCGCACCGCCACTCAACACAACTGCCGGCGCGCCCATGAGTAGTTCTTGCCCCCTGAGTGCATCCACAACAGCGGCCACCACCCGCCGTGCCACAGCCCCACTCTGTGACCTTTCGTCCCCGTTCATCTACTCCATTCTCTTCTCTGCCTCTCCTGTTCACCCGCAAACCCTAGCTACCACCTCGCTGAGCACCACCAGACAACAAGCTCGCCGCCGATGAAGCATTCCGCGTTCTCGAGCTCGTCACCCAGCAAAAGAAGGGAGTTCCCATATGGCCATCTTCCTTTGGTTAGGATCCAGAGCAAGCAGGAGGCGACACTTGGCCAGTGGTTCCTCAAGTGCCCATGTAACATCAAGGTCTATTTTGTGACATTGTTGTGCTCACTTTTTGTCGATGGTTGGCTGATTTTACATCATTTGTTTTGATCGAAGGATGATGATACTACCGGCCCCTACATCCGCTCTGAGGAGCAGCTGATGGCTATGGAACAAATGAGTTTGTAGACAGGGAAGGATGTTCCTGGTTCTGCTTGTTGTGTTCATTGTAGGGAAGAGCTGAAACTGTTGAATCAATCACTGAATAGACATGCAAATGAGTTTTGCAAACTACAGATGCATGTTGAACATCCGACTAATGCTGTGAAGCCTGAAGTCGAGAAGAAGGAGATGGAGATTGCAGACAAGAAGGGCATGCAGGTTGTTCTTGATGCCTGTTTTGTAGCTTATGTGCTCGTAGGTGTTCTGATTGGCATGCTTGTCGCTCATATGCTGAAGTGAGCTTTGTGTGTGTGTGTGTGTGTGTGTGTGTGTGGCTCTATGTTACTGTTTTTAAGTAGTTGATCAATGTATGAACTGCAGTTTGTTTGGTATGATGTGTGGATGAGTTGGTGATTGTATGGTATATTGGTATGAATCAGTTATCAATTCGTATGTCGTTTCTTTGTGGTGTATAATGTTGTAAAAAAATGTGCACATGGATGAGTTGGTGAACCCTTGTCGTTGGTATCCAAAATATACATGGATCCAATGAAAAAAGACATAGGAAAAATAAAAAAAGTGAAGATCACAAAAATATTAGAAAAAACAAAAAGTAGCCTCCTAAAGGGTTCGAACCCAGGAGCATGCCACCAAAATCAACATGCCTTACCACTGCGATATCGAAGCAATTTTAGCATTATTTCGATGCGGTTTTACTTAACTACGACATACCGCAGCTTGTGCCCAAAAAAAGAGCGTCAAAAAATTTAGTCCCCTTAATTTATCCCGCCACTAATTAGTCCCCAGCTTGTTGTACCGAAAATTTATCCCGCCTCTAATCACCCATTTATCCCCTTAATTCGATTCATTCCTATGAGTCCCCCCATTTCTCATACCCTAGCCGCCGCCTGCAGTCAACCGCCGTCGACGAGCTGCTTCCTCCACCACGACGACCAGGTACCTCATCGCCCAGCCAGAACACAACCGCCGTCGACGAGTTGTTCCCCTCCCCCTTTAAACCTATTTTCCACCCCACCAAAGCGGCATACTACTTCGTCGCCTAGCACAGCCGACGACGAGTTGCGTCGTCAATGACTACTTCGGTCGCCGCATCCCTTTCTATCTCATCCCTAGAACATTCTGGCCCCATTCGCATTTCACTCGCAATGACGTAACCCTAACCATCGCAGGATTTCGGTCATCACTGAGGACTTCGCACTGGATCTGCTTCGTCATCGACAAGGGTTCACCGCACCAGCTCCGCTTCCCCTTTGAGGACCTTGATGGTTGCAACTAGGGGGCAACACAAAAAGCAACCTACACAAGAAGAAGGTAATACACCTCCACTGTTCACAAATTCTATTTTCTCTCATTCGTACAGTTCCTACTCCCCTTTAGCTTTGCATAGGCCGTGCAAATTAATAATTTATATACAAATTTGGAATATCTATGCCCCCAATCTAAGTTGAAAGTAGTAATTCATGAAGTTCTATTACTTCACATATCACCTGTACTCTTCCTTCGCTCTAATCTGTTTGTAATAGCTAACAGCCATATGCATATATTATTCGATGCTGAAGCTGGGATATTAATATAGTCCCTTTTCTAAAAAAACCTATCCCATCTCTTTATTAGTAAATTCCTGCCCTCTTATGTATCCAATTAGTATGACCATCTAGTTCTTAGTAAACTCCTTTTTATGAACTAATAGACACACATTGTGCTATCTTGCAAGTAATACCACCTCCAATAACTGATTATGAGAGGTTGCGGGATATACGTGTGGCGGAGAATTTAAAGAAAATGCAAGAATTGAGACTGGAACATCTAGTTGCTGAGGTTAATAATTCTGTACCACAACCTTCATCAACCAAGGGGAAAAAATCAGGAAACAAGAAAACCAACAGTTTAGATTCGGAGTCATCAGAGTATCTCCTTGGCGATGATGATCAAGGAGATAGTGATGATGATAATGATGACATTGAATCTGATGAGCAGCCACAACCCCTGGCAATTAAGGTTCTTTTTTAACCTTCCAAGTAGTGGATGGGGAAAATTTGAATTGCATTTGAATGTTTTCATTCTGATCTTTAATATATGATCCTGTTTTCAGATTCATCTTGTTTATTTCATACGTGTAATTAATATATGGTCTTGCTTAATATTGCACATGCCTGACTTTTTTTTGCATAGTATCCTACTAGGGGTACAAGGAAAACCCTCACTTCAAAGTCAAAGAAGAGAAATCCTAGCATGCCACCAGTAAGTAGGAACAAGAGGGTGAGGGCAGCTGCAGAATCAGAGGTGCAACATTCTGGAGTCGAAAGAAGATCATCAAAAAGGCTGAATAGTGAAGCTACAAATGGGGACAATGTAGAGGCTCCTACAGATGCTGCTGATGGCATACCAGACAGTTGTACTACACCTGGAGTTACTAATCATGAGAGACAACATGCAGAGGAAGACAGTGGAGCTGCTGGTCTTGACAGTATAGGTGGTGATGCAGGCAATATAGATGGAGGTGAAGGAACTTCAGGCAAGTTATAGTTTTTTTTCATTGAACTATGACATCTCTTTTGCTCATTTACATGAAACTAAAACATTTCATCAAATGTGGATTCTATTTTGTAGCTACTGCAGAGCCAACTCCAAGGAGACGTAAGGAAGCAACTAAGGGAAAACAACTGGACAAGATGACTAAAGCTATGAAAAGGAGATTGCCCATAACTGTTGATGAAGGAAATAAAAGGCCTCATGATCATGTTCAAGCTGCCAAGTTTGCATCAGAGCCTGGCATCATTGTTCGAGAAAGTATGCCTGTCCTACCTCATTGGAAAGATTACAAGAAAGACGACAAATACTACAAGACTTTTGTAACACAGCTAAATGTAAGTGCAATACTGCTTTTATGCTTAACTTGTATACATGCTTAACCTGAATTGACTAACTAACTATGGAATTGTCATTTACCTAGGGACGCTTGACCATTCCTAACAATGATTCATCAACTGATATGATGCGCTCTGCGATAAAAAAATCAATGTTATTGGCTGAAGACGAAATACTTCAATGGTGTACCTGCAAATAGTGTACCTATAACTTCTCCTGTTCCTTTCATGACTGATGAAGAGTGGAGGGCACTAACTGCAAAGTGGTCTGATCCAAAGAACATGGTATGGGTATCTTGCCATATATGCTTGTTTCACAATCAGTTTCCAAAGATCTCTTCGTTTTGAACCTATAATCTCATCTGACATGTTAATTCTCTTGTAGGAAACCTGTGAAAAGAACAAGAAGAACCGTAGTAAAGTTAAGTTTCAACAGGCTACAGGTTCTCGCTGCTACGTGGCCCACTTGCATGAATATGTAAGTTCAAAGTACATTGAACTAGTCTCCATACACATTTGCACTAAGCTAATTCTCTTGCATGAAATCTGAGACAAATTTTGATGTCATTGTTTATCCACGAAACAGAAGAAGAAGAGAATCCGAGAAGAACCCATCTTAGATCCGAGTGAAGAACTAGATGCGGTGGAGGCCTTCCAGACCTGCCATACCAGCAAGAAACATGGCCTCCGTTATGCAGCAATGGACACACTCATAAGTTAATTTGTTTGCTAAATTCATCTTGTGTCATATGTATTCCTCTTGGAACTAAAATAAGTAACATCTCTCATCTTCTTCTTTGTCAACCATTAACATGTAACTGTTTTATGTCCATGATATTTCAGGTTGATATGGAAAACTTGAGGGCTGAACCTGTTGATGAAGGTGGGACGACACCATCAAGTGTGGAGCTTGTGTCCAAGGTGCTCTCCCAGAGCAGCTCAACCAATTTCCTGAAGAGCGCTGGCATGAAAATACCGACGTCCTGCAAGTCAAAATCATTAGATGAAAGCGAGCTTCGGGAACGACTTGCAGCTGAAGTAAAGGCTGCAGCAGAGGCTGTTGTTCAAGGTGAACTCGATGAGCTTAGGAAGAAAAGTGAAGCAACTGAGGAAATCCTGGCGAAGACACAGAGAGACGTGGAGGAGTACAAGGCGCAGACCGAGAATAAGTTCAAGTCGATGGAGGAGACCAATGCGCTCATTAAGAGGCTCTTCGTAGACAATGGTAATCCTTCTTCGTCGACATGAGAGCTCCTGGTCAGTGCTGCTGTGTTTGAACTTTAATTGTATGCTGCTGTGTTATGTGAACTGGTGTGGTGATGAGGTAGTGAACTGAGCTGTATGCTCGTTGAAACTTAATTGCGGTGATGGTGTGAACTGAGCTGTATGCTCGTTGGAACTGAACTGAGTATGTAATTATGTGTTTTTTCTAGTATAATTTCTGAATTGCAATTAAATTATTATCTGAATTTGTCTGACGAAAATGATGGCGTCTTCGGTGACGATTACAAACCGCAATTTGTAACGATTTCAAATCAATAGCCGTGAGGAACATCTTGCATGTTCAGTAACGATTTCAAACAGCAATATGTGACCAAATAACAACCAATCAGAACAAGACACCTGGTTGAATTTGATTGGTCCATGTGGCAGCAACGCATTGCAAGGTGTGACCAAACTTTTTCATCTTACGTGACGATTTCAAACATGAATCTGTGACCAAACAAGAACCAATCAGAACAAGCCACGTGACGGCAATGCATCGCAAGCTGTGACCAAACTCTTTCATTTTCCATGACGATTTCAAACAACAATCTATGACAAAACAAGAACCAATCGGAACAAGCCATGTGGCGGCAACTTGTCGCAAGCTGTGACCAAACTCTTTCATCTTCCGTGACGATTTCAAACAACAATCTGTGACCAAACAAGAACCAATCGAAACAAGCCACGTGGCAGAATCTGATTGATCCATGTGGCGGCAACGCAACATCCGGGTCACCGCTGACGTCATCCGGGTCAGCAATGACGTCATCAGCCACATGGCAAGCGTCGTCGGGCCGTTATGACGATAGCAATGGTCAATCTGTGACCAAACCGGACCGTCACAGGTCAGAAACGTCATTAACGGCGACGTTAACGTCGCCGTTTTGGCGCAACGGCGGACGTTGGATCATGACCAAAACTGATCGTCCCAGAAAAGAAATCACTTCCGTGACGATGGTGTTTTCGTCAAAGAATAAAGGCTAACCGTGATGAAAAAACCCATTTAGTCACCATAGATCAAATGTGACGTGACCTCAACGATGATCCCATTTTTGTCACAGATTACACTTGGTGACGTTTTTAGCATCTTCAGTGACGATCTGAGTACGTCACAGATGGTCAGATCCCTACTACTGGGAGAGATTAGTGAACAAAAATATATTGTGAATGGAAATGCACTAAGAGGGAAAGAGACATGGACATAGACACAAGGGATCAAGATCAAAGGATCAAAGTCTTGGACTAAGTGACGCACACAAGTAGGGGGAGCAAGCTCATGAACTTGATTGATTGCAATTGATATGTGCATATTCATGTGCTTGCTTGCATATTACATAAGTCTTATCTTTATATGCATGCTTGTGTGGTGTATGCTAGTTATAGGACTTAAATGATGATTTGGTAACTAGCATGCATAGGTTGGTGAGCTAGATATTTTGATCTTTCAAGTGGTATCTAGAAACCATGCTCATAATGTTGATCTCACGGGGTTCTAGTGTTTTTGTGATATCTAGCTAACCATGGTGGTGCTAAGGATGAACTTCAAGTGGGACTACAATGAGTATCTTCAAAGGTTTATCCTATAACCCTTAGCATCACTTAGTAGTGCTAGCACTCCCAAAAATTCCTATTTATGCATGTGTGCAAGGCTTAAAACAAATCTTGTTGAGCACACATGTAGGGGAGCTATCACTACCAAGTCGGATCTTGTGGCATTTATCCAAATCTTGGCATAGAGCTTAAATGATGGATAAATGGCATAATGTCCAAAAAATTGATCTTAAATTCCATATCTTTGTAGAGTTGTCATCAATTACCAAAAAGGGGGAGATTGAGAGTTCCTATGTGATTTTGGTAATTGAGTGACAACTTAGGTGAACTAATATGTGTTTAAGTTACATATACACAGGAGATTAGTTCACAGGTGATTGTGTGATGAAGGAGCTTATTGCACATGAGACATGACATGGAGTCATGTGATCAAGGTGGAGAAGATCAAGATGAGGCTTGTTTCGATGGACCGGTTGCAAGTGTGAAGGGCAAGCGAGTGATGCTTGGCGCCGATGGACCAAGGCAACAGTGAAGAGCAAGTGAGGTCAAGATCGATGAACCAACATAGTCATGTGATGATATGGAGTGGATCATATCATTTGACAAGTGTTTGGTGCATGTGCTACATAAACATTGGAAAAGGAGATAGAATGGAATGCGAAAGGCAAAGGTATAACCATAGAGCATTTCATTTCACCGGTCATTGGAGTGTAGAGAAGCTTATGACCGGGTTTAGGATAGATAGTCGTACTATCAAGAGGAGCAAACTTGTTTGCATATCGGTTATCTAGTGCCACAGTGAGCGATCTATCTTTACGATGAATTAGGATCGAGTGGCGCGGTAAGAGCAATTGAAAATGCTTTGACAATGATTGTGAAAATGCTAACACACTTGCACAAGGTGGATATCACATTTGTGTTAGCACATGAGAAGCAAGGAAGAAGAGGCAGCTCGGTTTGGCAAGGGAACGAGCTCCGGACGCAGGTCTGGACGCTAGGGCGTGCTCGGTTCGGATCAACGCGGATGCGTCCGGAAGCATACCCTAGTGTGCACTGTGTAGACAGAGGAGGTCCAGACGCTAGTTGCAGTCCGGATGATGTACTCCGGACGCGTGTCCGGAGGTTCGGCCATCTCTGGTTCAGCTCTGTGTTGAGTCTGGACGCAGAGTGTGGTCCGGACGCAGGCTCTGGACTTGCGTCCGGAGGTGCTGCTCGCTCTTGGGCGCTCTCGGGTGCTCTGGAATTTGTTTCCGGACCCGATGAATAGTGAGTCTCGACCCTATGAATAGTAGAGTCCGGAGACATGTGGCGAAGTGCAGTGAGCGCGCCAACGGGCGATTTCAAATGGCTAGGAGGGTCCGGACGCACGCTTGATGGTCCGGACCCCCTATAATCTTGTGTCCGGAGGTACGCAGGAAGGCCCATTGCTTTGGAAAAACGGCTAGTTTCGTTGGTGAGGCTATTTATAGCCCTTGGCCGACCCTTGGGGTTGGCTGAGCACCTGGGGCATTTGTTGCCTCTAGTGTGCTTGGTTTAGGAGCCCTCTAACTCACACATACTTGATAGAGATCATCCGATTGTGTGAGAGAGTGATTACTAGTGCGTTTCTTTGAGAGATAGCTTCGTGTGGCACCAGGTGATCGACTTGCAAGCTCGTGGTGCTTGTTACTCTTGGAGGTTGCCACCTCCTAGATGGCTTGGTGGTTTGAGGCTCCGTCAAAGCACGGAAGAAGATTGTGCGTGGCTCCGGAGAAGAGCTTTGTGAGGGGTGTTGTGCTCGCCCCACGGGAGATCGCGAAGAGCAACTCTAGTTGAAGGTATCGTTGAGTGCCCTCATCTTGTGTTGGTTAGGTGGCAACCCTTGAGGGGGTTAGACAGTGAGGCCTGTAAAAAGTTGTAAACCTCCAAGTGAGTGAGCCGATACAACGGGGACTAGCTTGGTGGCGACCAAGTGAACCTCGGGAGAAAAATCACCGTGTCAACCTTATGTACATCTTCTCGGTGGTTTGCATTCTCCATATCACTAGCTTGTACTTACTTGTCCATACTTGTGCTAGCGCTTTAGTTGTTGCTCTTGTAACTTGTTTAGCTTGTGTAGCTTACTAGTTACCTTCTTGCTTGTGTAGCATGGAAGTAGCTCTTGAGTGGCTAATTGGCTTGTGTAGCCTTGTTAGTCACATTGCTTAGTTTGTGTAGCTAAGTAAGTTGAGCTCTCTAGTTGACTTGTGTAGTCTTGCTAGAGAGCATTGCTAGTGAGATTAGATGCTTTGTGCTTTGCTTACTTGTATGTGTAGGAGCTACCTTTGTGCCTAGATTACTAGTTGCTTAGGTTTGTGTGACCTTGCAACCTAGACTTGTTTAGGTGAGCTTCTTAGCTTGGCACCTTAGTTAGCATAATAGACATCTTTGCTAGGTGCTAAAGTAATAGATAGAGGGGTGTAGTCTTGGCTAGACCGATAGTTTTAATTCTGCAATAGTCTCGGTTAGCCAAAGCGCTTAAGTTTTTAGAAAAGACTATTCACCCCCCTCTAGTCCGCCATCTCGACCCTACAACGCTGGAGGTGGAGGTTCACCACCACTATCGGAGACCGGGCCTGCGTTCTTCGTGCGTGCCATTGTCGGGCACGAGAAGAACTAAAACTGAAATACCATTGCAAAGAACAACTACCAAACAGAAACCGACAAGAACCACTAACAGCTGATCAACCCAACAATCCACTAACCAACACACTGCAAGAGTGGCACACTAGCCCTGGACTGTCCTCTCAAGGCTTTGCCTCGTTCCTTACTCACGGGCTTTGCCCCGAGTTATCTATCACTATCAACTATCACTGACCCGCTGCACAGTAGAAATAGAAGGAGTATATAACAATATAAGCATTTAATCTAGGGATAAGAATGTCTATCGTGAAGCATGAAATAGGTAAGTGAATAGATCGAATCTGACAATCAGTACCTCGAACCAAGTGACACAAAATGAAATAGGTAAGAAATCCTCGATCAATCACAATCCACACCGCAAACCTAACAAGGGAGATCCAGAATTGCAGTTTAGGTTAAGTGGAATGAGGGAACAAATCCAAATCCTAGGTAAGGAAACCCCAAAAGGAGGAAGATCTCAGAGGGGCGTCACCTTAGCACAAAGGGAGCTAGAGCAGAACTGCAAGGAAGATTTTACCCCTGCTCGAAGGATCGGAGAAGAGACCCTTGAAGAGGAGCACCACTGCATCACCTAAAGAGGCCTCTGCTCGGCTGAATCGTGCGAAGGCAGAGAGGGTGAGGAGTTAGGGCAAGGCGGCGGTGCACAGGCAAAGCTCACCAGCGGCGATGGTGATCAAGGGAGGAAAGCGGTGGTGCTGGCGAACTGATTGTGGCACACGATGACGCAAGGTGTAACACCCTAGGTGTTAAGCTTGCATTTGCATATCATTTCATGAGCATGAGCACAAGCATCATTGCATTCATGCATTTCCATGATCATATGAAATGATAACCCTAAGTGATCACCTTGCTTTTATGTATGCGTTAACCTACACTTAGCTTTAATTAAGTTATGTTTGTTTAACCAAGTGCTTGATGTATTGATCACTAATAACCACCTAGAAATACTTAGGGATGCTAATGGAACCTTGTTTATGTTCATGATCAAGTCCAAATGAGCTTCTAGGGTTAAGCTTAAATGATTGACCCTAGGAACCCTTTTGCTTGATTTAACAAATTGGCTTTGTTAATGACCTTGTATGAAAAAGTTGGCTTAACCAAAGTTGTAGAGTTTTTAATTCTAAACAAACTTTGTTTAACCACCTTGAGGTTATTTGGAACCTAAAATACCCTAATTGGTCAATCAAGGCTGATTTGGGGGCTGTTTTAGTTTCTGAAATCGTCTAAGTCCTAAGGGGCTTGCAGTTTGAATGGTACCATGTTTGAATGCTTGTAGTTTGAAATCCAAACCGTTTCAGTTCAAACAAATTGCACCAAAGTTGGAGTTCAACTATAGCTCTACAAAAGTGTGCAATTGGTTGAAGCTAGGACACAGAGGTTAGGGAGTTAATCGTGTTGCAAAACCCGTTATTAGTCGGCCTGATCGGGTTCAAATGCATAGCTGAGCACGCCGTCCGGTCGGTGGCCGACCGCGTCAGGCATTGCTCGCCGCGTGGCATCCGTACACCGGCGTTCGACCCACGCCGGCCGCGCCTTGGACGCCCGCACACTCCACCTCGCGACCGAACGATCACTCGCCTTCGCTCTCTCCCTCTCCCCTCTACCTCGCGCAAAAGCGGAACACCGCGCCATTGCCGCCGCACCACCATCGCCGAGCTCCATCGCCAAGCACACTACCGCATTGCCGCCAAAGCGTAGCCACAACTTCGCCTTTCTCCGCTCCATCTTCTACACCGGTCAGCTTCCGCGCTAACCGCACCGGTAAGCCAGACCACACAGCACTGAGAGCGTCATTGTCGACCAAAGCTCCGCCGACATGGCCAGCCCAATCCAGGGCCTCTCCCTTCCTTCTAGCTCTTGTACATGGTAGTCTAGAGGTTGTAGATGCTCACCGAGGAGTCGGTTGAAACGATTAGGGTTAGGGTTCGCCGGAACGGGAACTCCGTCGCGCACGAGCGTATGGCACCCGCAACACCGGCGAGGGTTACGCTGGGCTTCTCAGCGTTGCTCGCGTTAGTCTAAGTTGTGTTAGGGTTAGCTGGTTAGCCAGTGAGTAGGTAGCCGGAGTTGGTTGAAGCATCCACGCCTCGCCACTGCTGGAACAGAAGCACCGCGGCGCCGTGAACTCGCCACCGTGCCGCTATGCATGTGGCCGAGCTCATCGTAGGGTTCTCATGGCACCAATCCGGGCTAGATCGAACCGCTAGGGTTCCCTGTAGGTGCAGCAGTCGCCAGTTGGGTCGGAGGAAGCTTGCGCCGGCCAGCGCAAGAGCCGTAGCGCCGCCGTGCCACCATGGACGCCGTCGAGCATGCTCCGGTGAACCTGGGGTACAACCAGTTACATGGTTCGATGCGGGTTGCGTAGGGGAACACAACCATGGGGTTAGTTTAGCCGGAGGCCTCACCGTCGACGAGAAACCGTCGGTCGAGCACCTCCAGTGCGTCGGTTCTGTGGGGAAGAACCTGACCAGTGGGTCTCATGTGTCATAGGCTCTATGTGTTTCTCTGTTTTGTCTTTTTCAGTTTGGTTTTCTAACTTTGGAAATTCATAACTAATTCTTGGAAACTGCTAAAAATGTGAAACTAGTTCTGTTAGCTTTGTTATGTTTGTCTCTATGCATGAAAAATGTTAAGTAACCTGTTACTACTGTTTTCTGTGTTGTTTTAATAAAAGTGGACAACAAGCTTTATATGCTTAGTTTAACTCGTTTAATTCATAACTAGAGTTTGGTATGTGCTAAAATCATGGTTCTTATTGTGTTGAGCTTATCTCAGTATACACTTGCCATGAAAATGTTAAAGTGACAGTAACCTATAATTTAGTAGCTTGTTATAGTTGTTTTAATTAAAGGCTTGTTTAATTAAATACAACCTTGTTTAAAATTGCTAAGCTAAGTTATATGTGGTTACTGTGTTTGCTAATTTTTGTACATGTGTTACTTGCTTAGTGCAAGCTATGAAAAATATGAAATCTATTGTTTTACACTTTTCAAAATGTTTAAATAAAATTTGTATAACTTGTGCTTGTTTTCTCACCACCAGCAATGATGTAATTTTAACTCCTTTTTACATGGGTTTTCTGTGGTTGGTGTGAACACAAAAGTGGTAGCTAATTATGTAATCTATAATTTTTAATTTTATCATGATTTTTGGATAGATGGTTAAATGCTTTATAACTGTTCTGAGTTATATCTGTTTGCTGTTAAGCAGCTGAAACCTGTTTTATTGCTAGAATTGTTTGAGCTATTTGTGTTGAGTTTCAACCATAGCTACAGTTGACTTTGTTGTAGGTAACTTGTTTATCTCTCTAGGGTTAAATTTTCACATCCATAACCTGTTTAGTTTAACCTGAGCATGTTTTACAAGTTCAACCTTAAAATCTGTGCTTTCCTGTTTCTGCAAAATAGCCTTGCTTATAGTGTCTGTTAGGGCTTTTTAATGTTGGATCTAGCTGGGGAGTTTATGGAATGTTTTGTAGACAATTTCATGACCTTTTCAGAATGTCTTAGTTTGTAGTTTGTGGTTGTGTGTAGCTCAAGCTACCTAGTTTTCTTCTAGCTGCTGTTTTAAGTGTTTCTATGCTATGTTATGCATGTGTAAGTGTTGTATGCTTGTGTAAGTTAATCAAGTGTCTTAAACCATAAAACTTGTTTAATGCAGGTGTAAGAGAGCTTACCTCAGAGGAGAAGCTCTATTATACATTGCTAAAGAAGGGTAAGTGTAACTTCTCTACAGCCGAAGAGATTTGCACATATTCGGTCAATGAAATAAAATGTTGCATGACACATTCATCATGAGCATCCATTCTTATGCATTAGGCATGTCTCATTCTAGTATATGACTTGTCATATATGTTGGTTTATCATACATGTGTACATGCATCCAGCATCGCCAGAGGGAGTGACCTTGCTAGAGTTCGGGGAGATAGAAGGAAGAGTACCGCCAGAGTTGCAAGCTCTAGAAGCTCCAGAAGAAGGAGAATAGGGCCCTGACCTTCCTGAGTGCCCTAACCACCTCCCCTCCACCTTTGTGAAAGGCAAGCCCCGGAGAATTATACACCTTCTTACTCTATTTAAAGTATTTTACTTGCAATCCAACCACTTGTTTGTGCATTAAGTTAGTAGGATTTGAGATGGAACCCCTTGCTGCATTATACCTTCCTTGTCCACTAAAAAGAACCTTGTGGGCCTAGGATCCAAACCTTGCTTAGCCATGCTTAGACCGGTAGCGTGGGTGGTCTATCATCCCCCACAAAGATAGGTTGATGGTCACGGTTGACTATAGCTTTGTATCGTGGAAAATAACCATGTGAAAGTAATAAATCGAGACCCGGGCGGACAAGGTGTTGTGAGCCACTTGATTTGGAGGTCTTGTGAGCGGGTTCTCTCCGCCTATGTCGCTAGACACTGGATCGTGGTTGGACATCTGCCGAGATTGAACGCATGCCTCATTTATAGCTGGCCAAATAACTCGTTTCGACCGCGAAGCCTAACTCTGTATGTTCGGTCCGGCATCCCCTCCTAGTTGGGTCATGAAGGACCGCGAGCGGGGGACTAGACCGTGGGCAAGCATCCTGATTGTCCTGGCCTGGTACCAAGGGCAGGCACTACTTGATCGACCTGGCTACCGTGAATCGCTATTCATTCCTGTAATTGGGGACCCGCGGCTACCCGAGCTATATTGAAGGTGACCCGCACAAGTGTGTCGGCAGGCATACTTGGGTGTGATTGAGGAATAAACCTCCAGCTGGATTAGAATTCGATTCGAATCGTGGTCTCTCCCCGTCAGTGAGAAACTTGAAAGATCTTCCTCCCACTGTAGAAACCTGAACTCTAATAAGTAACCAAAAGATGGTTATGTGGTTTTATGCCACAGTGATTGCTCTAGTACAGGTGCTAATGAGATCTTATTAATGTTACTTAACCTGATGCTAAATGTTGTTTTCTAAAGATGAGAATACATGAGTAACTAGGATGCTCTTTTATTCAAAACTCTACTATCCCATGATATACACTTGATAAAGCCTTGCATAATCCTTGAAGTGTCTATAGTTATATATCTATCTCCTTGTCGGGTAAGTCTAGCTGAGTACAATTGAGTACTCAGGGTTTCTATACCCTTGTTGCAGATGGTATGGTGTATTCTGGTTATTGCCAGGCGTGCCTCTACCCTGCATGTGATGAAGAGTGAAGGCCATGGGAAATGGTGAATTCCGATGTCTCTCCTTGTTGCTTTTGATGGGACTATACTAGACCTGGCACTATATTTGTGTTAAACAGTTTGCAATGGGTTTTGGTGAAACCTAAACTTCCACTACTTTGATTTGAACTTGGTGTTGTAATAACACTTCTTTAAACTCAGTTGTAATATTATTTTGTTTCGAAGTTATCACTGTGAATGTGCGGTTATTGAATCTAGTGTACAATCTTGGGTTGTTACTTGATTGTGGTTTGAGATCCTTCGAGATTTCAAGGACTACCGGGCTTATATGGGCTCTAGTGTGATAGAGTTTTCAGAAATGATGACCATTGCACTAGTGCTCTTATATGTTGGCCGGTTCCGTGACACAAGGGACGACGGTGGTGTACGGATCGAATCGTAACTGACCGAGGGGAAACGGTTTTGGAAACACATATACGCCCGATAAGTTGGCAATGGATGCTCCAGATGGGAGCGACGGACGCTCTGTCGAAGTGCGACGGACGCTGGAGATCGTCCATTGGTCAGCGTCCGTTGCCCTTACAGTGAGGGTCCTGAGGGGCCAGAACGCATTAGATGCGTCTGACACCCCCGCGACGGATGATGGGGAGCGTCCTTTGCCCCTTAGTCGGGCGACGTTTCTATGCGGACGATCGCGACGGACGCTGAGGCATAGAGGGTCGAGCGTCCGTCGGCAACATCTGACGCCATTTTCAAAGTGTTTTTCAAATCTGATTTTTGTAACGCTCTCCCAACCAAGTCCCAATCCCAATAAGAACCAAATAACACCTGATTGGACTTGATATTGGAACCATCTCTCAGTCTCTCATTTGCAATTAGTTTGCCATAGGCTTTAACCTTGGTTTTTAGCTCAAAATAGTCGAATGGAATCGCAATGAGACATCATAGGGCCACATGAGGGGTATAGACATGACTTGAGCTTGGAATGCCCCCCTAATTGGACGAACCCAGCGGATGCTGAAACTTAACCGAAAAGAAACGACAAGCAACAAATGCAAAGCATTACTTATAATTTGAATCTAGGTTGCTTCAAGTTTAAACCATGGTTAAGCTTTATCACACGCTTTGAGGGCGGTTATCTTAACCGCTATAGCCAAGCCTATGTGTATTACTAAATTAAACATGTTATATTACACATGAATGCAAGGTTGGTTCACACAAGATCATTTTTAGTGAAGTTAGAGTGATCAAGCACATTTAACTTGCTTCTCAACCTACAAAAGGTTGTTTCATCGAGTGGTTTTGTGAAGATATCCGCCAAATGCTCTTCACTTCTAACTCCCACTAGTGTGATATCCTTCTTAGCCACGTGATGTCTAAGAAAGTGATGGCGAATATCTATGTGCTTGGTGCGAGAGTGTTGAACTGGGTTGTTTGCAAGTTTTACGACACTTTCATTATCACATAAGAGTGGAACATCTTTTAAAAACACGCAGTAATCAAGAAGTGTTTGGGTCATATATAAGATTTGTGCACAACAAGTTCCCGCGGTAGACAAAGCCACACTATTTTGCTTCTTTGAGGACCAAGAAACAAGTGATCTTCCTAGCAAATGACACCCTCCAGAGGTACTCTTCCTATCAACCTTACACCTGACATAATCCGAATTGGAATAGCCCACAAGTTGGAAGGGAGCTCCTTTGGGCATAATCTGGCGGTAGACATGTCTCATTCTAGTATATGACTTGTCATATATGTTGGTTTATCATATATGTGTACATGCATCCAAGATCGCCGGAGGGAGTGACCTTGCTGGAGTTCGGGGAGATAGAAGGAGGAGTCCTGCCAGAGTTGCAAGCTCCAGAAGCTCCAGAAGAAGGAGAACAGGGCCCTGACATTCCTGAGTGCCCTAACCACCTCCCCTCCACCTCTGTGAAAGGCAAACCCCAGAGCATTATACACCTTCTTACTCTATTTAAACTATTTTACTTACAATCCAACCACTTGTTTGTGCATTAAGTTAGTAGGATTTGAGATGGAACCCCTTGCTGCATTATACCTTCCTTGTCCACTAAAAAGAACCTTGTAGGCCCAGGATTAAAACCTTGCTTAGCCATGCTTAGACCGGTAGCATGGGTGGTCTATCATCCCCCACAAAGATATGTTGATGGTCACGGTTGGCTGTAGCTTGCTATCGTGGAAAATAACCATGTGGAAGTAATAAATCGAGACCGGGCGGACAAGGTGTTGTGAGCCACTTGACTTGGAGGTCTTGTGAGCGGGTTCTCTCCGCCTGTGTCGCTAGGCACTGGATTGTGGTTGAACATCTGCCGAGATTGAACGCATGCCTCATTTATAGCTGGCCGAATAACTTGTTTCGACCGCGAAGCCTAACTCTGTATGTTCGGGCCGACATCCCCTCCTAGGTAGGTCATGAAGGACCGCGAGGAGGGGACTAGACCTTGGGCAAGCATCCTGATCGTCCAGGCCTGGTACCAAGGGCAGGCACTACTTGATCGACCTGACTACCGTGAATCGCTATTCATGCCTGTAATTGGGGACGCGCGGCTACCCGAGCTATATTGAAGGTGACCCGCATAAGTGTGTCGGCAGGCATACTTGGGTGTGATTGAGGAATAAACCTCCAACTAGATTGGAATTCGATTTGAATCGCGGTCTCTCCCCGTCAGTGAGAAACTTGAAAGATCTTCCTCCCACTGTAGAAACTTGAACTCTAATAAGTAACCAAAAGATGGTTATGTGGTTTTATGCCAAGCACAATATGGTTATTAATGTTTGGTAACTCAGTGATTGCTCTAGTACAAGTGCTAATGAGATCTTATTAATGTTACTTAACCTAATGCTAAATGTTGTTTTCTAAAGATGAGAATACATGAGTAACTAGGATGCTCTTTTATGCAAAACTCTGCTATCCCATGATATCCACTTGACAAAGCCTTTCATAATCCTTGAAGTGTCTATGGTTATATATCTATCTCTCTGACGGGTAAGTCTAGCTGAGTACAATTGAGTACTCAGGGTTTCTTTACCCTTGTTGCAGATGGTATGGTGTATTCTGGTTATTGCCAGGCGTGCCTCTACCCTGCATGTGATGAAGAGTGAAGGCCATGGAAAATGGCGAATTCTGATGTCTCTCCTTGTTGCTTTTGATGGGACTGTACTGGACCTGACACTATATTTGTGTTAAACAGTTTGTAATGGGTTTTGGTGAAACCTAAACTTCCACTACTTTGATTTGAACTTGGTGTTGTAATAACACTTCTTTAAACTCAGTTGTAATATTATTTTGTTTCGAACTTATCAATGTGAATGTGCGATTACTGAATCTAGTGTACGAGCTTGGGTTGTTACTTGATTGTGCTTTGAGATCCTTCGAGATTTCAAGGACTACCGGACTTATATGGGCTCTAGTGTGATAGAGTTTTCAGAAATGATGACCATTGCACTAGTGCTCTTATATGTTGGGCGGTTCCGTGATAGCTGGTATCAAAGCAAGATTTAGTATACTACCGTTCATGAGTGTATTTGCAAACAAAAGATTTTATTTATAGAACTATTTTGCTACAAAAACCTTTGTGTGAGTACAAAATTAATTGCAAACTATGAGTGTGCCATAGGTTATGTCCCTTATTGCCCAATAGGAAGTCAGGTGGCTTAAAGTACTAACTTGGGGGATTGCATCATATTTTTGGTTACCTATCCATACATGTTGGAATAGTATGGGGGCCATTCACTTGAATGGTGTTGTATGGATCAAAGATTTCTTTTATTTTTGCTGCGACGCCAAAGGTAAGGTGAGTTGTGAGAGCTTGTATCGGATACACTACCGATCTAGGGAAGTGCTTATATGACGATCAGATCATAATCATGTTCCACAGAAGATTATGAGATGACATCCATGTGTGGGTGTTGTCGTATATTGAGACAATGTCGTCATTAGGACAAAGAACTGTGTATATGTACTGCTTACGTGTATGCTGGGTGTACACCTAAGTGAGTATTAGATTTACATTTCAGCAATGCATTATTCATACTTTTGGGAATGGGCTGAAATGAATCTTCTGCAGGTACACTAACAACGAATCGTGTAGACCGCTTAGTTACATTTATATGAGAGAACGTATGTATGCCACCGTCTAGAACGTTCTTAGTGAAAGGTTTGCTTTCATAAGGTTTGTAAGGACGTAAGATACGTGCATGCATCATGTGTCATCATATTGCATTTAATTCCCTCCCTTACTAAATCTGTATCTCTTTTACTTGTTAAAATGCCTAAATCTGTAAAATACATGTTCTCACAAGAAGGTTAAAACTTGTTAGAGATGGCATCCCCAGTACCTCCGCAACACAGCAACCGTTTCCTGGCAGTGTTTGGTGCTCCCACCTTGCTTTGAAGGGTGCTAAGTCAGGTGGGGTACACCGAGAAGCCTCAGTACTACTGGACCGAGGAGCCGTTGGGGAATGCGCAGTTGTACACAGTAACTGTGACTATCCCTGAGCGCACCGAGGCACCTTTGTGGAGGAGGTGGTACGCTGAGGCTGTAGCCAGCAGTCCTTGGGAAGGTGCTCAGTCCGCAGCTCTGACCATTCTGTTTCAGATTCACCAGGAGCACAGTGGAGCTTTGGACCAGGGTGCAGCAAGGACCTTTCCAGAGGAGAGCCCTGACACCACACTTTGGTACCAGGAGTTGGGTGATCCCTTGATCAGGAACAAGGATGAGAGAGCTGGCAGTTCAGGACCAAGTATGAGTGATATGCATGCAGTGCTCAAGACTCTTTTTTCCAGAGAGGACTCCTACTTGTTCAGTGTGAGCAGACTCAGGACCAGTGAGGTGCTCCTAGATGGTGTGGGCAGGGAGAATCGGCAACTCGGGAGGGTAGCTAAGGAAGCTCAGGAGGAAACAGATGCAGCTATACTCAAAGAGCAGGAAGCCGAGGCACGTGAGCGTATGCTTCGCCACCAGCACATAGTGGGGAACATCGCCCACAACAGGCATGACACAGAGTGGAATGGGCTACTTCAGCAGGCCTATGACCAGATCCAAGAGCTACAGCAGGAGGTTCACAGGCTCAACAATGTGATCAACCCGATCCCTCCACAAGTTGCACCGGAGGTAGATCTTGAAGTGATCTATGCTGACGACAACCCAGTCATAGAGGACGACGAGGAGGAGGACCCCGAGGATCTTAAGCTTGTCGACGACAGCGACGATGAGGGTGGCCGTCTATCAGGGATGGACACCGACCGCGACGACTAGGATAGCTTGCTTATGCTAGTCTTTTATTTGTCTTTTGCGCTAGTTGCTTGACCTTATTGCTTCATGAGAGACATGATGTTGTGTAACCACCATAACTCAAAGCCTAGATGTCTGGCACTTTTGGCTTGTATGGATGCTTTTCATGGTACCAAGTATGAATGGATGATGATGTGTTGTTAGTCTGAATTCTTTTATGCCCTATGTGGATTTAAGTTATCTACCTTTTCAGTGATTTACTAAGGCATAATTATGATTCGTCTACAATTACTCAAATCTCATTGCTACTTGCTATCAAATTCATGTAGATGCCTGCCAACAATCGCTCCCGTGGCTCTGGAAGTGGTGGCAATCACCGTGATGAGGATGAGGCTCCTCTGCCAAATCCACCACCACCACCGCCGCTTACCCCGGAGCAGTTCATGGCTCAGTTCATCGGTGGGCAGTGCAACATTGAGGAGTTGCTTCGCGAAGTTGCCCGTGGAAGTCAGAATCAAGGCAATCGTGATCATCCACCAGCAAACCAGTTCAGCACTTTCAAGGATTTCCTTGACACCAAGCCGCCAATCTTCAAAGAGGCAGAAGAGCCACTCCAAGCTGATGAATGGCTCAACACAATGGATCAAAAGTTTTGTTTGCTTAGGATGACCGAAGAGCTAAAAGTAGAGTATGCTTCGCATCAGTTGCAAGGACCGTCAGGTATATGGTGGGCTCATCACCGCACCACATACCCTAATAACACCCCAATGATGTGGAATCAGTTCAGGACCGCTTCAGGGGGCATTACATTCCTCCGGGTTTGATGAAAATGAAGGCAGCAGAGTTTCTGAAGCTCACACAGGGTACCAAGATCTTAATAGAGTACCTTCATGCTTTCAACAATCTGGCTCGTTATGCTCGTCAGTTTGTGGAAACCGATGAGATGAAGATTGATAGTTTCAAGAGAGGTCTGGGAACCAAGTTGATGAAGAACCTTGCAAACTCAAACCGCACCAACTTCAATGAGTTCATTAGTGATGCTTTGACTCAAGAGAACCAGAACAACCTGCACGCTGCAGCTAAAGGCCGCAAGAGGGCGTTTGAGGGAAGCTCGTCTCAGCAGAGAGCTCCTTTCGTTAACCGCAGTCCTTATCGTCCTCCAGTGGCAGGAGCTAAGTTTAGGCCTCCACAGAAGAAAGTTCCAGCTAAGGGTACGCAATCGAGTCAGTATCGCAAGCCCTACACCATTGGTCTTCCAAAGGGCAACCCAGGGCAAGGCAGTTCGGGAGCTCAGAAGGCCCCAGCTTTTAATGCACCATGCTTCAACTATCAACGTCCAGGGCACTTTGCTAGGGAATGCCCTCACCCAAAGAAGAATCAGGCCTACCAGGGGCGTGTGCGCTATACCACAGTGGAAGAAGTGCCACAAGGAGAGCCCGTCACAACTGGTATATTCCTTGTAAACCATCATCCTGCAGTTGTGCTCTTCGATTTAGGATCTTCGCATTCATTTATGAGTAAAGCTTTTACTGTTAAGCATGGAATGAGCATATCTGATTTGGATGTGGGGTACTGCATAAGTTCAGCAGGGGCTAACATATCAACTAAACAAATAGTCAGGGATGTAAGTATCTTAATATAGAAACATGAGTTTAGCACAGATCTTATCATCCTACACGGCTTACGCTTGGATGTGATCCTAAGCATGCAATGGATGCATCACTACGGAGTAACCATAGATACCGGGAGGAGAGTTTCTCTCCTAAAAAACACTAAAAAAGCAGGAACCTTTGAGGTAACCCTCCCACGCAAGCTAGACCTTTGTGCCATGACATGAGCTATCCAAGCCACAGCTCTGAAGAATATCCCGGTCGTGTGTGAATTCCCGGATGTGTTTCCAGATGATCTTCCAGGTCTTCCACCTGATCGAGATGTGGAGTTTGCTATTGAGTTGGTACCTGGTACGACGCCTATTTCTTGTAGACCATACAGAATGCCACCCAATGAGCTAGCAGAGCTAAAGAAGGAGTTACAAGAGTTACAAGATAAAGGTCTCATTCGACCTAGTTCTTCACCATGGGGATGTTTCGCACTGTTCGTCAAAAAGAAGGACAATTCCCTACGAATGTGCATGGATTATCGACCACTTAATGCCATAACGATCAAGAACAAATATCCTTTACCTCGTATTGATATCTTGTTTGATCAGTTATCCAAGGCTAAAGTGTTTTCTAAGATCAATTTGCGATCAGGGTATCATCAAATCAAGATCAGACCACAAGATATACCCAAAATGGCTTTTGCAACGAGATATGGGCTTTACGAGTATTTGGTTATGTCGTTTGGGCTAACTAATGCTCCCGCCTACTTCATGTATCTTATGAACTCAGTGTTCATGCCCGAGCTGGATAAATTTGTGGTTTTGTTCATCGACGACATTTTAATCTACTCAGAAAATGAAGCTGATCGTGCAGAACACATACATGTTGTTCTTGCACGGCTAAGAGAACATAAGTTGTATGCCAAGTTTAGTAAGTGCGAGTTTTGGCTTACTAAAGTACCTTTCCTTAGACACATTCTTTCTGCTGATGGAATTTCAGTTGATCCAAGCAAAGTACAAGAAGTTATGGATTGGAAAGCTCCAACTTCCGTCACCGAGGTTCGTAGTTTTCTTGGTCTGGCTGGATATTACTGTCGTTTTATTCCGGACTTTTCCAAGATAGCTAAACCTATGACCAGCCTGCTACATAAAGATAAGAGGTTCGAATGGACTTCAGAATGTGAGGCAACTTTCCTTACCTTAAGAACTCTACTTACTTCAGCACCCGTTTTGGCGCAACCAGACATAACAAAACCCTTTGATGTGTATTGTGATGCCTCCGGGACTGGACTAGGATGTGTTCTTATGCAAGAAGGAAAAGTGATAGCCTATGCTTCAAGGCAGCTCAGAAAACATGAAGCTAACTACCCAACGCATGATTTAGAACTTACATCAGTGGTACATGCTTTAAACATATGGAGACATTACCTCTTGGGTAACATATGCCATATCTACACAGACCACAAGAGTCTCAAGTATATCTTTATGCAACTAGAGCTGAACATGAGACAAAGAAGATGATTAGAACTGATCAAGGATTACAATCTTGAGGTTCACTACCACCCCGGAAAACCTAATGTGGTAGCTGACGCTTTGAGCAGAAAGTCGCACTATCACCCTGTGCAACCTTTGCTCAAGGACAAGTTTAACTTGCTATATCTGTCAGTGTTGTACAATCTTACAGTCAGTTGCTCGCTCGAAAGTCAAATCATAGAAGGTCAGAAAACCGATGTCGGTGTTTTCCATATCAAAAGAAAGATGAAAACCGAGGGTTCCCAATGCTTCAGGATTGATGAGAAAGGAATCCTATGGTTTAAAGATCGTCTTGTTGTGCCCAAGGATAAAGAGTTAAGGAACCAGATCTTAGAGGAAGCACATTCCTCTAAGCTATCTATACATCCAGGTAGTAGCAAGATGTATCATGATCTAAAACAATGTTTTTGGTGGACAAGATGAAGAAAGAAATTGCCGCATTTGTGGCAAGGTGTGATGGATGTTGTAGGGTTAAGGAGGTGCATATGAAACCCGCTAGACTCTTACAACCATTGTCAGTTCTAGGATGGAAATGGGCAGAAATCAGCATGGATTTCATAATAGGCCTTCCTCTTACTCAAAAGGGTCATGACTCAATATGGGTAATTGTGGATCGGTTAACCAAGTCCGCGCACTTCATACCAGTTTGCACTACTAATCGACCATATGAGTATGTAGAGATGTACATCCCTCACATAGTTCGCTTGCATGGTGTTCCAAGAACAATTGTGTCAGATAGAGGACCACAGTTCACTACTCATTTTTGGGAACATCTTCATAAGCAAGTCGGAACCAATCTAGTTCGCAGTTCAGCTTATCATCCGCAAACTTCAGGCCAAACAGAAAGAGTTAACCAGATTCTCGAATATCTTCTTAGAGCATGTGTGATATCTTCAAAAGGATCTTGGGAAAGTTGGTTACCTTTAGCAGAGTTCTCTTACAACAATAGTTATCAAGAGAGTATCAAGATGGCTCCGTTCAAAGCTCTATATGGAAGGAGGTGTAGAACACCTCTCAATTGGGTTGAACCAGGAGAAAGAAGATACTACAGTATCGACTTTGTACAAGAAACTGAAGATAAAGTTAGAGTGATACAAGAACATATGCGCGCAGCGCAGTCAAGACAAAAGAGCTATGCGGACAAGAGAAGAAGACCGCTTGAGTTTGAAGTCGGTGACTATGTGTACTTGAAAGTATCACCTATGAAGGGAGTACAAAGGTTTGGAGTTAAGAGAAAACTTGCTCCAAGGTATGTGGGACCATATCGAATCATTGAAAGGAGTGGAAGAGTAGCTTATAAGCTATTGTTACCACCAGAGATGAGGGCTATCTTCAACGTCTTTCATTTATCCCAGCTCAAGAAGTGTTTGAGAGTTCCAGAAGAACATGTGGAACCTGCAGGTCTAAAGTTACAGTCAGACTTCTCCTTTGAAGAAAAACCTGTCCAAGTCATGGACACCAAAGAAAGAGTAACTCGAAACAAAGTTATAAAGTTTTGCAAGATAATGTGGAACAATAAAAGTGAACGAGATTCTACATGGGAATGGGAAGACTACCTTAAGGAAGTCTACCCTGCTTTCTATGAAAAATGGTAAGCCTTACAAATCTCGGGACGAGATTTTTGTAAGGGGGGAAGGGCTGCGAACACATGGTGGATAAGTACCCATGTATGTTCAGCTTTGATGATGAGTGATCGTCCAACACGTGAATGTTTCAGTTTGAGTGGCTTACCCTAACCTCTACGAAAGCAGAAATGTGTGCTTGTCTATCAGCTTGTGGTGTGCAGGTGCTATGCCTAGTGATAGTGGTCAATGGCATGGAGAAGGTCGAGTAGAGGCTTGTCGTGCCGATGGACTGAGAGCGGTGAAGGGCGGAAGCAGGGCTCGGACTGAGGGACCATGGGCGCCGGCGGACTAGCTGTGGTGGCTAGTACCTGGCACCGGCGAGTGCGAGAAGACATGGAGGTAGACCTAGTCGACCGAGTCAAGACGGTGGACGCGCGAGTCGAGCGGAGGCTCAGGGGACTCGGAGTCCGATCGGACGAAGACAAGGTGGCTCGCATCGAGTGGTTTGGTGGTTTGGGCCTCAAAACCATTCGCGTCGGTTTCTGAGTTTGGGCCGCAAAACTCAGGGTTCAGTAGTTGAGCCCAAAGCTACCTGTGGCGGGTTTCCTTGGTTTGGGCCTCAAAACCTAGGCGGAGCTTCCGAGGAAGCGGGGATGGCACGTGGCGGAATCCTGGAGGTTGCGTCGAGGCGACGACAACTCCCGGCAGGAAGCGAGGCCGTCCATTCAAAATGCGGGAGATATTTTCCAGAGCTTGGACTGCAATGCTTAGGCTAGGTAGTTCACTCAATGTATCTAGGGGGGTCTTTCGGAAATAGCCAAAGCCCGATAAGTAGGGGGTGAAGGGGTATCTCTCATCCCATCTCTTGAACCCTAATCATTTGCCCCAACTCTCTATCTCTAGTTCATGGGATCCCTAGGTTGCTTCCACCAACCTTTGTAAGAACTTGAGTTTGTCGTGAGGAATCGGAGGCTGTAACCTCCGTAAGCCATGGTGGCTTCGATTTCGTGATTGTGTCCCCGTTTTGCTTGTGTTCTTCGCGTTTTGCTTTTGCTCCTTATTTTCCCAAGATGATCTCTTTGTAGGGAGTAGGTCTTGCAAATCCGTTTAAACCAAGTTCTTGGTACTCGTGAGGAACAACTTTGCACTGAAGGAATTTTCCTAAAACCTCACGAGCACACAAATCAAGCGTTTTCTTTGCGGCGTTCTTCATTTTGCCTTTTCTACCCCAAATTCGAGTGTTCCCGTTTATCCTCTCCAAATTGAGCAATGATTTCTTCGGGATAGCTCCCCAGCCGCACAATGATCATGCCTACAAAATTTGGTTGCAGTTGGAGTTCATTTGGTTGAGTTTTGGGAAGATTTGGAGGAGAGAAAACGATTTTCGCGTTTCATTGCTCTACTCGAGGGTGCCGGACGCTCTGAGTTTTGGCGTCGGACGGTCCGTGGAGGCGTCGGACACAAGGACGTTCTGACGTTAGCGTCCGTCGCGTTCGTCCGCGTGTGTGTGAGTTTGGCGCCGGACGCTGTCCATCGTCCGTCGCCCTGCGTCCGTTGCTTTGCTAGTCTGTCTTGATTTTCAGCGTTCACTGGAAGCCCGACAGATGCTCCCCTAAGTGTCCATCGCGCAGCGTCCGACACCAACGGATGCTCACCCAAGCATCCATAGCCTAGCGTCCGACGCCCTGATTTCTGCTTCTCCTCTGCAAGGCTTTCTGGAAGGCAAACGGACGATCTCTTAGCGTCCGACGCCTAGCGTTCATCGCCCTATTGTCCAGCGTTCGTCGCCTGTATTTTGGGTTGTTTTGCTTGGGGTTTTTGCCTCTTTCTCATAGGGTTTGAGAACTCTATCTTGGGGGTTTCCAGTGGGTTTTCCTTCACTGTCGGTGAGCTTTCATTTCTCCGGTGAGCACCCAGCAACTGCGTTTGGTTTTTGGGAAGAGTGGCCCGAATATTTCGACAGAAATTTGAGGCTCCCATTCACCCTCCCCCCTCTGGTCGCCGTTCTCGGTCCTTCAAGGGTTGTAACACCCTAGGTGTTAAGCTTGCATTTGCATATCATTTCATGAGAATAAGCACAAGCATCATTGCATTCATGCATTTCCATGATCATATGAAATGATAACCCTAAGTGATCACCTTGTTTTTATGTGTGTATGTGTTACCTACACTTAGCTTTAATTATGTCATGTTTGTTTAACCAAGTGCTTGATGTATCTATCACTAATAACCACCTAGAAATACTTAGGGATGCTAATGGAACCTTGTTTATGTTCATGATCAAGTCCAAATGAGCTTCTAGGGTTAAGCTTAAATGATTGACCCTAGGAACCCTTTTGCTTGATTTAACAAATTGGCTTTGTTAATGACCTTGTATGAAAACATTGGCTTAACCAAAGTTGTAGAGTTTTTAATTCTGAACAAACTTTGTTTAACCACCTTGAGATGATTTGGATCCTAAAATACCCTAATTGGTCAATCAAGGCTGATTTGGGGGCTGTTTTAGTTTCTGAAATCGTCTAAGTCCTAAGTGGCTTGCAGTTTGAATCGTACCATGTTTGAATGCTTAGTTTGAAATCCAAACCATTTCAGTTCAAACAAATTACACCAAAGTTGGAGTTCAACTATAGCTCTACAAAAGTGTGCAATTGGTTGAAGCTAAGACGCAGAGGTTAGGGAGTTAATCATGTTGCAAAACCCACTGCCAGTCGGCCTGATCAGGTTCAAATGCAGCGCTGACCGCGCCGTCCGGTCAGTGGCCGAGCGCGTCAGGCATCGCGTGACGCGTGGCAGCCGTACACCAGCGTTCGACCCGCGCCGGCCGAGCCTTATACGCCTGCACACTCCACCTCGCGACTGAATGATCACTCGCCTTCACTCTCTCCCTCTCCCCTCTACCTCGCGCAAAAGCGGAACACCGCGCCATTGCCGCCGCACCACCGTCGCCGAGCTCCATCGCCAAGCACACTGCCGCATTGCTGCCAAAGCGTAGGCACAGCTTCGCCTTGCTCCGCTCCATCTTCTACACAACTCAGCTTTGGCGCTAACCGCACCGGTAAGCCAGACCACACAGCATTGAGAGCGTCATTGTCGACCAAAGCTCCGCCGACATGGCCAGCCCAATCCAGGGCCTCTCCCTTCCTTCTAGCTCTTGTACATGGTAGTCAAGAGGTTGTAGATGCTCACCGAGGAGTCGGTTGAAACGATTAGGGTTAGGGTTCGCCAGAACGGGAACTCCGTCGCGCACGAGCGCATGGCACCCGCAACACCGGCGAGGGTTACGCTGGGCTTCTCAGCGTTGCTCGCGTTAGTCTAAGTTGTGTTAGGGTTAGCTGGTTAGCCAGTGAGTAGGTAGCCGGAGTTGGTTGAAGCATCCACGCCTCGCCACTGCTGGAACAGAAGCACCGCGGCGCCGTGAACTCGCCACCGTGCCGCTATGCATGTGGCCGAGCTCATCGTAGGGTTCTCATGGCACCAATCCGGGCTAGATCGAACCGCTAGGGTTCCCTATAGGTGCAGCAGTCACCAGTTGGGTCGGAGGAAGCTTGCGCCGGCCAGCGCAAGAGCCGCAGCGCCGCCGTGCCACCATGGACACCGTCGAGCATGCTCCGGTGAACCTGGGGTACAACCAGTTACATGGATCGATGCGGGTTGCGTAGGGGAACACAACCATGGGGTTAGTTTAGCCGGAGACCTCACCGTCGGTGAGAAACCGTCGGTCGAGCACCTCCAGTGCGTCGGTTCTGTGGGGAAGAACCATACCAGTGTCATGTGTCATAGGCTCTATGTGTTTCTCTGGTTTGTCTTTTTCAGTTTCGTTTGCTAAATTTGGAAATTCATAACTAATTCTAGGAAAATGCTAAAAATGTGCAACTAGTTCTATAAGCTTTGTTATGTTTTTCTCTATGCATGCAAAGTGTTAAGTAACCTGTTACTACTGTTTTTATGTGTTGTTTTAATAAAAGTGGATAGCAAGCTTTATATTCTTTGTTTAAATCGTTTAATTCATAACTAGAGTTTGGTATGTGCTAAAATCATGGTTCTTGTTGTGTTGAGCTTATCTCAGCATACACTTCCCATGAAAAATGTTAAAGTGGTAGTAACCTATAATTTAGTAGCTTGCTATAGTTCTTTTAATTAAAGGCTTGTTTAATTAAATGCAACCTTGTTTAAAATTGCTAAGCTAAGTTATATGTGGTTAATGTGCTTGCTAATTTTTTTACATGTGTTACTTGCTTAGTGTAAGGTAATAAAAATATAAAATATGTTGTTTTACACATTTCAAATTATTTAAATAAAATTTGTATAACTTGTGCTTGTTTTCTCACCACCACAAAAGATGTAATTTTAACTCTTTTTTACATGGGTTTTCTGTGGTTGGTGTGAACACCAAAGTGGTAGATAATTATGTAATATGTAATGTGTAATTTTATCATGATTTTTGGATAGATGGTTAATTGCTTTATAACTGTTCTAAGTTATATCTGTTTGTTGTTAAGGAGCTGAAACCTGTTTTCTTGCTAGAATTGTTTGAGCTATTTGTGTTGAGTTTCAACATTAGCTACAGTTGACTTTGTTGTAGGTAACGTGTTTATATCTATAGGGTTAAATGTTAACAGCCATAACCAGACCTGTTTAGTTTAACCTGAGCATGTTTTACAAGTTCAACCTTAAAATCTCTGTTTTCCTGTTTCTGCAAAATAGCCTTGCTTATAGTGTCTGTTAGGGCTTTTTAATGTTGGATCTAGCTGGGGAGTTTATGGAATGTTTTGTAGAAAATTTCATGACTTTTTCAGAATGTCTTAGTTTGTAGTTTGTGGTTGTGTGTAGCTCAAGCTACCTAGTTTTCTTCTAGCTGCTGTTTTAAGTGTTTCTATGCTATGTTATGCATGTGTAAGTGTTGTATGCTTGTGTAAGTTAATCAAGTGTCTTAAACCATAAAACTTGTTTAATGCAGGTGTAAGAGAGCTTACCTCAGAGGAGAAGCTCTATTATACATTGCTAAAGAAGGGTAAGTGTAACTTCTCTACAGCCGAAGAGATTTGCACATATTCGGTCAATGAAATAAAATGTTGCATGACACATTCATCATGAGCATCCATTCTTATGCATTAGGCATGTCTCATTCTAGTATATGACTTGTCATATATGTTGGTTTATCATACATGTGTACATGCATCCAGCATCGCCAGAGGGAGTGACCTTGCTAGAGTTCGGGGAGATAGAAGGAAGAGTACCGCCAGAGTTGCAAGCTCTAGAAGCTCCAGAAGAAGGAGAATAGGGCCCTGACCTTCCTGAGTGCCCTAACCACCTCCCCTCCACCTTTGTGAAAGGCAAGCCCCGGAGAATTATACACCTTCTTACTCTATTTAAAGTATTTTACTTGCAATCCAACCACTTGTTTGTGCATTAAGTTAGTAGGATTTGAGATGGAACCCCTTGCTGCATTATACCTTCCTTGTCCACTAAAAAGAACCTTGTGGGCCTAGGATCCAAACCTTGCTTAGCCATGCTTAGACCGGTAGCGTGGGTGGTCTATCATCCCCCACAAAGATAGGTTGATGGTCACAGTTGACTATAGCTTTGTATTGTGGAAAATAACCATGTGAAAGTAATAAATCGAGACCGGGCGGACAAGGTGTTGTGAGCCACTTGATTTGGAGGTCTTGTGAGCGGGTTCTCTCCGCCTATGTCGCTAGGCACTGGATCGTGGTTGGACATCTGCCGAGATTGAACGCATGCCTCATTTATAGCTGGCCGAATAACTCGTTTCGACCGCGAAGCCTAACTCTGTATGTTCGGTCCGGCATCCCCTCCTAGTTGGGTCATGAAGGACCGCGAGCGGGGGACTAGACCGTGGGCAAGCATCCTGATTGTCCTGGCCTGGTACCAAGGGCAGGCACTACTTGATCGACCTGGCTACTATGAATCGCTATTCATTCCTGTAATTGGGGACCCGCGGCTACCCGAGCTATATTGAAGGTGACCCGCACAAGTGTGTCGGCAGGCATACTTGGGTGTGATTGAGGAATAAACCTCCAGCTGGATTAGAATTCGATTCGAATCGTGGTCTCTCCCCGTCAGTGAGAAACTTGAAAGATCTTCCTCCCACTGTAGAAACCTGAACTCTAATAAGTAACCAAAAGATGGTTATGTGGTTTTATGCCACAGTGATTGCTCTAGTACAGGTGCTAATGAGATCTTATTAATGTTACTTAACCTGATGCTAAATGTTGTTTTCTAAAGATGAGAATACATGAGTAACTAGGATGCTCTTTTATTCAAAACTCTACTATCCCATGATATACACTTGATAAAGCCTTGCATAATCCTTGAAGTGTCTATAGTTATATATCTATCTCCTTGTCGGGTAAGTCTAGCTGAGTACAATTGAGTACTCAGGGTTTCTATACCCTTGTTGCAGATGGTATGGTGTATTCTGGTTATTGCCAGGCGTGCCTCTACCCTGCATGTGATGAAGAGTGAAGGCCATGGGAAATGGTGAATTCCGATGTCTCTCCTTGTTGCTTTTGATGGGATTGTACTAGACCTGGCACTATATTTGTGTTAAACAGTTTGCAATGGGTTTTGGCGAAACCTAAACTTCCACTACTTTGATTTGGACTTGGTGTTGTAATAACACTTCTTTAAACTCAGTTGTAATATTATTTTGTTTCGAACTTGTCACTGTGAATGTGCGTTTTCGAATCGTAACTGACCGAGGGGAAACGGTTTTGGAAACACATATACGCCCGATAAGTTGGCAATGGATGCTCCAGATGGGAGCGACGGACGCTCTGTCGAAGTGCGACGGACGCTGGAGATGGGGAGCGTCCTTTGCCCCTTAGTCGGGCAACGTTTCTGTGCGGAGGATCACGACGGACGCTGAGGCATAGAGGGTCGAGCGTCCGTCGGCAACATCTGATGCCATTTTCAAAGTGTTTTTCAAATCTGATTTTTGTAACGCTCTCCCAACCAAGTCCCAATCTCAATAAGAACCAAATAACACCTGATTGGACTTGATATTGGAACCATCTCTCAGTCTCTCATTTGCAATTAGTTTGCCATAGGCTTTAACCTTGGTTTTTAGCTCAAAATAGTCGAATGGAATCGCAATGAGACATCATAGGGCCACATGAGGGGTATAGACATGACTTGAGCTTGGAATGCCCCCCTAAGTGGACGAACCCAGCGGATGCTCAAACTTAACCGAAAAGAAACGACAAGCAACAAATGCAAATGCAAATGCAAAGCATTACTTAGAATTTGAATCTAGGTTGCTTCAAGTTTAAACCGTGGTTAAGCTTTCTCACACGCTTTGAGGGTGGTTATCTTAACTGCGTTAGCCAAGCCTATGTGTATTACTAAATTAAACATGTTATATTACACATGAATGCAAGGTTGGTTCACACAAGATCATTTTTTAGTGAAGTTAGAGTGATCAAGCACATTTAACTCGCTTCTCAACCTACAAAAGGTTGTTTCATCGAGTGGTTTTGTGAAGATATCCACCAATTGCTCTTCACTTCTAACTCCCACTAGTGTGATATCCTTCTTAGCCACGTGATATCTAAGAAAGTGATGGCGAATATCTATGTGCTTGGTGCGAGAGTGTTGAACTGGGTTGTTTGCAAGTTTTACGACGCTTTCATTATCACAGAAGAGTGGAACATCTTTTAAAAACACGCAGTAATCAAGAAGTGTTTGGGTCATATATAAGATTTGTGCACAACAAGTTCCCGCGGTAGACAAAGCCACACTATTTTTCTTCTTTGAGGACCAAAAACAAGTGATCTTCCTAGCAAATGGCACCCTCCAGAGGTACTCTTCCTATCAACCTTACAACCAACATAATCCGAATTGGAATAGCCCACAAGTTGGAAGGGAGCTCCTTTGGGCATAATCCGGCGGTAGACAAAGCCACACTATCTTGCTTTGTTCCTCACAATCCACGCCTTGATCATCTTGCTTGTTCTGAAACACCCACTTAGTGCCAATGATTCTTGCTCCTTTGGGCTTCACTACTAGTGTCCACACTTCGTTCTGGGTGAAGTTGTTGAGCTCTTCATGCATGCATCATCCACACTAGTAGGCTAAACAAAGGAAACAAAAGAGTGATGCTCAACATAAGAAGCAAGTCTAGATCGAGTTGTTACCCCCCTTGATGGACTCCCTATGATAAGGTCTTATGGATAGAGCATGAAGTATAGGTGTAGATCTTCTATTAGTCTCTTGAGGAGGGGGATGTGGTGCATCAACATTTTGAATTTCCGCCTCGGCTTGATCTTGAGGGATGAAGGTATCTTCTTGAGCTTCCCTCACTTGTTCTTCATTGACTTGAGGCGTGCGAGGTGGAGAAGGCTCTTGATTTGCATCATCTTCAACTTATTCCACCTCTTGTGGGTTGATGGCACCAATGGGCATATTCTTCATAGCCTACCTTATGGGTTCATCACCTACATCATCAAGATTCTCAAACGCTCCTTGGGAGCCATTAGTTTCATCAAACTCCAAGTCATACGTTTCTTCAATAAAGCTGGTGGCTTGGTTAAATACACGGTATGCCTTGGATTTAAGCGAACAACCAATAAGGAAACCAATGTCACAACGCCTGTGGAACTTGTCCAAGTGTTGACGCTTCTTGTAGATGTAGACTTTGCATCCAAACACTCAGAAGAATGATATATCCGGTTTCTTCCCATTCACAAGCTCATAGGGGGTCTTCTTGAGAAGCCTTTGGACAAATAGTCGGTTGGCCACATAGCATGCAGTGTTGATTGCTTCGACCCAAAACTTCTCGGTGGTATTGTATTCATCAAGCATAGATCTAGCAAGAGTGATTAGAGTCTGGTTCTTTCTCTCTACAACACCATTTTGTTGAGGGGTATAGGTGGCGGACACTTCATGCTTGATTCCAACTACATCACAATAGTCTTCAATCTTGGTGTTCACAAATTCGGTGCCATTGTCACTTCTAATTTTCTTGATCTTCACATCAAACTCATTTTGTGCTCTAGTTGCAATTTTCTTGAATATCTCGGTTATCTCTCCCTTGTCTTGAAGAAAGAATACCCAAGTGTACCTAGAGTAGTCATCAACTACCACCAAGCAAAAGAGATTGCCTCCAAGGCTAGCATAGGTGGTAGATCCAAATAGATCCATGTGGAGTAGCTCTAGGACTCTTGAGGTTGACATGAAAGCTTTGGTTGGATGAGTGTTTGCCAATTTCTTGCCGGCCTTACATGCACTACACAAGTTATCCTTCTCAAACACCACATCCTTGATCCCTCTAACCATTTCCTTCTTGACAAGTTTCTTCAAGGTTGACATGCCCACATGTGCTAATCTTCTATGCCATAACCAACCCAAATAATTCTTGAAGAATAGGCAAGTTTGCAAGCTAGCCTTATTGGAAGTGAAGTCCACTAGATAGAGGTTGTTGTGCCAAAATCCCTTGAATATCAATGATGAATCTTCCACTTTGGTCACAACCACCTCACTTGGAGTGAAGAGACAATGAAAACCAAGATCACACAATTGACCAACTGAAAGCAAGTTGAAGCTCAATGATTGTACTACCAATACATTTGAGATTGATTGGTCACTGGAGATAGCCACTTTGCCAAGCCCTTGCACTTTCCCTTTTGAATTATCCCCAAAGGTAATCTTGTCTTGATTTGCACAATCTTCATCTAGTGTGGTGAACATCCGAGGGTCGCCGGTCATATGTTGATTGCAACCACTATCAATTACCCAATGGCTCCCACCGATCTTGTAGTTCACCTACACACAAGCAACTTGGAGTTAAGCTTGTAGTTTGCGAACCCACACTTGGAGAGGTCCCATAGCCTTGTCAACCAACTCCTTAGCAACCCACAACACTTTAGGCTTGTTCTTCATCTTGGGACCAAGAAACACAACAAGTGGTCTACCCTTGGAATCCCTGTTGATGATGAAGTGTGCATCATGAGCAAACGACCTTGTGTGCTTGGACAAGGTCTTGGGTGGTGGAGTCTTGCAATCATAAGTAAAGTTACCAACTTGACCACAATCAAAGCATCTCCTTGGCTTAAACTTTGGCTTGTCTTGATTGTTGCCATTGTACTTGTTCTTGTAATAGTTCTTTGCTTCAATCTTGACTTTGACTTTCATCACTTGGTTCTCCTTGAACCCAACACCCATCTTGTCATTCTTCATGATGGTGTTCATCAAGAGCTCACTTTGAAGGTTGTGACCCTTGGTGAATTTCTCCAAACCGCTTGCAAGCTTGATCTTCTCATTCTTGAGCTTTGCATTTTCTTCTCTAAGTGTGTTGATCAAGGTGGTAGCATCCTTGTCATCTTCCTTGGCCGACTTGATGGTGACTGGATTGTTAGCCTTGAGGTCGATTAGCTCTTCCTTGAGCTTTGAGTTCTCTTCCCTCATCTTCCTGTAGTCATCATACTTGTCAGCCTACACTACCTTCTTGCCCTTGCACTTAGCATTTTGCTCACTAGCAACTTCATCAAGCAAGTCCTCACAAGAAGTAGCTATATCACACTTAACAATCGGGTTAATAGCAACATGTGTAGCAAGATCATGTATAAGCAATTCATTAGGTACCACAAGTGTGCCATGTTCATTTCTCACTTGGTTGTAGTCATCTTTTAGCAAGTTATACCTTGTATGGAGCTCTTGTGATGACCTCTCAAGCTTATCATGTTTCTCATTCATTTGCTTGAGTGAGGATTTGAGCTCCATAGTGCTAGATGTGAGAGTGTTGTTCTCAAGCTTCAAATCATCATTAGCACTAGACAAGGCATCAAGCTTAGCATGCAAGTTTTATTGGACCTCAAGTAGTTTGTCATTTTTACCTTTGTACTTCCTTATGATGCTAGAGTATTTGTTGCAAATTTCAATTAGCTCATCATAGCAAGGTGCTTCATCATCACTATCACTACCACTTGAGTCACCACTATCATCATCCTCTTTTTGTACCTTCTTGTAACCTTTATCCATGAGACATAGGTGTGTAGATGATGAGCCCGGTGATGATGGAGGAGGTGGCGGTGGAGTAGAAGAACAATTCACCAAAGCGGCCACCTTCTCTTCTTCGCTTTCATCATCGGAGGAGTCACTTGAGTCCTCAATGTCGGTGAGTGTTCACAGTCCTTAAGTACAAATTTTAACCGTCAACTAAACAAGGAAAATGATCTAAATGAAACTAATCGCTAGAATTAGGGTTTATACTAACAGAATTCCACAAGTTTTGGTGAATGTCTATTTCTGCAGGGGGTTATCAGGAAATACCAAGGAAAGGCCCACATGTCATGTTTACATAGAGATAATTATCAACCGCACAATTTTCTGTACTCTAGAGGGTTTCAGAATACACGAGAACGAACGAGAAGCGGATCGGGCCCGGAGCCAGGGTGCCCACCCTAGGCCCTTGGGCGCCCTACTTTTGTGGTCAATCAGCGTCAACTTCGCGGATCGTGCTCCACCGCCTTTGACGATCAATCTAAACCCTTCGCCTAAGGTCGGTTTGATCCGACGACCGACGTTCATTTGAGGAGGCTATATAAGCAAGGCCCCTGACCCCTGAGGATCTATCTCATCTCATTATTCTTTTCCAGAGAAAATGCTACGGATAGTTGTGGTAGCCCCAGGGGTGACAGCTCTGTAAGGCCTTTGTAGTCCACCACGTTCGGATTGGTGTTTTCGTAGAGCTTTTGGCAACCTCTCCCGACTACCTTTTTCCTAGTCTTTGTCGAGAGTCAGTAAGGTATTGTTGGTCCAAAATAAGTAGAGTATCGTGTGCCTTTGATTAGATAGAACCCCTTAGAAAACTCTTAAATCTCTCTTGACCTAGTTATCATTATTTACCTATTTATCATTCTCTATCCATTTATCTTATCTACTACCAAAATATTCTATCTTATCTATCCTTGGACGTTCTTAGTTCTTAACAAGTTCACTTCGCGTTCCCTGTGGAAATCGATACCCTTGGAATACTCACGGGTGAAAACTACAGCGGTATCTGTGCGCTTGTGGATTTATCTGTTTGCGTTAAGAAATACCAACAGTGAGCCAATCACAAACAATATAAGCCTTGCCATCCTTCTTCTTCTTGTGGAAGTCGAAGTTCTTGTTCTTCTTGTAAGGCTTATCTTGCTTCTTTTCATCATCACTTGAATCATCTTGTGCACCCTACTTGTTCTTGTAGTTCTTGAACTTCTTGTTCTTGAACTTGTGTTTCTTCTCTTCGGTGCATGTATGACCTAGATGATAAAGAATCCCACAATTGTAGCACTTCATTTGTGAGATGGGCTTCCTAGAAGAGCCTGTGAAGAATTTCTTCTTCTTTGAGTCAAACTTGACTTCATTCTTGTTTTGCCTCTTCAACATCTTGGTGGTCTTCTTCACCATGAGAGCAATGTTGTCTTCATCATTATCACTTGAGTCCTCAACCGCCAATTAGATCTTGCATTTCTCCTTGGTGGAAGCCTTGAGGTCCAAGTCCTTCTCCTTCTCTTTTCCTTTCTCTTTCTTCTTGGAGGAGGATCAAGAGCCTCCATCACCGATCTTCATGTACATCTCATGAGCATTGATCTTGCCCAACACTTTTGTTGGTGTAGAAGTAGAGAGACCCCCTTGATGAAGAACAGTGACGATGTGGCCATACTTGTCAATTGACAAGACACAAAGAATCTTGCGCACCACATCGGCGGGTTGCATTTGGGTGAGCCCAAGTCCATTCAACTCCTCTACAAGAATATTATGACGTGAATACATCTCATTAGAATTCTCATTAGCAAGCATAGCAAAGGAGTTCAACTTAACCATGACCAAATGGTAGCGTTCCCCACGATCACATTTGGTCCCCTCGTGAAGTGCACAAACTTTTGTCCAAACATCATATGCGGTTTTGCAATTCCGCACACGGTTGAACATATCCTTGCAAATGCCAAGGAAAAGAATATTCTTCGCCTTGGCATTTTTCTTCTCAAAGAAGGGATCGGTGAACACCAAATCACCCACGGTGCCGGCTTTGTGACCACCGACATCCACAGCCTCAAGGTAGGCCTCCATCCGCACTTTCCAATAAGGAAAGTCATCCCCATCAAACATGGGTGGCGGTCCATCCCCATGGGACATCTTGCTCTATGCGGTGAAGCCTAATTTAGAGCAACCGTGCTTCAATACCAGTTGGGATCAAGATGCTCAAGAGGGGGGGGGGGTGAATTGAGCTTATTTCAAATTTCTAAAGTAAATATGAAATCCTAAACAAATGCCAATGACCCCTGGTGCCTACCGATTGTGTGTCCTAGCTAGAATGCGGTAGCAAGGCATATAAAGGAAGAACACCCTACACAATTCTAGTATGAAAGTAAGAACTAGTGCCGAATGTAAAGAGCTAGGGAAATATATTCTTGACACGGCGACGTTTTGCCGAGGTATCGAGGAGTCGACACCCGCCCCAGTCCTCGTTGGAGCACCTCACAAGGTATTGCTCCCCCTCAATCCCGCGCAAGGGATGAGTGCTCTCTACGGGCTGGTTCTTCGCCATTCCGGCTCGGTGAACCGCCCACAACCGATGAACACGTCGATGGAGAAGGGTTGCCGACAATCTTCCGTCAATCACCTTCCTTCGAGCACCATCGGACCGTCTAGGTGATGTCGATCACCAAGAGTAACAAGCTTCAACCTTAACTTGACTCAATCAAGCCCCACAACTAGAGTGGATGCACAACTTGATCTCTTGGATGAACTAGGGAGAGGATGGATGGATGGATTCGCATATCACTCTCTCTCTAGGGCTCTTGCTCTCTTCCCACACCTCACAAGGTTTCTCAGCAATCCAAATGAGCAAAGGCAGGTGGGGAAGGCAAGGGATGGGGTATAAATACCCCCACACATAGCCAGCCCATGGGTTGTTGAAAAACAACTTTTAATTTAGTGACGGACGCTCCGACGCCTAGGCGACGGACGCACCATCGCAAGCCCCAATGGCTAGTTTCTGTTCATTTAAACGGGCAACGGACGTTGTGTCGCTTTGGCGACGGATGCTGCACTTCAGCGTCCAGCGCAACTAGCTAAAAACAACCCTCTATGTAAGGCCAACGGACACTCCTCAGCGTCCGACGCCATGCCGTCGGACAGCGTCCGTCGCTCTCGAGCTTTCTCTATAACTCTCTGTTAGGACAACGGACGCTTAGGGGCAAACACCCCAGCGTCTGGCACCTCTGACTGGTGCGACGGACAGCGTCCGTCGCCACAGACTTCAGCATCCATCACCCAGAAAAGCTCTCTCTCAACTTCGGTTTTCGTCACAATAAATAAGGAAGTTGTTCTAGGCTATCTTACGGTCACCATAGGCTTGCTTAGAGCTAAGGTAGTCAAGTGTGCACCACAGCTAAGTCATGAAGCTCTCCTAAGTCAAGCTACTAGTCTCAACCCTTCTTGATAGTACGGTCAAAGATCAAATAAAACCCTATCTAAATACTAAGTTCCCTTCATCTCCTTATGGCACTTAGTCCTATTACTCTAGGGTCTTCTTCATGTTTCTTTGAAATCCGAAACAATATCCATCTTAGGGGCTTAGTGATAACCATTGATGCCATTCTCATTGATCACTATGGCTAAGCTACGCTGAAGAATCATGGCCCTATTGGTTTCGGTGATTAACGACAAATGAAGATTATTATGGCTAATGTGTGTTTTGGAGAGGCTACGCGTAGCTTAGCCATATTGATCAATATGAATGGGCTTTAATGGTTATCACTTAACCCCCAAGATGGATATCGTTTCAGATTTCAAAGAGACATGATGAAGACCCTAGAGTGATAGGTCTAAGTGTCATAAGGAGATGAAGGGCACTTAGTATAGATATGGCTTTATTTGATATTTGACTGTATTATCAAGAGGGGTTGAGACTAGTAGCTTGACTTAGGATAGCTTTCATGACTTAGGTGTGGTGCACACTTAACTACCTTAGCTCTAAGCAAGCATATGGTGACCGTAAGATATCCTAGAAAAACTTCCATATTCATCGCGACAAAAACTGAAGTTGAGAGAGAGCCTTTCTAGGCGTTGGACGCTGAAGACAGAGGCGACAAATGTTGTCCGCCGCGCCAGTCGTAGGTGTCAGCCGCTAGGGTATGCACCCAGAGCGTTCGTCATGCTAACAGAGATTTCTAGAGATTTCCAGGGCGTCGGACGTTGAGGAGCGTCCGTCGATTTATATCCCAGTTTCCCGAGAACAGCGAGTTTGCGCCAGACACTAGGGTGCAGCGTCCGTCGCAAAGCGGCGAAGCTTCCATCATTTGCTGACGTGAACAGCAACTAGCTGTTGGGGCTTGCGACGATGCGTCCATTGCCTAGGCGTCGGAGGGTCTGTCGCCAACTTAAAAGTTGTTTTTCACCAGCCCGTAGGCTGGTTGTGTGGAGGAGTATTTATACTCCACGCCTTGCCTTCCCAACCTGCCTTTGCTCATTTGGATTGCTGAGAAACCTTGTGAGGTGTGGGAAGAGAGCAAGAGCCCTAGTGAGAGAGTGATTTGTGAATCCATCCATCAATCTTCTCTCCCTAGTTCATCCAAGAGTCCAAGTGTGCATCCACTCTAGCTAGTTGTGAGGCTTGATGTAGTCAAGTGAAGATCAAGGCTTGTTACTCTTGGTAATCGACATCACCTGGATGGTTTGGTGGTGCTCAGAGGAAGGTGATCGCCAGAGGATTGTCGGCGGCCCTTCTCCATCAACTTGTGCATCGGTTGTGGGCGGTTCACCAAGCCATAGTGGCGAAGAACTAGCCTATAGAGAGCACTCATCCCTTGCGCAGGATTGAGGGGGAGCTATACCTTGCGAGGTGCTCCAACGAGGACTACGGGGCAGTGTCGACTCCTCGATACCTTGTTGTCATGTCAAGCTTTGTCTCCCTAGCTCTTTCATACCGCATTACATTCTGCACTTGTCTTTAAATTCATACTAGAATTGTGTAAGGTGTTCTTACTTTGCTTGCCTTGCTACCGCTTTCATAGTCTAAGGCACACTTGCGCTAGGCACGGGATGATTGGCATTTGTTTAGGATTTCATATTTTCTTTAGAAATTTGAAATAACCCAAAGTCACCCCCCTCTTGGGCATCTTGATCCTTTCAATTGGTATTAGAACCTTGTTGCTCTAAATTAGGCTTCACCGCCTAGAGCAAGATGTCCCATGGGGATGGTCCACCACCTATGTTCGATGGTGAGGATTTTCCTTATTGGAAAGTCCGAATGAAAGCCTATCTAGAGGTCGTGGACATTGGAGTTCTCAAAGACACCACAAAGGGAGGATCCTATTTCGCAGAGGACCCCTAATTTGAGAGCATAATGCCAAGGCGAAGAATATCCTATTTCACGGCATATGCAAGGATGTCTTTGTTGGCATTTCTTAACACACACAGATAAATCCGCCAGCGCACGGATACCGTTGTAGCTTTCACCCGGGAGTATTCCAAAAGGGTATCAATTTCCATGGGGAACGTGAAGTGTACTAGATCAGAACTAAGAACGTCCAAGGATAGATAAGATAAATGGGTAGAGAGATTTTAGAGTTTTCTAAGGGGTTCTATCTAATCAAAGGTCCACAATACTCTGCTTAGTTTGGAGCAATAGTACCTTCCCGACTCTCGACAAAGACTGGGAAAAAGTTAGTCGGGGGGAGGCTGCCAAAAGCTCTACGAAACACCAATCCGAACGTGGTGGACTACAAAGGCCTTACAGAGCTGTCACCTTTGGGGCTACCACAACTATACGTTGGATTGAGCGCAAACTCAGGTAAACTCTAGTCTAGACACCACATCTACACTATCGCTTACTACTCTAATCCCATGAAAACTAGAGTACTCAATATGAGTGGAGATCCCGTAAATAGAATAAAGTAAGAACTAAAATAAGATACTTAGGAATAATAAATGAAGAACCTAGAGATTGCTCAAAACTAGATGCTGCAAAGGTACAATGTCGAGGAAGATCCGACAGATCTGGCTCCTCCTAGCTCTCTCCTCCTCTCTCTCTCACCTCTAATTACAACTAGATGAGCTAGAACTAGAAGACCTAGATCTAGACAACTAGAGGGACCTCTCTCCTTCTCTATAATTGAAACCCTAGCTTTTGCTCTGGAGAAGAATAATGAGATGATCCTCAGGGGGGTCATGGGCCTTGCTTATATAGTGTCCTCAAATGAACGTCGCCCATCGGATCAAACCGACCTTAGGCGAAGGGTTTAGATTGATCCTCAAAAGCGGTGGAGCATGATCCGCGAAGTTGACGCTGATTGGCCACAGGAGTAGGGCGGGTGCCCTGGCTCCGGGCCCGATCCCCTTCCCATTCGTTCTTGTGTCTTCTGGAACCCTCTAGAGTATAGAAAATTGTGCGGTTGATAATTATCTCTATGTAAACATGACATGTGGGCCTTTCCTTGGTATTTCCTGATAACCCCTGCAGAAATAGAAATTCACTAAAACTTGTGGAATTCTGTTAGTATAAACCCTAATTCTAGCTATTGGTTTCATTTAGATCCTTTTCCTTGTTTAGTTGACGGTTAAAATTGGTACTTAAGGGTCATCAACAGTCTTCAACCGGGTGCCTAATGCCAAAGACACATTCGAGTTGTGGACCACTATTTGTGCACTTCATGAAGGCACAAAGAATGAGCGTGAGGAATGCTATCACTTGGTCATGGCAAAGCTCAATTTGTTTACTATGCTTGCTAATGAAAATTCAAATGAGATGTATTCACGTCTTAACATTCTTGTAGAGGAATTCAATGGACTTGGACTCAACCAAATGCAACCGGCCGATGTGGTGCGCAAGATTCTTTGTGTCTTGCCAATTGACAAGTATGGCCACAGGGGATCTCTCTACATCTAAACCAACACAAGTGTTGGGCAAAATCAATGCTCATGAGATGTACATGAAGATCAATGATGGCTCTTCATCCTCCTCCAAGAAGAAAGACAAAGAAAAGAGGAGAAGAAGGACTTGGCCCTCAAGGCATCCACCAAGGAGAAATGCAAGATCCAATTGGTAGTTGAGGCCTCAAGTGATGGTGAAGATGAAGAAAACATCGCTCTCATGGTGAAGAAGACCACCATGATGTTGAAGAGGCTAAACAATAATGGAGTCAAGTTTGACTCAAAGAAGAAGAAATTCTACACAAGGTATTCAAGGAAGCCCATCTCCCAAATTAAGTGCTATAATTGTGGGATTCTTGGTCATCTAGCTCATACTTGCACCGAAGAGAAGAAAGACAAGTTCAAGAACAAGAAATTCAAGAACTACAAGAACAACAAGAGTGCACAAGATGATTCGAGTGATGATGACAAGAAGCAAGATAGGCCATACAAGAAGAAGAACTTCGACTTCCACAAGAAGAAGGATGGCAAGGCTTACATTGTTGGTGATTGGCTCACGGACATTGAGGACTCAAGTGACTCCTCGGATGATGAAAGTGAAGAAGATAAGGTGGCAGCATTGGTGATTGGTTCTTCTACTCCACCGCCACCTCCTCCTTCATCATCGGGATCATCCTCTACACACCTATGCGTTGTGGCTAAAGGTGATAAGAAGGTACAAAAAGAGGATGATGATGATAGTGGTGACTCAAGTGGTAGTGATAGTGATGAAGATACACCTTCCTATGATGAGATAATTAAAATTTGCAACAAATACTCTAGCATCATAATGAAGTACAAAGGTAAAAATGAGAAACTACTTGAGGTCCAAGAAAACTTACATGCTAAGCTTGATGCTTTGTCTAGTGCTAATGATGATTTGAAGAATGAGAACAACATTCTCACATCTAGCACTAGGGAGCTCAAAGCCTCACTCAAGCAAGCTAATGAGAAACATGATAAGCTTGAGAGGTCATCACAAGAGCTCCACACAAGGTATAACCCAAATTTTTAAGATTTAGCCTTTTTTAAACAATTTCGCGTTTGGACCCATGATAGAACTAATCTCGGTTTTGGACCCTGGGGTCAGCGCCATGCCTCACGGCGCTGACGTAACGTATGTTGACGCCATACCACACGGTGCCGAGCAACTGGACCCGATGTTGCGCTGGAGCTGATGTGGCAGAAGGCTCGGCGCCGTAGATCATGGCGCCGAGCTCGGTGCCATAGATCAGGGCGTCGACCTCGACGCCAGATATCACGGCACCGAGTTATTAGTCTATATGTCTAGGCCTTAGAAATACAATAATTAACATTGTTTCTAGGTTAATCAAACTCACTGTGCTTGATTCTACATGTCAGCTGTTTTAAAAACAAATTAGCAAAATTTCTGCACGTAAACTGTTTCGAACACAGAACCTAGACCTCATCCTGCAGCTCCTTAACCAACTGAACCACAACAGCAAGTTTGTTTAAACTAGAAACAATATTACTTATTGTATTTTTAAGGCCCAAATATATAAACTAATAACTCGGCGCCGTGATATGTGGCATCGAGGTCGGTGCCCTGATCTACGGCGCCGAGCCTCCTGCCACCTCAGCTCCAGCGCAACATCGGGTCCAGTTGCTCGGCGCCGTGTGGTATGGCATCAACATATGTTACCTCGACGCCGTGAGGCATGGCGCTGACCCGAGGGACCAAAACTGAGATTAGTTCCACCATGGGTCCAAACGCGAAATTGTTTCAAAAAAGGCTAAATCTTAAAAATTTGGGCAAGGTATAACTTGCTAAAAGATGACTACAACCAAGTGAGAAATGAGCATGGCACACTTGTGGTAGCTAATGAATTTCTTACTCATGATCTTGCTACACATGTTGCTATTAACCCGGTTGTTAAGTGTGATATAGCTACTTCTTGTGAGGACTTGCTTGATGAAGTTGCTAATGAGCAAAATTCTAAGTGCAAGGGCAAGAAGATAGTTGAGTCCGACAAGTATGATGATTACATGAAGATGAGGCAAGAGAACTCAAAGCTCAAGGAAGAGCTAATCGACCTCAAGGCTAACAATCCATTCACCATCAAGTCGGCCAAGGAAGATGACAAGGATGCTACCACCTTAATCAACACACTTAGAGAAGAAAATGCAAAGCTCAAGAATGAGAAGATCAAGCTTGGAAGTGGTTTGGAAAAATTCACCAAGGGCCACAACCTTCAAAGTGAGCTCTTGATGAACACCATCATGAAGAATGACAAGATGGGTGTTGGGTTCAAGGAGAACCAATTTATGAAGGCCAAAGTCAAGATTGAAGCAAAGAACTATTACAAGAACAAGTACAATGGCAACAATCAAGACAAGCCAAAGCCCGAGCCAAAGAGATGCTTTGAGTATGGTCAAGTTCGTCACTTTGCTTATGATTGCAAGACTCCACCACCCAAGACCTTGCCCAAGAACAAAAGGCCCTTTGCTCATGATGCACACTTCATCATCAACAAAGACTCCAAGGGTAGACCACTTGTTGTGTTTCTCGGTCCCAAGATGAAGAACAGGCCTAGAGTGCTATGGGTTGCCAAGGAGTTGGTTGACAAGGCTATGGGACCTCGCCAAGTGTGGGTTCCCAAACAAGAAGCTTAAATCCAAGTTGCTTGTGTGTAAGTGAACTACAAGACCGGTGGTAGCCATTGGGTAATTGATAGTGGTTGCACTCAACACATGACCGGCGAGCCCCGGATGTTCACCACACTTGATGAAGATTGTTCAAGTCAAGACAAGATTACCTTTGGGGAAAATTCAAAAGGCAAAGTTTAAGGGCTTGGAAAAGTGGTTATCTCCAATGATCAATATATATCCAGTGTCTTGCTAGTACAATCACTAAGCTTCAACTTGCTATCGGTTGGTCAACTATGTGATCTTGGTTTCCATTGTCTATTCACTCCAAGTGAGGTGGTTGTGACCAAGGAAGATGACAAGTCATTGATATTCAAGGGATTTCGTCACAACAACCTCTATCTAGTGTACTTCACTTCAAATGAAGCTAGTTTGCAAACATGCTTATTCTCCAAGAATTCCTTGGGTTGGTTGTGGCATACAAGATTAGCACATGTGGGCATGTCAACCTTGAAGAAGCTTGTCAAGAAGGATATGGTTAGAGGAATCAAGGATGTGGTGTTTGAGAAGGATAAATTGTGTAGTGCATGTCAAGCCGGCAAGCAAGTGGCAAACACTTATCCAACCAAAGCTTTCATGTCAACCTCAAGAGTCCTAGAGCTACTCCACATGGATCTATTTGGACCTACTACCTATGCTAGCCTTGGAGGCAATCTCTTTTGTTTGGTGGTAGTTGATGACTACTCTAGGTACACTTGGGTGTTTTTTCTTCAAGACAAGGGAGAGACACAAGGCATATTCAAGAAGTTTGCAACTAGAGCACAAAATGAGTTTGATGTGAAGATCAAGAAGATTAGAAGTGACAATGGCACCGAGTTTGTGAACACCAAGATTGAAGACTATTGTGATGAAGATGGAATCAAGCATGAAGTGTTCGCCACCTATACCCCTCAACAAAACGGTGTTGTAGAGAGAAAGAACCGGACACTAATCACCCTTGCTAGATCTATGCTTGATGAGTACAACACCCCCGAGAATTTTTGGGCCGAAGCAATCAACACTGCATGCTATGCGGCCAATCGACTATTTGTCCAAAGGCTTCTCAAGAAGACGCCCTATGAGCTTGTGAATGGGAAGAAACCGGATATATCATTCTTCCGGGTGTTTCGATGCAAAGTCTACATCTACAACAAGCGTCAACATTTGGGCAAGTTCCAAAGGCGTTGTGACAATTGTTTCCTTGTTGGTTGTTCGCTTAAATCCAAGACATACTGTGTATTTAACAAAGCCACTGGCTTTGTTGAAGAAACATATGACTTGGAGTTTGATGAAACTAATGACTCCCAAGAAGCGCTTGAGAATCATGATGATGTAGGTGATGAACCCATAAGGGAGGCTATGAAGAATATGCCCGTTGGTGCCACTAACCCACAAGAGGTGGAATAAGTTGAAGATGGTGCAAATCAAGAGCCTTCTCCACCTCGCACGCCTAAATTCGATGAAGAACAAGTGAGGGAAGGTCAAGAAGATACCTTCATCCCTCAAGATCAATCCAAGGCGGAAATTCAAAATCTTGATGCACCACATCCCCCTCCTCAAGAGACTAATAGAAGATCTACACCTATAGTTCAAGTTCATCCACAAGACCTTATCATAGGGAGTCCATCAAGGGGGGTAACAACTCGATCTAGACTTGCTTCTTATGTTGAGCATCACTCTTTTGTTTCCTTTGTTGAGCCTACTAGTGTGGAGGATGCACTAGCAAATCTGGAGTGGGTGAATGCCATGCATGAAGAGCTCAACAACTTCACCCGGAACGAAGTGTGGACACTAGTAGAGAAGCCCAAAGGAGCAAGAATCATTGGCACAAAGTGGGTGTTTTGGAACAAGCAAGATGATAAAGGCGTGGTTGTGAGGAACAAGGCAAGATTGGTGGCAAAGGGGTTCTCTCAAGTTGAAGGCTTAGATTTTGGAGAGACCTTTGCTCCGGTTGCAAGACTAGAAGCCATCCGTACACTTTTGGCATATGCTTCACATCACAAAATGAAACTGTTTCAAATGGATGTGAAGAGTGCCTTCTTAAATGGTTTCATTAATGAACTTGTTCATGTCTCACAACCTCCCGGGTTTGAAGACCTAACTTGTCCTAATCATGTGTATAGGTTGTCCAATGCGCTCTATGGATTGAAGCAAGCACCCCGTGCTTGGTATGAGAGGCTAAGGGACTTCCTAGTCAAGAAGGGCTTCAAGATCGGGAAAGTTGATACCACACTTTTCATCAAGAAGCTTGATGGAGAGATATTTGTTTGCCAAGTATATGTCGTTGACATTATATTTGGGTCAACAAACCAAGATCATTGCAAAGAATTTGGTGACTTGATGTCCAAGGAGTTCGAGATGTCCATGATTGGCGAGCTTACCTTCTTCCTTGGCTTCCAAGTGAAGCAATTGAGGGAGGGCACCTTCATATCTCAAGAGAAGTACACTCATGATGTGCTCAAGCAATTCAAGATGGAGGATTGCAAGACAATCAAGACCCCATGCCTACTAATGGACATCTCGACCTTGAAGAGGGAGGTAAACCGATTGACCAAACTCTCTATCGCTCTATGATTGGTAGTTTAGTTTATCTCACCACATCTAGGCCGGATATCATGTTTAGTGTGTGTATGTGTGCTAGGTTTCAAGCTAACCCTAAGGAGTCGCACTTAAGTGCGATAAAAAGGATCCTAAGGTACATAAGGCACACCCCTAGCATTTGCCTTTGGTATCCCAAAGGAGCTCCCTTCCAACTAGTTCGCTATTCTGATTCGGATTATGCCGGGTGTAAGGTTGATAGGAAGAGTACCTCCGGAGGGTGCCATTTGCTAGGAAGATCACTTGTTTCTTGGTCCTCAAAGAAGAAAAATAGTGTGGCATTGTCTACTGCCAAGGCGGAATACATAGCCATGGGAGCTAGTTGTGCACAAATCTTATACATGACACAAACCCTCCTAGATTACGACGTTACCTTAAAAGAAGTTCCACTCTTGTGTGATAATGAAAGCGCCGTAAAACTTGCAAACAACCCGGTTCAACACTCTCGCACCAAGCACATAGATATTCTCCATCACTTTCTTAGAGATCATGTGGCTAGGAAAGACATATCACTAGTGGGTGTTAAGAGCGAAGATCAATTGGCGGATATCTTCACAAAACCACTCGATTAAGCAACCTTTTGTAGGTCGAGAAGCGAGTTAAATGTGCTTGATCACTTTAACTTCACTAAAAATGATCTTGTGTGAACCAACCATGCATCATGTGTAATATACCATATTAATTTAGTAATGCACATAGGCTTGGCTAACACGGTTAGAATAACCGTCCTTAAAACGTGTGAACAAGTCTAATCGCGGTTTAAACTTGCAAGCAACCTAGATTCAAATTCCATGTAATGCATTGCATGTGCATTTGTTGCTTGTCATTTCTTTTCGATTAAGTTTGAGCATTCGTTGGGTTTGTCCACTTAGGGGGAGCATTCCAAGCTCAAGTCATGACTATACCCCTCTTGTGGCCCTATGATGTCTCCTTGAAGCTTCCATTCAAATATTTTGAGCTAAAAATTAAGGTTAAAGACTATGGAAAACTACTTGAAAATGAGAGTTTGAGAGATGGTTCTCATATCAAGTCCAATCATGTGTTATTTGATTATTATTGGGATTAGGACTTGGTTGGGAGAAAGGGGTAAACTCATATTTGAAAAACCCATCGGACGCTGCCGACGGATGCTCGGCTCTCTGTGCCTCAGCGTCCCTCGCGATCCTCCATATATAAATGTCGCTCGGCTAAGGGGTGACAGACGCTGCCTAGCGTCCGTCACAGAGGAGTCAGACGCCTTTGACGCTCCATGGAGCTCTCTGGTCACTTTCAGTTCGGGCGACAGACACTCTCCAACGTCCGTTGCTTGGGCGTCAGACGCGTCCGTCGCATCTAGGAGCTCTCTGGTTCCTTACTATTATGGCGACATACACTGGACCCTAGTGTCTGTCGGTCACGATAGAGCATCCGTCGCGAACTAACATAGTGCATATGATTTTAAAATCCGTCTTCTTCCTTGGTCGGTTACTTCTTCATCTGTACGCCGCCGGTTCGCAGCAATCGCCCCCGCTCTCCTCTTCAACTCGATCGCCCATGCTCTTGCCGCCGCCTGCCAGCGACTCTGTGCTGGTGTGCCACCGCCACTGCTCCTCTTCCTTCTGCCCCACGCACGCGGTTCAGCCGTGTGGGTCTCTCGGCGTCCTGGTGCAGAGGCCTCTACGATGCTTCTGTGTCGCCCTCTTCCTGTGGGAAGTGGATATCTCCCTCCCCGTTGCTCCTTTGTTCCTCTATGTCAAGGGCTCACCTCTCACCTCTCCTGGTGCATTTCCCCTCTGCCCAAGGTGATTTCCCCTTGACAATGGCTTTATCAGTTCTCTTCACCTAGGGTTTAACAATTTCTCCACCATACCACGTAACCCAAATTGCAAATCTCATATCCATTGTTTAGGTTACGGTTTGGAGTTGAAACTTGATCGAGGATTCTTATCTTTCTCTTCTTTGGTCACTGTGCTTGAGGTACCTGGCAGTTTCGATCTATTATATTATCTCATTCATGCTTTCCAAACTAGAATCCTGAAACCCTAGATATATGCTTATTGTTATATATTCTCTCTTTTTTCTATCGAGCAGTAGTGTGAGAGGTTTGCTTGGCAGTGACAGTCAACTCGGGGCAAAGCCTGCTAGTACGGAATGAGGCAAAGCCTCGAAAGTGATAGTCCAGAGCTTTTAGAGCCACTCTTTCAGTTGATTGGACAGTGTCAGTTGTTCTCTCAGTGACAGAGGCAGTTTGATTTTTCAGTGATTCTTCTCGTGCCCGGAAATGGCACGCACGAAGAATGCAGGCCCACTCCCCGGTAGTGGTGGTGACCCTCCACCTCCACGGAGTCCACTCTCCGACCGGGGAAAGGGCAAGGGGAAGCTAGTGTCGAAGATGCGCAAGAGGCCATTGATGGATCCAGCATTAGTGGCAGCCCTAGCAGCGGCAGAGGCAGCACAGATAGCCGAGCAGGGTGGACATCGCGCCGGTTTGAGGATAGGTTCACCTACTCACCGTGGAGCACGTCATGAGTCCCCCTCTCAGGCTGAGTCAAAGGAAGCTCCAGAGATGGAGACAAAGCCCCTAGAGGCTACTGAGGGAGAGGAGACTGGGCAGACAGAGGCCATAGGCCACTCTTCGGTTCAGGAGTTGATGGCCAGACGAGTCACGCGCTCTCGAGGTTCGGTGCCACCTAGGCCCGAAGGTCCGAGGCGCAATGACAGATGTAACACCCTCAGTGTTAATCACGATCTAAAAAGTGATTAACCCTAATTATATCGGATCAACCGATAATCAGAGAATATAGTTCATACATCAGGAAATTATGATGAGGTATTTATTCTACGTGCCTTATATCTATTTGCATCTACATGAACTATCAGAGAAGCTCATACATCAGAAGAGGTACTTTGTTTGTGGGGGTTGTTCTTTCTTGTAGGGTATGCATTATTTCCTTTAAAGATAATCCACAAAACAAGTACTTGTGTGCTGTCAGTTGGTATCTCAAGGCACAGTTATGGTTGTTTTATGAAAGGTATGTAGGGAAAAACCCATAACCTCTACCTCTCCCTCCACAATAGAAAGCTACTACAACCGGAAGAGTCCAAAAGTGTTGAACACACCACAATGTATGAAGCAAAGAAGACAATAAATCTGTCAGGATTTCACGACGCTAATTATGTTGCCTTTAAGAAATTGGTTAGAGGTGTGAACATAATTGTTTTTGCTGAACTCAATGAGCTCCTTTCTCGCTTAGGGTACTTCAATATCTTAAGTGGGATTGAGCTAAGCGGAGTGAAGCCTGAAAATGACAGATGTCTTATCATTTTGGTTACAACAGTTTCAACACCGAAACGTTTTAGTGGATGTTTGTTTGGTTAGCCCAACTATGTCCAGTGGAGCTGAATTTTGGTCAAGTAATCAGAGTACTTTTGTACCTTTGTACCTACCAAATTCATGAACCATCAGGAAACAATTTCGGATGTTGGAAACTAAGAACGAATATATATTGGGTCTATGATTTTTCCCTGAGGATTGCAATTCTTCCTGCTTTTTGAGGAATGTGTTGTAATTAGTGCCAAGACTTGCCAATGTGTTGCCTTTAGATAAGTCTTTGGATACCCCTCTAAAAAGCTAGTTACACCTTTGTGTGTTGCTCTTGCTCTCCCATATTGACGTGGTTGATCGATCAAGATATCCTATCAGTCAATTCAATGAAGTTGCAAGTTGAAAACAATTTGAAAAGTATCAAACAACATATTTTGGAGTTGTTCATTGACATTGGGTCTTGCAATCAATGTCAAAAGTAGTCCAACAATACTACTTTGCTATAGTGCAATTCAACCCAAGGTACTTTACAAATGCATCAGGTAGGGAAGTGACCCACCTACTCGATTGTGTACGGTATCTCGAGATTGGGAAAGGTTTACAACTTTTGTTGTTTTCCAGACCTTGTTGGCACTCTTCTCAGTAATCAAAGTGCGCAACGAAAGCATGGTTGGTTTCCACTATAGTTTGTTTTAATTTGGTGCCTTCCTTGTGTTTTTACCTAAGAGGTTACAACAAATCCACCTTGATAAATGTTGTCGTTTGGAAGCGACAATCTCCTTCAAGGATGTTCAACAACAACGCTAATGCCGATAGAGTCAGCTATCACATTCGCTACTCTCTCATCAGACTCAGATAGTTCGGTGTTGTCATCTTAGACAGAGAACTACGGACGTGGAACATTATGTAGCTTTCCATCAGTTGACCCCTGAGGCAAATCGGATAAGTTACGACTAAACTAAACCTTCTTGTTAGTTAGTCGGCTCCTCGTAGTCTCAAAGGATGATTACCTATTCCGAAGATCATCTTTTATGGAAAGGACATTCTAGATGCTCCCTCTGTGGATTTCTTTTTGGACTTATGGATAAGTAGTAAGCCATCCATATAAAACAGAAGCTGCAGTTTAATGCAAGTTTCGCATAGTTATGCTACAATGGCTAGAAGAAAGGCTACTTGTGAGTGATCGTTATGCTCTGAACCGCATACGATACCTCAGAGGTGAAGTATCTTGCTATTTTTTTTATTCCTCCCAAAGTAACAATGCTTCATGGGAATCAATGAAGGAAATCCTCCAAACAAAAATTTCCTATAAAGAGCAAGTATCAGAAAGTGATCGACTAGATTTGCCACTTATTAGGTGCTCGAAGCTATATAGCAAAAGTGCTATCGCCGGTATTGGAAGATAGGTGAGGTGTTACTCTTCCCTTGAAAGTCTTTCGTTCTAATCTCGGGACAAGATTCTTTTTAGGGGGGAAGGGCTGTAACACCCTTGGTGTTAATCACGAGCTAAAAAGTGATTAAGCCTAATTATATCGGATCAACCGATAATCAGAGAATATAGTTCATACATTAGGAAATTATAATGAGGTATTTATTCTACGTGCCTTATATCTATTTGCATCTACATTAACTATTGGAGAAGTTCCGTAAGCTTTAGAATTAAACGTCACATGGAATGACGACTTTTATAATTACCCGATTTATTTTATAAAACGGATATAATTATATGAGCTCAACCAAGTCTCCCGACCTTGTCCGGAATACTCCAGTTGAACTCTACAACGAAAGTCGTGAAAGGTTCGTGTTGCCCGGAAAATATTCCGAGCCCGGATCCGAGCGCAACCGACAACGTTCTTAATCGGTTTTGACCGACATTTTGGAGATCTCGCATATCGACGCAATATGAAGATAAGTTTTAGATCGGATCGAGGTCAACAAAACTCGTTCAAACATCGAGACCTGAATCAGAGCCAAAAATAGCGAAACAGATGCCCGAAGATCGTCGTAATGCCAGTTTTCGGTACCCGCAAGATTTTATCCGAAAACTCGTAATTCGCAAACCGTTTGGAATTTGACCATGGCATTTAAAGCAAATTGCCCTATTCGTCGAGACCTTCGCATCGGTACCTTCGGATTCACGATCAGACAAACGGTTTTAAAAAGCGAAAAAATGAGACAGTGGTAATTAATGAATTTGATGGAGAAGGAAAAAAAGGGAATTAAAGGGAACCGGTGGTGCCCGACCGGCCACCGTCCTTCCTGCCGCGTGGCGGCCCTGCCCTGGCGTCTTGGCCACCTGCCGCTCGCCTCCTGCCCGAGAGAAAAAGGGGAGGCCGGCTCCTCCCTCTCTCACGCAACTCTCTCCCTCTCATTTTCTCTGCCGAGGGTAGGCCGCGGTCGCCCCAGCCAGGCCGCCGCGCCCCACGCAGGGCCCGTCGTCGCCTAGACGCACCCGTGCGCGCCTGCGCGAGGCCGAGCGCATGCTCGCCCCGTCCCTCGCGCGCCCGCCCGGGCCGAGCTGCTGCCGGCGCGCCGTGCCGGCTCCGCCCTCCTGCTGCTGCACCGCTGGCTGCCTGCTGCTCGCGCGCTCCTGCGCATCGTCACCCTGGCTGGGCCCGTGCGCTGGCGCGCCTCCTCCCGCGGCCTCACGCGCGGGCGTGATGGCCCCGCGGCCGCTGGCCGCTGCGGGCCGAGCCGCCGTGGCTGCTGCCCTCAGCAGTGCCGTGCTGCTGCTGCTGGCCAGGGGAGTCAGCAGCTCCTTCCAAGAGCCCCTCGCCAAGGCCTCCCGCCGGTCATCCCCGGCCGTCGAGCCCCCGGTTCCCCGTCGATCCGCCGAGCTCTGCCGTCATCCCGTCGTTTCGTCCGTGAAAAACATGCAGAAATGGCATGGTTGCAAATAGAAGTTCGTTATCTGTTTCACTTTGCATATATTGCGTGACTCATTGATTTGTGTATATATCCTTGGTTTATTCATTGCAAATGCAGGGTGCCGGTTGCTATTAATTATTCCCGTAATTATTTTCCTTGTTATGTGCAGCAACTTTGGAAAATCGTAGTAAATCGTAGAAAAATCGCATGGATACGATTTAGGATATTTCGGAATCCTTATGAAATTCTCTACGCCCTAGATCAATTGCATGTCAGGTTTGAGTTGGTTTAAATTGATCTAAAAATGGTTTTGTGCTGGCTATTTAAGAAGTGTTATCGCGTAGATTAAATATTTGTTGTCATTAACGACTGCTCCGAAAATTATGAAATAATTATGGTGTGTTACTTATATGATGTATGAAGTTTGGTTAAAGTTTCATGACTGTTGGTTAAGTGGTTTGTGAATTATAAAAATAACAAATGTTATAGTTCACTGTTTTGGCTGCATGCATAGATTCTAGTAAATGAATTTTATCATGTGCTAAATGATCTTTCTGTAGATGTGGTGAATACCAAAGTTGTAGATAATATTCTTATCTAGCTTGTGTTAAAATTTGGTGGCCATATCCCCAATAGTTTGGGAGATCTGTTTATAAATACTTTTTGACTAACTTAAAATGTGCATCATGAATTTCTAGTGTGAAATGAGTTGTAGAACTTTTCATAAGCTTTCCAGATTGTTTTGATTCATATTTTTAGGAGTTGTAGATCTTGAGTTATAGCAGTTTTAAGAAGGGGTTCTAAATCTGTCCTCTTTTGGACTGAGTTGCCTTCTACTTTTAATTCGAGTTGTTTAGCTATTAAATCATGTTTGCATGGTATTAACAAAGTTGTAGACAACTTAATAAGCTTTCCAAATATGTAAGAATCATGTTTGTTGTATTAGTATAACTTCAGATATGATTAAAACCGTGACCGCATGTTGCTGGCCCAAAGTTGTATATATAAGTTAGTTACCTTAACTTGTTCTTGCTAGTTAATTATGCTAAGTAAACTTGTTGGATGAATAATTGTCATGGTTTGACTTGAATTGAATAGTAGATCTTGCTTGGTGTGCTTTCTATCTTCTATGTTAAGCTGTGGGGATAATTAGCTAACTAGTTGAATAACTTGAAGTGCCTAAGTATGTCTTATATGAACTTGTGCTTGTGTGAAATGCTTGCATATGTAGTTTGTGTTATCATTTCCTCGCATTCATGCACATGCATCGACATTTCATTTAGGTACGATAAGTATGTACGTGAAGGACGTGATGCTTGGAGCTAAACCGAAGGTCGTGTCGATGGACGAAGTCAGAAGACGGAAGTATCTTCGATGGTGCTCGCAAAGCGAGTGACCACTAACGAACACTGACCTAGTGTTGGTCCCAGGCAAGCCCCGGAGCATTTTAATTCCCTACTTTATGATATCAATTTACTATGTTATACTATGTTGTTGCATTAAGTATAGGAGTTGTGTGAACCTATTTGATGCATATCACCCTCCTTTCTATTGCTATCCATACATCCTTGTTAACCTAATAGTATAGCAAAGATAGATGCTTAGCATTGCTAAATTAATATGGAACATCGGTGACCCCCTGTCACGTAAGACGTGGCACACCGATGGGTTGAATGATATCATGAAATGGAAAGACAACCGGGAAGGTTGGTAAATTGTCCGGCCGTAGGATACCGGCAACATCTAGGTGAGATGTGTGCCATAGGGTGGTAGTTTACGGATGTGTCCGCTTTTGCAGGCCGATCGGGTGGTGTCCCTCTTGTCATGTTGAACGCATGCCTCAACCTTTAGCTGGCAAGATAACTCGTTCGAGCCGCGAAACCTACCTACTGGCCGAACCAAGGACGAAGCGAATCGCAAGCCGGTGCGGGTTGGCAAGGACGCGGAGTGTAAGACCATGGCCAGCTAGCTGATCCCTAGGCTGGAGGTACCGGGCGCCGGGAGGTCCTCGGGCTTGTTGAGTATGATTCAGAAACGATCTTGGTTTGAATGGTAGAATAGGCGACTGTCGCACCCCCGTCAAGGGCTGCAAGGTTTGGGTGAGGAATAAACCCTCCAGTTGGATAGGAATTCGATTCGAATCGCGGTCTCTCCCCGTTAGTGAGAACTTGACAATTGCTACACTGGCGCGGGAACAAATAATCTACTTGAATGGTTCCGATGGAAATGATATTATGGACCAGAAGGGTGAACTAGTTACTATTGCTTGTTAATCAAGTGTATTGTTTAGCACAGGTGCTAATCTAGATATCAGGTAATGCTTACTAAAATATGGCAAAGCTCCAATGAAGTACTTACAAGTTACACTAAAGCTTTTATGCAAAAGAGAGTCCAAGATACTCTACCACCATAAAGCCTGCATAATCCTTGGTGTCATTTATTTCTAGTTTATGACGGGTAAGTCTAGCTGAGTACATTCGAGTACTTAGGGTTTATCCCAGCTTGTTGCAGGTGAAGGGCTCATGCTGCTGAAGGTGTGGCTAACCATCGGTGGGCACGATGATTCTATATTATCTCTCATCTCTATGCTGTTGTTGGAGGATGTAAGTAAAGCTAACAATGTATCTCAACTTATATTATTACAACCATTTCAAAGCTATGTTCTTTTACAAAAAGGGTTTTTGAACTCAGACTTGTATTATTATTTGTAAACTCAAATGTGATGTTATTCCGCTGCAAACTCTGAGCTTAGTGATTTGTATTTACTTGATCTAGTGATTCTCGGGTGTGACGTTAATTGACCGAGGTCTTTCGGGACACTCGGTGGACTACCGGGATTATCAAAGCCTAAGGACAAAGGTTGTTGTGTCGGCGATGATTTTTGGACTTAAGTTTTTGTAATTTGGGCGGTTCTATTACAACAGAGCTCCTCCACGGCCTTGTATCCCTGACCCAGTGCAGAACCAGGTTCACGCCCTCACGGCGAAGTAGATTCAGGATATGAGGTTCGCCGACTTTCAGACATGGTTTCCTGGTCAGCGGGATTCTTGTGTCGGTCCCGATTTCTATACCACTGTGCACGAGGACTTCTACAGAGGATACGTTGAGACAGATGCACCGCTCAGAGCACACAGAGTCTGCCCACTTCAGTCCGTCATTAACGTCGGTGACCCGAAGATTGCTCAGCACTTAGACTACCTTCAAGGCTGATCGGTCGCGTTGGCACCTACCAGGAGGATTGGGTGAGACAGTTTTACGCATCATTGTGGGTCTCTCCGGACCATGAGTTTATCCACATTGGATTCAGAGGTCGAGACCACATGATCTACGCCTCCCGCTTCAAAGAGATCTTCCACCTTGAGGCCTCAGAGACGAGGATACACAGCTTGTGCTACGGTGACCAGGAGGCACCTCGTCGACCACACGACGAAGTAGTTCCACCCACATACTTAGTACGGTCGTGCTTTCGACAGCCGTTCAGAGACGGGTCCAGTCGTCGCTCGCATGACCTCATGCCGACTACCCGTGTTCTGAACGAGGTACTTCGGCGTACTATTCTTCCCAGAGTCAGAGCTTGTGAGACACTTACACTGTTGCAGCTATGGCTCCTTTCTCACATTCTCAGGATGGAGAAGTTTGACCTTTGGGATCTGCTAGTGAGCGAGATGGAGGATATTATAGCAGCAGGCTTCGGAGGTCACTGGCAACTCTAGTACGCCCACTAGATCTCTTTCTTGATGGTTTCTCGGGGTGACTCTATCGTGTTGCTTACCACCCTTACCCGCTCAGCCACTGTCTTCCGAGAGTACAACATGAGTCAGCTCATGTCTCACAGTGGCAGAGGTCGAGGCAAGCGTCAGAGTCCTCACACAGTCACACACGACAGACAGGTCTTGCACCTAAGTCTGAGGAGCAGCAGGAGGCCACAGTTCACGGGCTAGCAGAGGTAGAGCTTGCAGATCTTGATGCTTAGACAGACGCTGCAGCTGATGATACATACCAGGATGACTTCCCTTCCGACAGATCAGATGACGACTACCGGCCGATCCCAGAGTACGTACCTCGGTCACACGACCACAAGGCCGGTGGGTCCAGCTTAGTTCCACCACCTGCTCCAGACTCTTCACAAGCTACATTGATAGCCGTGCTTACTCAGATGCAGCAGAATCAGCAGAGACAGAAGAGGAGCTCCTCTGTCAGTCTGAGGAGCAGCGACATCAGTCTGAGGAGTAGAGGCGTCAGACAGAGGAGGTACGCAGACTTGCAGCGCAACCGCTAGCAACTCAGACCCAGTCTCAGGCTAGGTAGGATGAGTTCCAGATGCAGTTTCTTGCCTACCAGAGGCAGCAGTTGTTGGTATTTCTTATGACTATTGGATAAATCCGCAAGCGCACAGATTATACCGATGTAGCACTTCACCGGGAGTATTCTAGGTATCGTATTTTCCTCAAGGAATGATAGTGATCTAACTAGGATTAAAGATATGTCCTATGATGGATCAAGGGAGACTGATAACTGGGTTAAGAGGTTCGATGTAGCAAAGATATCTAACAAGGCAAAGCTAGTTATACTGGCTTTATCAGCCCTTCTCTTGTAGGAGGCGATGGGATAGATCAGAAAGAGGGCAAAACTCTAACCGGACCACGCCATCATGTTGTATTGAGGCCCTACCTTTTAAGAACTTATCTTACACACATGGTGGAATACAAAGACTAGATAGAGCTGTCACCTTCTACTAGCAACCACAAACAATCTGTGCGATAAGCGGTTTACAAAGGTAAGATCTAGTATAGACACCACATCTACACTATTCTTACTACTTTAACCCCAGCTAAGGACTAAAGCACTCTACTTAAAGTAAAGCGATGAACAAGCGTGAAAAGATGTATAACAGCTAAACCATATTTAGAATACTAAATACTATAAAGAACTCAGAAGCAGTCACTTACAAGTGCTAAACTTACAAGAGACTCGCATCCGCTCAGGTACAACTCGGAGAAGACGCCAGACAAGCCCGGCTCTCCTCCTGGCGCTCCTCACTCTCCTCCAACTAGCATAGCACTACTACAGAGCTCCGCTAAGATACTAAGGAGTAGTTTCTCCAATGAGGCGCGAGTGAGAGTGAGGGCCTAGGGGGTCTATTTATAGCTAGAGGTGTAGGGGCTACTCCGGTGCCACGTCAGCGATCCGCGTCACTTCCATCATCCACCGTAGGATCAAACCGTCATTATAACCGACTTAGATCAACGGGGGAGATCAAGTGGGTGCATGGAGGCATGCAGGAAGTCAGTGGGGAGGTCGGTGCACCTTTTGGGCACCTGACCTGGTTCGGCCGAACACCCATTGACAGGTGGGCCCCACCACTTTCCCTCAGGAAGTGTCCCCATAGCACAAGGGCAGGTTGGTGGCCTGGTGGGCCCATACTTTGGATCGGCCGAACCCAAATAGAGAGCCATGGGCCTCCCCTTCGGCGTGGGACCTCCTTGATAGGTCTGGATTCTACTGTTCGAATTTGGGCCCAAAGTGTGTTCGGCCGAACGTCTTTTATGGCCAAATGAGCTCATCTTTTGCAGATAGCTTCTAGAGGTAATGCCTATCATGATGGTGTATGCCTTTTGCACATTTGCCATACTTCGAAATATGTCATGTTGGGCCCATGGATCCTCGTGCTTTGATCCAGAACCGTTGAGAGGAAGCATACTTGGATCCAAGGGGTGGAAAGTGCTTTGGAGAGTGTTACTTGGATCATGGGGGGTTTGGGAGGTCTAGTGGCCCCACAAGTTGGTTAGTCGACCCCCTAAGTGGGCCCACTAGCTCCCAAAAGTCCCCATTTGTCATTACCTGCACTCAAATAGTCATGGGACGTGTGGAACTAGTTATTGGGTAAATTATGTTCATGCTATTCATGTTTTCCTTTGAATATGAGGATGTTGACGGTGTTTTGATGGTGATAAAATAACTCGTAATTACCGTCAAATACAGTCTTGAAAGTGCAATCAAGCCCTAAGTGGGTTTTGCTGTTGATGACCGCTTAATTCAAGAACTATTGAGATCTATTGAGATGACAAGCAGGTTATACTAAAAAGAGGAAGATGTAGAGAAGGTGGAGGTACCCCAATTCTTATGGTGGCTTCTCTACTCATCAAAGGTTTAAATTCATTTATGGTTTGAATTTGAGTATAGGAATGTCGTACTATTAAGGGGGATTCTAGTGTTGTTTGGTCAGATGAGAATCACATGCTCAAATCACTATCTCAGACATGCACTCAGCTAGCTCAGTGTCTAGACCAAAATTCAGATCCAACAGTCACACTGAGCTAGGGCGGCAGTGCCGCCCTCCACTTCTAGAGAATTTCCTTGACTATAAATAGCCGCTGGAAAGGTCTCCACCTCACCAGTCCAGTACCCCTTCGTCTTCCTCGCAATCCGACTATTTGAAACAGAGCTCTCTCTCCCTCTCTCTCACTCCATTATTGACCTTCACCCTCCAAGCAATCCCACTCTTCCAACCATAGATTCTTGAGGGAAAAGGCAGCAAAACACTCCTAGAGAGCGGATCTACTACTTCCCAAAGTCTAAGAGCTTGTGGTTCTCGTTTGGCCGGCGGTGCTAGGGTTTGTTACCCTTGGAGCTTGCTCCTAGCCGGCTAGGCGTCGCCCTAGAGCTTGCCCCTCGCTTGTGGCAGCCTAGGGAGGTTGTAATCGATGTGTGAAGATAAGGAATTACTCCTCATCTCAAGGATTCACTTCCTTGACTTGAGATTGAGTTGGAGTTGCAAAGCTCCTAGACTTTGTGCCACCTCAACAACGTGGACGTAGGCAAGCCTTTGTGGTCAGCTGAACCATGGGATAAATCATTGTGTCTTGTGTGCTGGTCCCCTAGCTCTTGGTTCTTGGAATATCCCTTGTGCTAGGGTTTGTGTTGGTGATTCGAGGAAAGGAAACATTTCTGTGGTAACCCGTCTTCGAACTGGTTCTTGTGTTGATTTTCCAGGGAAGCACTCACCTTGGTACCTAGCTACTCCCGCCAAACCTCAGTCTTATCTGTTTATTATTTGTAGGCCGATAGTGCCGCCCTATAGAGGCCAGCAGTGCTGCACTGGTATTTGACATTTGCTTGAAGTGATTTTTGACAGGCCTATTCACCCCCCCCCCCCTCTAGGATATTTACCCTTCCTAAGATCCTACAAGTGGTATCAAAGCTTGGATACTTCGTATACGCTTCACCGCGTGAAGTATGGAATCGGGTCAAGGGTCCAGGGTGCCACAAGGTGTTTGGGCAGCGGACAAGGTGAGAGTGGAAGATGGGAGTAGCAGCAACCTATCCGACTCAAGCTACTCCTCACTTCCCGCTGTCAACCCCACCGACATGGACAAGCAACAAGCAAAAGAAAGAAAGAAGAGCACTTAGAGAAAAGAAAAGAGAAGAGAAAAGAAAAGAAGAGAAGAAAGAAAGAAAAGAAGAGAGAAGACTCAAGAGAGAAGAAAGAGCCAAGAGAAGGGCAGCAAGAAAGAAGAAGGAAGAAAAGAAGACCAAGGATGCTTCATCTAGTGAGCTATCAAGTAGCTCAGATGATGGTGATGATGATGCATCCTACTATGACTCCAAGGGTGGAAAGAAGAAGAAGGATAAGGATGATGGCAGCAGCAACAACAAAAAGAAGTACTCCGCTATCTCTTTCAATTATTCTTATTTGACTAACCGAGACCGTAAGTCTTTTGTGAATGTTCCCACCGGCAAGTTACCTCATTTTGATGGGACTAACTTTGCTAAGTGGAAGCATTTGATGAAGGCTTACCTTATTGGTCTTCACCCTGGTCTTTGGTAGATTGTTGTGAAAGGTGTGCAGGCACCGGAGGATCCCGAAGAGCCAACAAACGAGGAGATGGTTGTTGTCCATCTCAATGCTCAAGCTACAAGCATCCTCCTTAGTGCATTGGACGGAAATGAGTACAATAGAGTGATGAATGTGGATGTGGCCAAGCAAATTTGGGACACCCTACACCTAGCTCATGAAGGTGTAGATAAGGTGAGAAAGGCCAAGATTGACTTGATGATGGTCAAGCTCAATAGGTTTGTGATTGTGGATGGTGAAGGTGCACAAGAGATGTTTTACCGGTTGATGACCATAGTTGGCAAGATTAGAGGATATGGTTGTGAGGATCTTGATGATCACAAGGTGGTGAAAAGCATGTTGGAAGCTTACTCACCAAGGAATGAGACCGTGGTCACCTTGATTAGAGACAAGAAGAAGTTTGAGCACTTCACTCCCAATGATGTGCTTGGAAGATTGTTGACCTTTGACATGCAAAGAGAGGAAGCAAATGAAAGAAGAAAGCTTGGAGAGTTGCAATCAAAGCTTGATGGCATGAAGATCAAGGATGTGGCTCTCAAGTCAAGCAAAGCAATCAAGAAAATCTTCCCAAGAAAGAAAGAGGGCAGCAAACAAGCATCTACAAGCAAGCCCAAGAAAATGAAGGAAGTGCAACAAGAAGATGATTTCACTTCCTCCTCAAGTGATGATGAAGATGATGGGGCTGATTTTGAATAAATCAAGGACATGGCATTCTTCATCAAGAAGTACAACAAGGGCTTGAAGCAAAATGGGTACAAGTTTGTGAAGAGAAGATTTCCTAGCAAGAAGAAAAGAACTTGCTACAATTGTGGGAGCACCGAGCATTTTATTGCCAATTGCCCAAATGAGAAGAAAGATGGCTTCCGCAAGAAAGAAAGACAAGATGGCAAGTTTGAGAACAAGAGAAGATTCAAGCAAGTGGGTGAAGCCCACATTGGCTATGGGTGGGATTCATCACTAGAGAGCAAAGTGATGAGGATGAGAAGCTTGCAACCATTGTTATTCAAGAGTCATCCTCTACACCAAAGCTCTTCAACAACATAAGTGATGATGATGACTACAACTCCCCTCACATTTGTCTTATGGCAAAGGGTGAGAAGGCAAAATCAAAAGCAAAACCCACTCCTCCCTCTCATGATGCTTCTAGTAGTGATATTAGTGATAGCTCTTGTGATGAAGGTTCTAGTGATGAAGAAATGGATGAAATCATAAAGAACCTAAATCCTAAGATCACACTAATAATCTCTAAGCTTAAGGAGGAACTAGAGGGAATCCAAGTAGAGTTGGACAATAGAGAAAATGACCTTGATGAGCTTGAGAAAATGTATATTGCCAACAAGGTAGCTCTTAAGGAAGAGAGAAGTGAGGTGAAATCCTTGCAAAAGGCCTTGGCCAAAGAGCAAGGAGATCATGCTCTCACTAAGAAGGAAAATATTTCACTCCATGAAAAGTATTGTGTCTTGGATGAAAAGCACAAAGAAATGGAGTTGCAATATAGCCTTCTTTGGGAGAGCAACCCACAGCCCTCTACCTTAAAGGATACCTCTATTCCCTCCACTAGCCAAGGTTGTGGAAGATGTTTTGAAATTGATATAAGTGCTTATTCCACTAACCTTGCTAATATGGAAGCCATGAAGAAGGAGATTGCTAGGCTCAATGCTTTACTAAATGAAAAGTGCAATGATGACAAGAAGTCAGCAAGTGGCAAAGTTGAACAACCAAAGAAGCCACGATTCAAAGATGGAAGACACCCTTTCATCAAAGATGGACTTTGCCTCACTCGTGGAGGCAAAGAGAATGGAAGGAAGGTTGTCAAAGGAATTGAATGTGTTCAGTTTGTGAGCAGTGGCAGAATAGGTATAGAGAGGCCTGCACAGACAGTGGCACAAGCCTCACCCCGATCAGCCCAGCCACCCAAGGGCGACAGTGCCACTGTGAAGGGCGGCAGTGCCGCTCCCCGCAGAAAAGGGAAGGCCACCTATGATTCTGCTGCTCACAACAAGCACACTAAAGAGGTGTATAAGGTGAAGAATAAGGTGCAAAAGCCAAAGGAAATTATCTGGGCCACCCCAAATAGATATTCATATCAATCAAAGGCTCAAGCATCTCGCTCAAGTTTGAAATCTTGCTTTGAATTGAAGAACAACAGCAAGGGAGAAGTGATTGCCAAGCACATTGGCAATGAAAAGAATATTTACATTAATGCTTTCATTTGGGTTCCTAAGACCCTTGTTACTAACATGCTAGGCCCCAAGAATCTTTGGGGACCTAAATCAAGGAACTAAACTTGTTTTGTAGGCATACTCCTCCGGTGGATCAAGTTGGGTGCTTGATAGTGGATGTACAAATCATATGACCGGAGAAAGGAGTATGTTCAGCTCATATACCCCCTCAACCGATGCAAGTGAGAACATTATCTTTGGAGACAACTCAAAGGGGGATTTGATCAGTCTTGGTAAAGTTGCTATAACTCTTGATCATTCTATCTCTAATGTTTTGCATGTTGATTTGTTGAGTTATAATTTGTTGTCCATTTCACAACTTTGTGAGATTGGCTACAATTGTGTCTTTACGGATAAGGGTGTGGAAGTTCTTAAGAGGGAGGATTCCTCTATTGTCTTTACGGGTCGTTTGAAGGGCAAGCTTTACTTAGTTGATTTCAACAAAAGTAAGGCTAAGCTTGAGACTCTATGGCATGGTCGACTAGCCCATGTGGGGATGAGGAACTTGGCCAAACTCCTAAAAATTAACACATCCTTGGACTAACAAATGTTCATTTTGAGAAAGATAGGATATGTGGAGCTTGCCAAGCAGGAAAGAAAGTAGGTGTACCTCACCCACTAAATAGCATCATGACCACCACTCAACCTTTGGAGTTGATTCATATGGATCTCTTTGGACCGGTTGCCTACATAAGTATTGGGGGTAACAAATATTGATTAGTAATTGTTGATGATTATTCTCGTTTCACTTGGGTGTTCTTTGTTTATGATAAGTCTCAGGTACAAGACAAGGTGAAAACCTTTGTGAGAAGGGCTCAAAAGGAATTTGGACTCCCAATCAAGAAAGTGAGAAGTGACAATGGGACCGAGTTCAAGAACACCATGGTGGAAGAGTTTCTTTATGATGAGGGCATCCAACATGAGTTTTCAGCTCCTTACACCCCTAAATAAAATGGTGTAGTAGAGAGGAAGAATAAGACTCTCATTGATATCGCAAGGACAATGCTTGATGAATACAAGACTTCGGACATCTTTTGGTGTGAAGCAATCAACACCGCTTGGCATGCCATCAACCGTCTCTACCTACACAAGAAGCTTCAAAAGACATCATATGAACTCCTAACCGGTAACAAACCAAAGGTGTCTTACTTTAGAGTTCTTGGGTGCAAAGTGTTCATTCTCAACAAAAGATCCAAAACCTCTAAGTTCGCACCTAAAGTCGATATTGGCATATTACTTGGTTATGGATCAAATGAGCATGCCTATCGTGTCTACAACCAAACCGTTGGTAGAGTTGAGATCACGATAGATGTGACATTTGATGAATCTAATGGCTCTCAAGTAGAGCAAGTTGATGCAAGTGTTGTAGGAAAGGAGGATCCACCATGTGAAGCAATCAAGGATATGGCCATAGGAGAAATTAGGCCATTGGAAGAAGAAGATGTTGATCATGAAGAACCTCAAGGTGTTGCTGCTCAAGATTCCGCTGTCATACTCAACAACCAACAGCAGCAAACACCTGCTATAGTTCAGCAGGGCGGCAGTGTCGCCCCTAGGGTTGGCAGTGCCACCCCCAGTGAACTAGCAGCAGGCTTTCCAGCCAGCACTCTATCACCTCAAGGGCTGAACCTAGAGCCTATATTTGAACAAGAAAAAGATGCCAGTACATCAGAAGATCAAGGAGGTGTTGAACACCCAAGACTACGCCAAACTATACAATAGGATCACCCATTGACAACATTCTTGGAAGCATCCGCAAGGGGGGTAACAACTCGTTCTCATATAGCAAAATTTTGTCATTATTACTTGTCTGTTTCCTCCTTGGAACCCTTGAAGGTAGAACAAGCACTTGATGACCCGAATTGGATTATGGCAATGCAAGAAGAGCTAAACAACTTTGAGAGGAATCAAGTGTGGACTTTGGTGGAAAGGCCCAATACCAATATGATAGGCACCAAATGGGTATTCTGCAACAAGCAAGATGAGAATGGTGTGGTGACAAGGAACAAGTCAAGATTGGTGGCTCAAGGGTTCACTCAAGTAGAGGGCTTGGAGTTTGAAGAAACATATGCACCGGTGGCAAGACTTGAAGCAATTCGGATGCTTCTAGCTTTTGCTGCTCATCATGACTTCAAGTTATATCAAATGGATGTCAAGAGTGCATTCCTCAATGGCCCAATACAAGAGTTGGTTTATGTTGAGCAGCCACCCGGTTTTGAATACCCCAAGTTCCCAACCATGTCTTCCAACTCCAAAAGGCGCTCTATGGGCTTAAGCAAGCACCAAGAGCATGGTATGAATGCCTTAAGGAATTCTTGCTCAAACAAGGCTTTGAAATAGGCAAAGCCGATCCTACCCTCTTCACTCATAAACTCAATAAAGATATCTTTGTGTGCCAAATATATGTCGATGACATAATATTTGGTAGTTCTAATGCTTCATTTTGTGAAGAGTTTAGTAGGACCATGACTAAGAGGTTTGAGATGTCCATGATGGGTGAGCTCAAGTTCTTCCTTGGTTTTCAAATCAAGCAATTGAAGGAAGGGACTTTTCTATGTCAAGCCAAGTACACTCAAGACATGCTAAAGAAGTTTGACTTGGCGAATGCGAAGCCCATCAAAACTCCCATGCCAACCAATGGACATCTTGATCTTGATGTTGAAGGGAAAGTCGTGGACCTAAAGGTATATCGCTCCATGATCGGCTCTCTCCTTTACCTTTGTGCATCTAGGTCGGACATAATGCTTAGTGTGTGCATGTGTGCTAGATTTCAAGCTAACCCGAAAGAGTGCCACTTGGTGGTGGTTAAGAAAATCTTGAGATATTTAGTAGTTAGTACACACTCCTAACCTTGTCTTGTGGTATCCTAAGGGCTCCAAGTTCGATCTACATGGCTATTCGGATTCCGATTATGCCGGTTGCAAGGTAGACCGAAAAAGCACTTCGGGGACATGTCAATTCCTTGGACGGTCCCTAGTGTCTTGGGGTTCTAAAAAGCAAAATTGTGTAGCCCTTTCCACCGTCGAGGCTGAGTATGTTGCAGCCGGTGCATGTTGTGCTCAACTACTTTGGATGAGGCAAACCTTAAAAGATTTCGGATGTCAATTCACCAAGATACCTCTCTTGTGTGATAACGAGAGTGCCATTAAACTTGCAAATAATCCTATTAGTCACTCTAGAACAAAACACATAGACATCCGTCATCACTTCTTGAGAGACCACGAATTAAAAGGAGATATCGCAATTCGCCATGTGAGCATCGAAAAGCAACTAGCCGATATCTTCACTAAGCCTCTAGATGAGACAAGGTTTTGTGCTTTGCGTAGTGAGCTAAATATTCTTGACTCTCGTAACCTTGGTTGAACTATACCACACATTTGTTTGTCAACCTAGCGACATAGGAAAAGCTTTTTGAAAATCTTCAATATTGTGTTTCAAAACCCTTTTCAAAAGACCAACTAAGGCTCATGACCATTGTCTGTAATGTTGAATGCTTACTGGTCATGTTTCTTAGGCATATATGTCCATATCTAATATAAAGAACAGTCCAACTGGAATTAGTCCAGTAGTTGTTTTTAACCCAGGCCAGCAGTGTCGTCCTTTAAAGGCCGGTAGTGCCGCCCTCTATCCTTTGGGCAGATTTGGGTGAATCTTTCGTGGACCCGTGGGCTTTTATAAAACCTATCCAATGTTGAGTCCCCATGACCACACCACCTCTCCCTCGACCAGAACCCCCCTCACCTCTCCTCTCTTCCATAGAGGTGACCTAGGAGATCCATTGTCGTCCCCTTGGCCGGCATTGCCGCTCCTCAACCCTACACCATCGACTTTCTCCGAGATTGGTAGACGTGCTGCTTGTGGAAGGCAGACCTCTCCTCTTTCCCCTTCAATCCCACGATTTGGAAGCAAGGTGAAACCCTAACCTAAACTTTTGGTTCGATCTATGCAATGTGATGGTTCTAGTTGGGGATTTATGTTTCTGGGTGGTGTATGAAGGGATTGGAACTAGGATTAGGGCTTGTACTCAGTGGATTTGGATTCACTCATTTCGAGTGAACAGAGGCAGGGCGGCAGTGCCGCCCTGGGGGTCGGCAGTGCCGCCCCTAGCAGAATCCATCTGCTATGCCCCTGCTCCCTGGGGAGAGTAGATCCAGATGGGTTGAATCCATACCCTAATCCAAAAAAATTTTCTCTGAATATATCATATCCTTCATATCCTTGGCTAGGGCATCATGTTTTGTTTTTATGGACTGTGATTCTGAAATTTTAACAAGGTGTAGAAGTTGTTGAAACCAGGATTTAGACAGAGAAAGAAATCTGGAGAAAATCCAGTGGAACACTTGAGGGCGGCAGTGCTAGCCTCAAGGGGGCGGCAGTGCCGGCCTACCTCTGCTGATTCAAACAGCAAGCTTCCACTTGGTGTTTTCTCTGAATTTCTTACTCTGTTTAACCCATGTTTTTAATTTCATCTACACACTATCATATACAGTTTCTTATCTAGTCTTCATATGTGTTGCATAGATGAATCCCGGTGGTGAAGGAAGTGCAGCCAGTGCCAGGAGGAAGCGGGTTGGCAAGGTGCCAAGTCGCAAAGCCAGTGGGAAGACACAGGTGCCCTATGACAGAGATGCAGCCTTCAAGGAAGAAGAGAGAAATCAGATGGAGGGCTATGGGATTCCTGTGTGGACAATGACACCTCTGCACTTCACTGAGTTTGACCCTAGGTACATACAGGAGGTTGAGGGTGAGTATTTACTTGCAGCACTTAGGACACCTTTCATCATGATGTCACAGATTATTCCAGAGCATGGAAGGCAACTCAGGAGGCTAGGGCCATCAATCCCTACACAGTGCAAAAGATGAGAGGTATTTATTACCATTTTTGGAATGTCTTTCATTCTAATTTCTATGCTATCGCCATCTTTGCCAGGCCAGCTAGCAAGATATGCAAAATGCAGTACATTGACTTTGCTGAGTTGGAGAGCAGGCAGGATGTTCAGTTGACAGGGGCTATCAGTGTGTGTGACCACTTTCAGATGACTGACATCATGGGCTTCAGGTATGATTGGAACACAGAGATCCTTGCTTAGTTTCATGCTACATACTTTTGGGATCAGGAGGAGGATGTGATTCATTAGATGACAGATGGTCGCCACTACCGTTGTGAGTATGTCACTTTCTGTAGGATTCTTGGTTTTGGGAGTGAGCACAGGGCTTTACCTAGTATCCATCAAGGTGCTAGAGCTGAGCCTCACACAGTGAGCTATATTTGGGAGGATCAGGATGATGCAGTGCCTAACTATTCCAGGACCAACCTCAGGAGTCTTCATTATATTCTGAAGAACTTCATCAGGGTAACCCTCAATCCCAAGGACAATGCGATTGATCTTAATGGTTATATCACTAATGTTCTTGCAAGGTTTCCCAATGGTGAGAGGTTCTGTATCCCCAGGTTTATTTGGGTTGAGCTTGCTACAGCTTTGGATGATGCTGGGAGGAGGCTACCTTATGCTCCTTATCTGTAGTTTGTGATTGAGAGGGTCACTGTGATGAGATATCCCAAGGATTGTGAGCGCACCATGTGTGTGATCAAGAAGACCAGAGGAGGTGCACCACCAGCTACTGCTCCACCAGTTCCACCTGCTACAGGTGGTGGCACTTCTCACAGGCAAAGAGACATCCGAGAGAGTTCTCATTCTTGCTCTCACTCACATGTCAGATCCAGGAGTGGGAGGAGGATGAAGAAGTTTGGAGAGTGGATCAAGACCATCTTTACTACTTGCACATATCAGGCCAGGATCACCTATGAGCAACAGGTGGCTAACAGAGAGGCTATTGCAGGAGCTAGGGAGTTGCAGGGACTTCCACCGCTTGCACCAGTGGAGGTTCCTCTCATGTTTCCCAACCTGCCGCGCTTGTCAGCATCCAGTGATGAGGATGATGATGATGAGATCAGAGGACAGGGTTAGTGGGACAATTCTCAGTAGGCTCCTTGTGACCGTGTGTATGGCAGGAGGCCATGTCATCAGCAGTAGCAGCAGCAGGATGAGGAGGAGATTGCAGGGCCGTCTACAGCTGCACCTCCACCTCGCCGTTGAGGCCGTCAGCGTGGTCCGCACTTCACACAGACTACACACTGGGATGGACGCGCCATGTTCTACAGCGATGATGAGGATGAGGAGTGATTGGTTCCCTTCTCTTTTCTTCTCTTTTTGGCGCTTGATGTCAAAGGGGGAGAAGTTTAGGGGGTCAATTCTTTTTCGCTGCAGTTTGAGCTTCATGTCATATCCGTTGAGAGTTAGTTTGTTAGCTTGTGAGGTTGAGTGCCGCCACAAAACTCTATTTTATGTAATAAGGCACTAGTTTGACTCTATTTATGTTGGATATGGACATGTATTTGTGGATTTCGATTTAGCTTATATTATCTCTGTGTCTGGGTTGTTTTAGATCTGTTTTAACCTGTGTAGGAAACTTGTTGTTACCTGACTATTATAGCCAGGGCGGCAGTGCCGCCCCCTGCTACAACAGCCAGGGTTGAGTGCTTTTATTTGATATAAATTGTCATATGCATCACGTCTTATCCTGTGACACATATTTTGAGCACCCCACAGCAAGCATGGATGTAGGGGGAGGCCCCAAATCACTTTGAATATGTGAAACTTGGTTTCTAATACCAATTTGAGAATTCAAATCTCAATTCACATATTCAGGGGGAGCTTTCTACACCCATGATTGCAAATCTCAGATTATTGATTATTCTTTTGTAAGCTTGAATTGGGTTGTCATCAATCACCAAAAAGGGGGACATTGAAAGTGCAATCAAGCCCTAAGTGGGTTTTGGTGTTGATGACCGCTTAATTCAAGAACTAATGAGATCTATTGAGATGACAAGCAGGTTATACTAAAAAGAGGAAGATGTAGAGAAGGTGGAGGTACCCCAATTCTTATGGTGGCTTCTCTACTCATCAAAGGTTTAAATTCATTTATGGTTTGAATTTGAGTATAGGAATGTCGTACTATTAAGGGGGATTCTAGTGTTGTTTGGTCAGATGAGAATCACATGCTCAAATCTCTATCTCAGACATGCACTCAGCTAGCTCAGTGTCTAGACCAAAATTCAGATCCAGCAGTCACACTGAGCTAGGGCGGCAGTGCCGCCCTCCACTTCCAGCGAATTTCCTTGACTATAAATAGCCGCTGGAAAGGTCTCCACCTCACCAGTCCAGTACCCCTTCGTCTTCCTCGCAATCCGACTGTTTGAAACAGAGCTCTCTCTCCCTCTCTCTCACTCCATTATTGACCTTCACCCTCCAAGCAATCCCACTCTTCCAACCATAGATTCTTGAGGGAAAAGGCAGCAAAACACTCCTAGAGAGTGGATCTACTACTTCCCAAAGTCTAAGAGCTTGTGGTTCTCGTTTGGCCGGCGGTCCTAGGGTTTGTTACCCTTGGAGCTTGCTCCTAGCTGGCTAGGCGTCACCCTAGAGCTTGCCCCTCGCTTGTGGCAGCCTAGGGAGGTTTGTAATCGCTGTGTGAAGATAAGGAATTACTCCTCATCTCAAGGATTCACTTCCTTGACTTGAGATTGAGTTAGAGTTGCAAAGCTCCTAGCCTTTGTGCCACCTCAACAACGTGCACTTAGGCAAGCCTTTGTGGCCAGCTGAACCACAGGATAAATCATTGTGTCTTGTGTGCTGGTCCCCTAGCTCTTGGTTCTTGGAATATCCCTTGTGCTAGGGTTTGTGTTGGTGATTCGAGGAAAGGAAACATTTCTATGGTAACCAGTCTTCGAACTGGTTCTTGTGTTGATTTTCCAGGGAAGGACTCACCTTGGTACCTAGCTACTCCCCGCCAAACCTCAGTCTTATGTGTTTATTATTTGTAGGCCGACAGTGCCGCCCTATAGAGGCCAGCAGTGCCGCCCTGGTATTTGACATTTGCTTGAAGTGATTTTTGACAGGCCTATTCACCCCCCCCCTCTAGGATATTTACCCTTCCTAAGATCCTACAAGTGGTATCAAAGCTTGGATACTTCGTATACGCTTCACCGCGTGAAGTATGGAATCGGGTCAATGGTCCGGGGTGCCACAAGGTGTTTGGGCAGCAGACAAGGTGAGAGTGGAAGATGGGAGTAGCAGCAACCTATCCAACTCAAGCTACTCCTCACTTCCCGCTGTCAACCCCACCGACATGGACAAGCAACAAGCAAAGAAAGAAAGAAGAGCACTTAGAGAAAAGAAAAGAGAAGAGAAAAGAAAAGAAGAGAAGAAAGAAAGAAAAGAAGAGAGAAGACTCAAGAGAGAAGAAAGAGCCAAGAGAAGGGCAGCAAGAAAGAAGAAGGAAGAAAAGAAGACCTAGGATGCTTCATCTAGTGAGCTACCAAGGACACATACTTAGATTCTTGAGAGACTCCTCAGTTCCAGTTCCGGGCCTTCTTTCACTCCACAGCTCCAGATGCTCGGGGCGTCTCAGTCTCAGTCTCAGTCTACTCCAGTTGTGGTGCCTACTCCAGCGTTACCGTCCTGTGGTTAGCAGAGTCAGGCACCCACTTCTCCAGTGTATCAGACCCTGATGACCCTGGTGTCATCATGGTTAGCTTCCCTCGGAGAGTTTCAAACAGGCTTCACACCTACTCGTGGTGCTACCATTGAGGAGGCGACTCGTGACCTCATAGCTTCTTATAGAGAGATCACACGTGAGGACTCACCAGTTGCAGCAGCTCCTGACAGTCAGCCACTTGAGATTTCTCCTCTAGCGATGGTGAAAGACCTTGTTTGGTTTTGGTTAATTGATGAAACCTATGGACTAACCCTTGTACTAAGTGTATGATCAAGATAGGGTAGTTCGCCTTGACACATGAAGCTAGAAGGATGACAATGGTGCATTGATCAAGTGCTTCATGGACTAAGGAAAAGAAGAAAGAGAAAAAAAACAAAAATGGGCTCAAGGCAAAGGTATATCATAGGGCCATTTTTGGTTTAGTGATCAAGACACTATAGAGAGTGTGATCACATTTAGGATAGATAGCCGTACTATCAAGAAGGTAAAACTCGTGTCGATTGCGGTTATCATGTGCCACTAGGTCATTTGCATTGCATATCTAAAATGAACCTAAGTGACACAAAGAACTAAATATAAATTCCAAGAAATATATTGTAAAAGGCTAACACGGGTGAACAAGTGTTGGATCACAAGGTGTTAGCACATGGAAGCTTGGAGAAGAAGAGGCGGCTCGGTTTGGCACTCAGAAGGGCTCCAGACAAATGGTCCGGACGCAGGCTGAAGGTAGTCCGGACCATTGGACATGCGACCGGAGGCATACCCTAGCATCGGCCTCTCTGCATAGAGGATCCGGACGCTGTTGTGCGTCCGGACGCATGACTCCGGTCGTGGGTCCGGAGCTATGGAGCTCTCTGTTCTCCTCTGGTGGATTTATCCGGATGCTAGGTATGGTCCGGATGGTGGACTCGGGACGTGCTTTCGGGCATTTGGTGCTCTTTAGATGCTCTTTGTTGGTATTTCTTATGACTATTGGATAGATCCGCAAGCGCACAGATTATACCGATGTAGCACTTCACTGGGAGTATTCCAGGTATCGTATTTTCCTCAGGGAACGATAGTGATCTAACTAGGATTAAAGATATGTCCTATGATGGTCAAGGGAGATTATGATAACTGGGTTGAGAGGTTCAAGATAGCACAGATGTCTAACAAGGGATAGCTGGTTATACTGGCCTTATCGGCCCTTCTCTTGCAGGAGGCGACGGGATAGATCAGAAAGAGGACAAAACTCTAACCGGACCGCGCCGTCACGTTGTATTGAAGCCTTACCTTTTAAGAACTTATCTTACACACGTGGTGGAATACAAAGACTAGATAGAGCTATCACCTTCTACTAGCATCCACAAACAATCCACGCGATAAGCGGTTTACAAAGGCAAGATTAAGCTTAGACACCACGTCTACAATAATCTTACTACTTTAACATTGGCCTAAGCTTAAAGCACTTCACTTAGAGCAAAGTGATGGTCAAGTAGGAAAAGTTGTATAACAGCTAAACCAGATTTAGAAAACTGACTACAATAAAGAACTCAGAAGAAGTCACTTACAAGTGCTAAACTTACAAGAGACTCGCATCCGCTATGGAAGAAGGCCGGAGAAGATTCCCGACAGACCCAGGGCTTTCTCCAGAAGGCTCCTCACTCTCCTCCAACTAGCACAACACTATTGAAGAGCTCCGCTAAGAGGCTAGAGAGTAGTTTCTCCAATGAGGCATGAAATGAATAGGGAGCTCTAGGGGTCTATTTATAGCTAGAGGTGGAGTAGGGGCTACTCCGGTGCCATGTCAGCGATTCGCGTCACCTTCATCAAGCTCTGTTGGATGCAACCGACCTCATAACCGCCTAAGGATCAAGGGTGTTGATTTTCACCATGTGGGGAGTGAGTAGGTCAGTTGGGGAGGTGAAAACCGCCTTAGGGGGATTCGGCCTAACCCCCCCACTGACATGTGGGCCCTCCTTGACCTTCTAGAAGGTGGCCCAGTACTCAGGGGGGCAAGTGGGGCCTGTTTGGCCACTATAGGGATTCGGCCGAATCTCTATAGTGGGCCCTGGCCCACATTTGCCTCCTGGGTGCTGGTCCCACCTGTCATATGCTTTAGATGTTGGTTCTGAGTTGAGATGTCACGTTTGTCATTACTTGCATCAAAAAGTCAAGGGACATGTGGAACCAATTATTTGGCTCAATATATTCAGGTTATGCTTGTTTTCCTTTGGAAATGAGGATGTTGACGGTATTTTGATGGTGATAAAATAGCTCTTAATTACCGTCAACACTCTCTGAGTTGAGTCCGGACACAGGAAAAAGACAGTCCGGATGCTACTGTTCAGTGCGTCCGGAGGCGACACGTTAGCTCTGAAAAAGGGCGCGCAACGGGCAGATTCAAATGGAGGAGGGTCCAGACACATGACCCTTGCTTCGGACCCCCATGCAAAGTGCGTCCGGAGTCACGCAGAAGACAGTAGAAACGGGCAAAATGGCTAGCTCGGTTTGGGAAGCTATTTAAGTGGCTTGGTCGGCTCCTAGGGCTCTCTCTTGCACCTCCCATTCATTCTCACTCATTGTGCTTGCTTGAGGTAGCCCCCAACTCATCTCTCTTTGCTTCAATTGCATTCCTGTGAGAGTTTGAGTGAACCAAGTGCATTGATCATTAAATTGCATCTTAGTGGCACTTGGTCATCATCATCGCCGCGGAATTTCTTGTTATTCTTGGTGTTTGCCAACACCTAGATGGCTTGGCGATTGTGGAGAAGCTTCGGCACGTGTTGGTGATTGTTCGTGGCTGGCTTCATCGATTGTGAGAGGGCTTGTACCCACCTCGGCGGAGCGCCAAAGGGTAACTCTAGTGGATTGCTCGTGTCATTGAGTTACTCTCATTTGGGTAGATTCTTGAGGCGCTCGAGTTAGTGGGCTAGGCTTGTCATTGCCTATTAGCCACCGAATGACCACTTGAGTAGTCGACACAACGGGGACTAGCTTGGTGGCAACCAAGTGAACCTCGGGAGAAAAATCATTTGTCAACTTGTCTCCCGTCTACTCATTGGTATTCATTGTGATTGGTTCTCTGCATTGACATCCATACATCACAAGGCATCGGTATAACAATCACCTCCTATCTTGTATTTACTTATTCCATATCTTGTTTAGTTAGCTTGCTAGTTAGCTTCTCTATTAGTTGTTCTTGCTAGCTCGTGTTAAGTGCCTTAGGTTCTTGCTATTGATTGTTAGGCACTTAGCTAACTAGAATTGCATTGGATAGGTGGCTTTGCACCCCAAGTAGAGCTATAGCAAAGGGCTTCGCTTAAGTGTTATCTAACCTTTTGCTCTAGTGATTTGTAGAATTTTTATTAGGCTATTCACCCCCCCCCTAGCCATCTAGGACCTTTCAAGTGGTATCGGAGCCATGGTCACCGCTATTATCAAGGCTTAACAACCTTCGGTGTTAGTGATGGCTCAAATATCATTCAACCATGTGGGGAGAAAACCGTCAATGTTTGATGGCACCTAATTTGATTATTGGAAGAGGAAGATGAAGATGCATCTAGGCTCAATACATGAGAAGGTGTGGAGTGTGACTGAACATGAATTTGTCATTCTTGATGAAGCCGCTCCCACACCTAGAGAGCAAGAGAACCGGCAATGCAACACTATGTCTCTCAATGTGATCTACAATGGCATTGACTCAAAAGTGTTTGAGCAAATCAAAGATCTTGAGAAGGCAAGTGAAGTATGGAAGAGACTTGAAGATACTTATGAAGGCACTTCAACGGTAAAGAATGTCAAGTTGTACATGCTCAAGGACAAGCTATCTCACTTCAAGATGAAGGATGATGAGTCCATCCCGGAGATGTTTCATAGGCTCCAAGTGATCATCAATGATCTTAAGAGCTTGGGTGAGAAGATAAAGAATGAAGACTTCTCAAACCGATTTCTTGGTTGTTTGCCCAAGAAATACAAAACCTTGAGGCAAATAATTAGGACAGATGGTTTGGACAAGATCACTCCCAATGAAGTACTTGGTGAGATCATGACCGAAGAGCAATACAATGAAGAAAGTGAAGAAGAAGAGGTCAAGGAAGAAAAGAAAGAAAAGAAGAGCTTAGCATTCAAGGCTTCATCATCCAAGAGCAATGGCAAAGCAAAGAAGCAAGAATCTAGTGATGATGAAGATGCAAGTGATGATGATGATGATATGATGGCCCTCTTTGTGCGCAAATTTGGAAAATTCATGAAGAAGAAGGGCTATGGTGTTAGAAAGAGAAGAAACAACTTCAAGGGCAAAGAATATGAGAAGAGATGCTACAAGTGCAAGAGCATCGGTCACATGATTGCGGATTGTCCCAATCATAGTGATGATGATGAGAAGAAGAAGAGCAAGCATGACAAGAAGGAGAAGAAGATATCCTTCACCAAGAAGAAGAAGGGTGAATCTTATATGGTGACTTAGGATAGTAGTGACTCTTCCGATGATGACTCTAGTGATGATGAGAGGAAGAAGTCCAAGAAGAAGGCTTTGTCTAGTATTGCTATCAAAAACAAGCCATCCATCTTTGACACTCCATCATGCTTCTTGGCTAAGACAACTAAGTTACAATATCATGATGATAGTGATAGTGATGATGATAGTAGTGATGATGAGGAGGAGTACTCCAAGGAGGAACTAGTATATATGATGAAGCAAACTTATGATTGCTTTAAGACAAAGAGGAAGGAGTGCAAAGAATTGAACAAGAAGCTTAAGGCTCTTGAACAATCCTTTGATGAGCTCAATGGCTCTCATGAGAGGCTAATGGAAGCCCATGAGAAGCTTGAGAGGACTCACTACAAGCTTGAAAAAGCTCACTCCTCTCTCCTTGATCAAAACAAGGATAAGGTTGTTGCATCATGTAACATTGGAGTAACGTGTGATATTCTAGATGAATCGTTTTTCACTCCTATTATTGTTGCACCAACCGAAACACAATGTAGCACTTCCACTTGCACATCTACTAGTGATAGCTCAAAGGATGATGCTACACTAGTGATTGAAAATGAAAAATTGAAAAATGATGTTAATGAACTCACTCATGCTTTGGGTAAGGCATATGGTGGAGATGTCCGTTTGCTAAAGTGCTTGGGTAGCCAAAGATTCTCCCTTTGCAAAGAGGGTTTGGGCTATACCCCCAAGAAGGGCAAGTCGGCCTTTGTGACTCCTAAGCCTAGCTTTGTGAGGAGCAATGGTCGGTTTTGCAACAAATGTAACCAAGTGGGGCATGTGGACCAATATTGCAAACTTAACATGAGCCAAACCAAGTTTGCTAAAGCTACCTCTATGCACTTTGATTCATGTTATATGCTTACCAAATGTGCTAAAGGTATCATGGCTAAGTATGTTGGCACATCCATAGTTGGCCCAAAGAAGAAGGCTATTTGGGTGCCAAAATCCTTCGTCACTAACTTTGGAGGACCCAAACAAGTATGGGTACCTAAGAGGAACTAATTTGTTTTGTATGTAAATTAAAAAGGCGGAGGAAGGCATTGGGTACTTGATAGTGGGTGCACTCAACACATGACCGGGGATTCTAGAATGTTCAAATCAATCAACTCCAACATCAATGATGGCATTGATAGTATTACTTTTGGTGATAATGGCAAAGGCAAGGTCAAGGGTCTTGGTAAGATTGCAATATCCAATGACTTGAGCATATCAAATGTATTGCTAGTTGAGAGCTTAAACTTCAATTTTCTATCGGTAACTCAATTGTGTGATCTTGGATTCAAATGCATATTTGGAGTAGATGATGTTGAGATAATTAGTGTAGATGGTTCAAACTTGATCTTCAAAGGCTTTAGATATGAGAACCTCTACCTAGTTGATTTCAATGCTAGTGAAGATCAATTGTCAACTTGCTTGTTCACTAAATCAAGTATGGATTGGTTATGGCATAGAAGGCTTGGTCATGTTGGGATGAAGAAATTGAATAGATTGATCAAGCATGACTTAGTGAGAGGCTTGAAAGATGTTGTTTTTGAGAAGTACAAACTTGGTAGCTCTTGTCAAGCCGGCAAACAAGTTGGTAACACCCATCCAAAGAAGAGCATGATGAGCGCTAGTAGAGCATTTGAGTTGTTACACATGGATCTATTTGGAACAACAACATACACTAGCATTGGAGGAAACAAATATGGATTTGTGATAGTGGATGATCTTACAAAATACACTTGGGTATTCTTTCTCAATGACAAGAGTGATACATTTGCCACCTTCAAATCCTTTGTCAATAGATGTCACAATGAGTTTGAAACTACCATCAAGAAAGTGAGAAGTGACAATGGAAGTGAATTCAAGAATACAAGAGTTGAGGAGCTATGTGATGAGCTTAGAATCAAGCATCAACTTTCGGCCAAGTACACACCACAATCAAATGGCCTTGTTGAGAGGAAGAATAGAACATTGATTGACATGGCAAGGTCTATGCTTAGTGAGTACAATGTGAGTCAATCCTTTTGGGCCGAAGCTATCAACATCGCTTGCTATTCTAGCAACCGGTTATATTATCACCCATTGATGGAGAAGACTCCATATGAGCTATTGAATGGAAGAAAGCCCAACATTGCATACTTTAGATTCTTTAGGTGCAAATGCTACATCTTGAAGAAAGGCACAAGACTTGTAAAGTTTGACAAAAAAATGTGATGAAGGGTTCTTACTTGGTTACTCAACCACAAGCAAAGCCTATAGAGTGTCGAATTCGGCTAGTGGTATACTTTAGGAGGTTCATGATGTTGAATTTGATGAAACCAATGGATCCCAATTTGAGAATGAGAATCTAGAAGATGTGATTGGATCTCAATTGGCAAATGCTATGAAGAGCATGGATATTGGTGATATTCGGCCTAGGCAAGTGATTGACATTGAAGATGATAAAGACCAAGTGCTCAATTCACCTAATGTGCAAGCTAGTAGCTCTCAAATGCAAGATCAACAAGTTGCTAGTTCATCTCAACCAAGCTCAAGCAATCAAGTTCCAACTCTCCAACCGACCAACATTGCAAGACATCACCTCATTGATCAAATTCTTGGTGACATTACAAGTGGTGTTCAAACAAGATCAAGATTGGCATCATTTTGCGAACACTACTCCTTTATATCATCCATAGAGCCAACAAAGATTAATGAAGCCCTACAAGATGTTGATTGGGTCAATTCTATGCATGAAGAGCTCAACAATTTCACTAGGAACCAAGTTTGGGAACTAGTTGAAAGACCCAAGAACTACAATGTGATTGTCACAAGATGGGTATTTAGAAACAAACAAGATCAAGATGGTATAGTTGTGAGAAACAAAGCAAGATTGGTAGCTCAAGGATACACTCAAGTTGAGGGTCTTGACTTTGGAGAAACATATGCACCGGTTGCAAGACTAGAGGCAATTAGAATTCTATTGGCCTATGCATGTGCACACAACATCAAGCTATACCAAATGGATGTGAAGAGTGCTTTCTTGAATGGCTATATCAATGAGCTAGTATATGTTGAGCAACCTCCCGGATTTGAAGATGACAAGAAGCCCAACCATGTGTACAAGTTGAGGAAGGCTTTATATGGTTTGAAGCAAGCACCTAGAGCATGGTATGAAAGAATGAGGGACTTTCTTCTATCTAAAAGGTTCATCATGGGGAAGGTTGATACTACTCTCTTCACCAAGAAGCTTGGCAAGGATCTATTTGTGCTCCAAATCTATGTGGATGACATCATATTCGGTTCAACCAATCAAGAATTTTGTGAAGAATTTGGCAAGATAATGGCAAATGAGTTTGAAATGTCAATGATTGGCGAACTTAGCTACTTCCTTGGTATTCAAATCAAGCAATTGAAGAATGGCACCTTTGTGAGTCAAGGCAAGTACATCAAGGATATGATGAAGAAATTTGGCTTAGAAGATTATAAAGGCATTAGCACTCCAATGGACACTTGGATAGTGATGCTAGTGGCAACATGGTGGATCAAAAGTTATATCGGTCTATGATTGGAAGCCTACTCTATGTGACCGCTTTTAGGCCGGATGTGATGTTTAGTGTATGCATGTGTGCAAGATTCCAAGCCTCTCCCAGAGAAAGTCACTTGAAGGCTACAAAGAGGATATTGAGGTACTTGAAGCATACACAAGATGTTGGATTGTGGTATCCCAAGGGGTCAAACTTTGAGTTACTTGGATATTCAGACTCCGACTATGCGGGATGCAATATTGATAGAAAGAGCACATCGGGCACATGTCAATTGCTAGGCGTGTCACTTGTATCTTGGTCATCAAAGAAGCAAAAGAGTGTTGCACTCTCTACCGCCGAAGCCGAATACATAAGTGCAGGTAGTTGTTGTGCTCAATTTCTTTGGATGAAAGCAACTTTGAATGACTATGGAATCAAATTCAAGCAAGTGCCATTGCTATGTGACAATGAAAGTGCGGTGAAGCTAACCAACAATCTGGTTCAACATTCAAGAACCAAGCACATTGATGTAAGGCACCAATTCATAAGGGATCATCAACTCAAGGGTGATATCAAAATCACAAGTGTTGGCACCGATGATCAACTTGCCGATATATTCACCAAGCCATTAGATGAGAAGAGGTTTTGAAAGCTAAGAAATGAATTGAACATTCCTGACTTCTCAAATATGTGTTGATGCACCCCCATATATGACATGCCTCTCCTTCGAGCAAAGCAAGGTAAAAGTTGATTGACATGTCATTCATCCTTTATTAGGACTTGTTAGTGCATCTAGACATCAATTCATTAGGCTCATTCTTCGAAATCAAATGATTTTCATGCTTATATGGTACCACTATTGCTTCTATGCTTGATATGATCTAGTGGTCGCATATGACATATTTGTGGGCTTGCAATCCTAGTGTTTGATCTAGAATATGAACTTCAAATGTTTAGCTCAACATGGGCAAGATAACCATTCTAGGATGTGTGAACAAGCTTGTTCATGGTTTAAACCGAGTTAAATACCTTGGGGCAAGTACTCTGGATTGAACCACAACTAAAACTTCTCTCCAATAATCAAACCTTTGAAGCACATCTTTTATGATAATAGATGACAAAGGGGGAGAAGTAAGTAGTAAGGCAAGGAAAAATATTTTGAAAAACTGAAAATGAAAGCACACAAGTAGGGGGAGCAAGCCTATGAATAAAGTTGTTGCATATCTTTGTGCATTCATAAGTGCTTGCTTGCATATGTACTTATATTCATGATATGCTTGTGTGGTGAATGCTAGAAACACAATGTCTTGGTTCTTGAATAACTAGCATGATTAGGTCTTTATATTTTCATGTGGTATCTAGTTCTCTCAAAGTGTTTCCAAGTTGCTTTTCAAGTGGTTTCTAGGCATTCATGGTGCTAAGGATGGTTTATATTGCACTCCGATTGGTATCACGCTTCAAAGGTCCATCCTACACACCTTAGCATCATTTGGTAGCATTCACTCTCCCACAATTCCTATTCATGCATATGTGATCAAAATGAACCAAACTCATATATCACATATGTAGGGGGGCTAATATTACCAAAGTGGAATTTTCCTTATATATATATTCCTTTGTGAAAGGTTGTCATCAATTACCAAAAAGGGGGAGATTGAAAGACCTTGCTTGGTTTTGGTTAATTTATGAAACCTATGTACTAACCCTTGTACTAAGTGTATGTGAAGGACCGAGAACGGCGACCAGAGGGGGGGTCAATGGGAGCCTCAAATTTCACTCAGAAATATTCGGGCCACTCTTCCCAAATACAACCCAAGCAAGCACACTTACTCAACCAGAAAGATCTCGACCCTAGAGAGGGTGGATACCTTTGGTGTTGACCAAGAGGTACAGCAGATCTTCCAGAAACCAAAAAACTCAAACCAAAACACCGATAGTGAAGCTCTCAAACCCTAGAGAGAAGAGAAGAGAGATCACCCTAAAACATTTATGAGAACTGGTCTCACAAGTGCTTCATCAAGTTCCCTGAGTGATTACGAAACCAACGCAACAAACGGAACTCAATTCGGAGTCCGGACGAGGGAGAAACGGTCAAAACAGCGACGAAGAAAATCCTGAAAACCTTGCTGGAAAGGCGACGGACGCTGCAGAGGGCGACGGACTGAGTCCGACGAGCGATGGACGCTAGTCCATCAGGAGCGTCTAACGCTCAAAAAACAGCCCGGAAACAGCCCTAGTGACGGACGATCGCAACGGACGCTGTCGTCAACACTACGTAGCGTCCGGCGCCTCCGACGGACCGTCCGACGCCAAACTCTGGAGCGTCCTACACCCCCGAAATCTGCACAGTGAACCCGAAAATCGTTTTCTCTCCTCCAAAACTTCCCAAAACTCAACCAAATGAACTCCAACTGCAACCAAATTTTGTAGGCATGATCCTTGTGCAGTTGGGGAGCTATCCCGAAGAAATCATAGCTCAATTTGGAGAGGATAAAACGGGAACAATCAGATTTAGGGGGAGAAAAGGCTAAACAAAGAACGCCGCAAAGAAATCGCCCGATCTATGCACTCGTGAGGTTTGAGGAGAATTCCTTCGGTGCAAAGATGCTCCTCACGAATCCGAACAACTTGGTTTAAGTGGAATTTGCAAATCTACTCTCAACAAAGAGAAATCAACTCGGGAAAAAGAGAGAGAAAAAGCAAAACGCAAAGAACACAAGCAATCGGGGAGACTCGATCAAGTAAACAAAGCCGCCATGGCTTACGGAGGTTAAGGCCTCTGATTCCCACCAAAAGGTTCGCGAGTTCTTACAAAGGTTGGTGAAATCAACCTAGGGCTCGCATGAACTAGAGAGAGGTTAGAGAGAGAGAGAGGTGGTGCAAAATGATGATTAGGGTTCAAGAGGTAGGATGAGGGATACCCCTTCACCCTCTACTTGGTCGACTCGGTCTACCTCCATGTCTTCTCGCACTCGCTGGTGCCAAGTACTAGCCACCACAGCTAGTTCGCCGGCGCCCATGGTCCCTCAGTCCGATCCCCGCTTCCACCCTTCACCGCTCTCAGTCCATCGGCACGGCAAGCCTCTACTCGACCTTCTCCACGCCATTGACCACTGTCACTAGGCATAGCACCTGCACACCACAAGCCGATAGACAAGCACATGTTTCTGCTTTCGCAGAGGCTAGGTTAAGCCACTCAAACTGAAACACTCACGTGTTGGTCAATCACTCATCATCAAAACTGAACATACATGGGTACTTATCCACCATGTGTTCGCAGTATGATCAAGATAGGGTAGTTCGCCTTGACACATGAAGCTAGAAGGATGGCAATGGTGCATTGATCAAGTGCTTCATGGACTAAGGAAAAGAAGAAAGAGAGAAAAAAAACAAAAATGGGCTCAAGGCAAAGGTATATCGTAGGGCCATTTTTGGTTTAGTGATCAAGACACTATAGAGAGTGTGATCACATTTAGGATAGATAGTCGTACTATCAAGAAGGGAAAACTCATGTCGATTGCGGTTATCATGTGCCACTAGGTCATTTGCATTGCATATCTAAAATGAACCTAAGTGACATAAAGAACTAAATATAAATTCCAAGAAATATATTGTAAAAGGCTAACATAGGTGAACAAGTGTTGGATCACAAGGTGTTAGCACATGGAAGCTTGGAGAAGAAGAGGCGACTCGGTTTGGCACTCAGAAGGGCTCCGGACGTAGGGTCCGGATGCATGCTGAAGGCAGTCCGGACCATTGGACATGCGACCGGAGGCATACCCTAGCCTCGGCCTCTCTGGACAGAGGATCCGGACGCTGTTGTGCGTCCGGACGCAGGACTCCGGTCGTGGGTCCGGAGCTATGGAGCTCTCTGTTCTCCTCTGGTGGATTTATCCGGACGCTAAGTATGGTCCGGACGGTGGACTCCGGACGTGCGTCCGGGCATTTGGTGCCCTCTAGATGCTCTCTGAGTTGAGTCCGGACACAGGAAAAAGACAGTCCAGACGCTACTGTTCAGTGCGTCCGTAGGCGACACGTTAGCTCTGAAGAAGGTGGCAACGGGCAGATTCAAATGGAGGAGGATCCAGACGCATGACCATTGGTCCGGACCCCCCATGCAAAGTGCGTCCGGAGTCACCCAGAAGACAGTAGAAACGGGCAAAACGGCTAGCTCGGTTTGGGAAGCTATTTAAGTGGCTTGGCCAGCTCCTAGGGCTCTCTCTTGCACCTCCCATTCATTCTCACTCATTGTGCTTGCTAGAGATAGCCCCCAACTCATCTCTCTTTGCTTCAATTGCATTCTTGTGAGAGTTTGAGTGAACCAAGTGCATTGATCATTACATTGCATCTTAGTGGCACTTGGTCATCGTCATCGCTGCGGGATTTCTTGTTATTCTTGGTGTTTGCCAACACCTAGATGGCTTGGCGATTGTGGAGAAGCTTCGGTACGTGTTGGTGATTGTTCGTGGCCGGCTTCATCGATTGTGAGAGGGCTTGTACCCACCTCGGCGGAGCGCCAAAGGGTAACTCTAGTGGATTGCTCGTGTCATTGAGTTACTCTCATTTGGTTGGATTCTTGTGGCGCCCGAGTTAGTGGACTAGGCTTGTCATTTCCTATTAGCCACTGAATCACCACTTGAGTAGTCGACGCAACGGGGACTAGCTTGGTGGCAACCAAGTGAACCTCGGGAGAAAAATCATTTGTCAACTTGTCTCCCGTCTACTCATTGGTATTCATTGTGATTGGTTCTCTGCATTGACATCCATACATCACAAGGCATCGGTATAACAATCACCTCCTATCTTGTATTTACTTCTTCCATATCTTGTTTAGTTAGCTTGCTAGTTAGCTTCTCTATTAGTTGTTCTTGCTAGCTCGTGTTAAGTGCCTTAGGTTCTTGCTATTGATTATTAGGCACTTAGCTAACTAGAATTGCATTGGATAGGTGACTTTGCACCCCAAGTAGAGCTATAGCAAAGAGCTTCGCTTAAGTGTTATCTAACCTTTTGCTCTAGTGATTTGTAGAATTTTTATTAGGCTATTCACCCCCCCCCCTCTAGCCATCTAGGACCTTTCAGATGGGCACCCACCTTTCCTCAGTTGTCTCGTTAGAGATTGGACATGACTGCTCGACCCAGACCGTCACCACTCCTCCTCTCGTTGCTATTACTACAGAGGCTACGACAGTTGCAGCAGAGGCAGTGGAGTCCGCGGGTACCAGTTCAGTCAGTAGGTCAGCCAGCGGAGCTAGTTGTAGCTACCAATGTTTTAAATAGCGAGCTAAGTTCAAGGTGTTTAGCGTTTTATAAACCGTAGTTAGCGAACTTTAGCGGCAAAATAGCGACAAAATTGTGCATGAACGCAAATAGCGGCACAATTTTTTTCAAGCTATTTCGGGCTATAGCGGCAAAAATAGCTGGCTATTTTTTCCTTGGTAGCTGTCACTCTTGCAGAGCTTGTAGTGGCACTTCTCCTCCGCTTCGAGTTTACACTCGCCGGGTTGATGAGTCCGCTACTACCGAGGCCGAACCGTCAGTGGCTCTAGAGCAAACCGTTACACCTTCAGAGCCACAGGGGGAGTTAGGAGAGTCAGCTGCTACAGAGTCCACTTCAGCTCAGCCTACCCAGACCACTTCACAGTCAGCGCCAGCTTCAGAGGGTTATGCAGCAGAGGAAAGTGACGACAGTCCAGACTACTCGCAGTTAGATCTTCGTCCTCGCAATCCGACTGCTCCACCTCTAGATGCTCCAGCTACTTAGTTTTTCGTGCTAGACAGCAAAGGCGAAGAGGGTAGTCGGGTATCAGAGATAGGGGGAGGATTTGGATCTTACTTGTGTGATTTATTTTCCCTCGTACTCATGCATCATGTCTATGTTTATGCACTATGTTTGTGTGATGCTTGTGAGATACTTGTGTGTGACAAACTCTTATGCTTCTCTAATATATCTTGTGAGTTGTCACTAGTTTCATGATATGACTCTTTGCTCTAATGGTAATTGTGCTCCCGCGACATACTCCGATGTATCTTTGAGCATATCATGAGGTACTCCAATTCCATTTAATATCTTTGAGTACCATGTTTGTGGCTTGGCTTGGATGAGCAAGTATCATTCTGTTTTATTCACTAACCCTTGCTCAACCCATCCAAGTCACTTGAAATCCTAACCTTTCATCTCTTATATCTTATACTCGAGGATAATTGTCGTCAATCACCAAAAAGGGGGAGATTGAAGAATCATGGCCCTATTGGTTTCGGTGATTAACGACAAATGAAGATTATTATGGCTAATGTGTGTTTTGTAGAGGCTATGCGTAGCTTAGCCATAGTGATCAATGTGAATGGGCTTTAATGGTTATCACTTAGCCCCCAAGATGGATATCGTTTCGAATTTCAAAGAGACATGATGAAGACCCTAGAGTGATAGGTCTAAGTGCCATAAGGAGATGAAGGGCACTTAGTATAGATAGGGTTTTATTTGATCTTTGACCGTACTATCAAGAGGGGTTGAGACTAGTATCTTGACTTAGGAGAGCTTCATGACTTAGGTGTGGTGCACACTTGACTAACTTAGCTCTAAGAAAGCCTATGGTGGCCGTAAGATAGCCTAGAACAACTTCCATATTCATCATGACAAAAATCGAAGTTGAGAGAGAGCCTTTCTGGGCGTCGGACGCTGAAGACAGAGGCGACTGACGTTGTCCATTGCGCGAACAGAGAGTTCCAGAGAGGGCAGATTTGCGACGGATGTGTCCGTCGCTAGGGCGTCGGACATTGAGGAGCGTCTGACGATTTAATTCCTAGTTTCCCGAGAGCAGCGAGTTTGTGCCGGACGCTGGGGTGCAGTGTCCGTCGCAAAGCGACGGAGCGTCCATCGTCTGCTGACGTGAACAGCAACTAGTCGTTAGGGCTTGCGACGGAGCGTCCGTCGCCTAGGCATCGGAGCGTCCGTCGCCAACTTAAAAGTTGTTTTTCACCAGCCTGTGGGTTGGTTGTGTGGAGGAGTATTCATACTCCACCCCTTGCCTTCCCAACCTGCCTTTGCTCATTTGGATTGCTGAGAAACCTTGTGAGGTGTGGGAAGAGAGCAAGATCACTAGTGAGAGAGTGATTTGTGAATCCATCCATCAATCTTCTCTCCCTAGTTCATCCAAGAGTTCAAGTGTACATCCACTCTAGTTGTGAGGCTTGATTGAGTCAAGTAAAGATCAAGGCTTGTTACTCCATGTGATCGACATCACCTAGACGGTCCAGTGGTGCTCGTAGGAAGGTGATCGTCGGAGGATTGTCGGCGGCCCTTCTCCATCGACTTGTGCATCGGTTGTGGGCGGTTCACCGAGCCGGAGTGGCGAAGAACCAGCCCGTAGAGAGCACTCATCCCTTGCGTTGGATTGAGGGGGAGCTATACCTTGCGAGGTGCTCCAACGAGGACTAGGGGGAGTGTCGACTCCTCGATACCTCGGCAAAATGTCCTCGTGTCAAGCTTTCTCTCCCTAGCTCTTTCATACCGCATTACATTCTGCACTTGTCTTTAAATTCATACTAGAATTGTGTAGGGTGTTCTTACTTTCCTGCCTTGCTACCGCTTTCATAGTATAAGGCACACTTGCGCTAGGCACAGGGTGATTGGCATTTGTTTAGGATTTCATATTTGCTTTAGAAATTTGAAATAAGTCCAATTCACCCCCCCCCCTCTTGTTATGACCACAAACAGTCTGGGTATGCTAGTCAGACAAAGCTTGTTTTCCACAAGAAGGTTCAACTCAAATTCCCTGTTGTTTGCATTACCAATTACATATTGAAGCTTTTGAAGTTCTTAATGTGGCTCCGTCATTTACTTCCTAACACTAACTCTTCGGTCTATTTCAGGCAAAAATAACAAAGAAGATTGTGCTCAAGCTACAGTGTCAGGGCTGCAAGCACTACTCTCAACACCCGATCAAGGTCCTTACAATCATGCTTTGTTATTTTGTGTCCTCGTCTGTATTTTATTCTGGTGAAGTTTGTGAGGCTAACTTTGTCCTCTAACTTCAGAGGTGCAAGCACTTTGAGATAGGTGGCGACAAGAAGGGCAAGGGAACCTCTCTCTTCTAAGTTGATCATAAACTTGCCTAGGGCCTCAAGTATCTGTCAGAATTTACCATTAGAAACAACTTGTGCTTAGCTTCTGCATCTGCTCTTTTGTCATATCTTTTGTGGTACGATGTAGTTTGTATGAGACGAAGATATTATTTTGTGTTAATATTATATTTTGCAGCAACGGTCTCTCTCACCATTTGGTTGACTACTCATGAAATTGTCAAGATGATCGTTTCGTTGCCTGGAAACATAGTTTTGGACTTTGGGCAAACAATAGTTGTTTAATTTACCAAATCCATCTTGATACTGGTATTTGTTCAAAATATAGTTGTGGGTTGGAATGATGTTGGTTGGCATACATTGTTGCACGTTTTCATCTAAGCACAATCACATCAACTCTTGCGATTAACTTCCATTGTTTTCAAAATGTCCACCGCAGACCCAAAAGGGTCGGTATATATTTTTTTGAACCACCCCGGGGCTCTACGCCCTTATACTAATTGATACAGCTCAACGGAATTGTGAGCCACAACAACGTTTATAGTGCTAGATAGTTCATCCATCCAAATCTGGAACTGACCTGGATTCCACTCCCTAGCAAGCTGGGCTGCTTCATGAGCAGAGTTATTACATAAACAGGGAATTGAAATAAAGGAATACACACTGAATCTAGTAATAAGCAAAAGCCTAATCACTTTGAAAATAACATCACTTGGACTGAGGTCCATCGAATCATCCTGAATCGCCTTCATCGAATGTTTTGAGTCTGTTTCCAACTCGATAGCCGAAATACCAAACTGATCGGCAAATTCTAGAGCTTTCAGGCATGTCGTTGCTTCAGACATCAGAGCATCAATAACTTGTCTCGAATTTCCTGCGCCAGCTAGCACAACTGCACCTGATTCATCACGTATAACAAAACCCTAGGCAGCTACCCTTGATAAGTGGGAGAATGCGCCATCCAGATTAACCTTCATGGTATTGGGAGCAGGTAGGCGCCATCGGTCTCTAAGTACTCTCCTTGTTTGCACCCTGACATGAGCTGTTTTCAGACAACGTTCAGACATGGACTGAACGGCCCTTAGTACTGCTTCTGTCCCCACAAGTTTTTCACCGGCGTTCACCTTATTTCGAACATCCCACCACTTCCATAGCATCAGTATAGCGTGCAACTGCATCTTGCCATGTAAGTTTATGATCTCACAAATAAACTCTTTTGAAGATTTTGCATCCATTAGTTTCAGTCTAATATCCTCCAATTGAAGACCTTGCCAACACTAACAAACTCCTTTGCATTTGAGAAAACAGTGATCCCCACCTTCATCAAAACGCATGTACAATGGGTATAGTGTATCAAGCTCAATATTACGCCGCTTTATGTTGGTTTTCATGGGGAGACTATTGTGGGCAAAAAAAGGGTCAGTATAGCAACAAAGCCAAGCGATGGTCAGCCATTTTTCAGGGTCGAATATAGTTCAAGTTGGGATGCGTCGATCACGTATTTTTGGGCCGAGTCGGGCCGGGGTGGGCAATAGTATGAAAATATTCGAATAGATACATCGGGTCCAGAAAAAATAATCGATTTGTACTTCACTGTGTCCCTGTCCCTGTTTTCTCTGTCCCAAGATCCATTGCTTTCTTGCCATTTCTTAGTTTCATGATTTTGTGTTTGTGTAGGCAGTACTTTTGAGATTAGCGGGCAGGGTAATGGTTAACCTTTTTTGATAGTTGAAGCATATGATATTCCTTTTTGGGCATTTACACATGATTGTAGGTTGTGAATTTAATGCAATTGCCCGCATGAATACTGATGAGTATTTGCTATTTATTCGAACAATAATAATTCACTTCCTAGACGAGGGTACACCTATTCAATACGAATATTGTTAGCTTTTTTATCTATTGAAATGTTAGAGTTCAAATATTGAAAATCCCTATCAGGAATGATACTTCAATTTGTTTTCATTCCTACTAGTCACCCTTGCTGATGATCTTGTCAGTTAAATCATTGCTAGTTGATCATCTAATGAGTATGAAATTTTCACTATAGTGCAAACATATAATTTTTAGACCACCATAAATTTTTTACTATAATTGGACCATAGAAACAATAGTTATGAATTAGTCCAATTAATTAAAAAAGAATGGATCTAAATCTAGAGTAAAAACTTGGTACTAAAACATATTATATTATATGTTCACATCTATTTATGTGGAGTTTAACAAAATTTTAAAAAAATTATGATTTTTTGTGATATACTATAATTTTTTTAAATTCAATCAAAATAAAAAAAGGATAAAACGGCCTTTGAAACCGGTTATAACTGGGGTGTTAGTTTTTTTTTCTGGTTTTAGGGTTCAATGGAGAAAAACGGGCTTTTGCAAGTTAAGGAAGAAAAAGTGCTTTCTGAATAAATGAGGTCCATGACCGTGAGCCTGTTCTCGGCGCATTTTGGGCGCCCTCGTCTCGTGGAGGCCCAAGGTCGCCCATCACTGGTTTTGCATAGTAGTAGGCGTCTGTGCTGCCGTTTGTGCTCTGGCTCAGCATGATTGAGCACCTGTGTCAGTCAGTCCTCGCTGTACCAAACAGCAGAGTGCACCATGGGAGTAAAAAATCCAGCGTTGAAGCTTGCAGCCTTTGACCTCTTCTCTTGACAGCGTGTGTTGCAGCCTTATGGTGCCATTTGCTCGGGTACAGGTCAGAGGACACGGGCAAACGACAAGGCCTACTGAATAGAAGAGCCAGCACCACCGTTGTGTTGCATCCAAGTACGGGCAACGTAGGAGCACTATTATTGATCCAATTGATTAGGTTAGCTTATCTTTAGAAAGGGAGGGCATCTAAACAAAGCACATCACCCGAGAACATTCTCTTATCTCCTTCAGTATATCCTGCAGCCGGTGGCGAGTCACAGGTCACAAAGTGGTGGCACCGTTGCGACGTCCCACTCTGATGACCTAATTAATCATAGCCCGGAACCGGAGTGGATAAATTAAGAAGCTCTGTCTTAATAATCAGGCGGCCCTCTTCAAGTTCAATGATTAGCTCCATATTCGCGTTAGGATCAGACGGGAGGAGCTGTCTGTCCTTAAGTTCGTCTCGCTGATAGATACATAACATAATAGTGTGTGTGTGTGTGGTGTGTGGTAATACATTGTGGCCTTGGGCTCCCAATCCCAATCATTCGGTCCGGGTGACTTGGAAACTAAAAAACTTTCTTATTCGGATGCGCTACTTCATCAAACGAATAGTTGTTTTCTCTCACAATAAATCCACATCAGCGCAACGACTAAAACTATGGTCGCCACGTATAAACGTACTGGGATGTTTGGATAATTGAAATCGGCTAATACTATTTTTTCCCCTAGAAAAAAGCACTCTACCATATCTAATAAGCCAGACTATAAGTTTATAAGTAAATAGTACCACTGCTCCTACTGTGCAATCTGTTTATTACACTGCGCTGTCACTGTTTGTATTCGTATTGGTAGCCAGGAGACAGTAGCGGAGTACAGTAAGTACGTACCACATGTCTGTAGGAATGAATGGACGATGAGCCACAGTAATTTTGGCAGCGGACAAAGAAGAGAGGGCCCAGCGCAGCGCAGCACAGCAGAGAAACGGTACTGGTAGCCGTGCCCCGCCTAGCGCCTATTTTCGCGGAAGTAAAAAAAAAACAGAGAACTGAGGCAGAGGCGCAGAAGAGCCGGTAGGAATTGCCCCACCACATGGCAATGTGCAATGCCAACAGCTAGCAGCTTTGCTTGAGCTGAGCAAGTCAGCAAGGCACATGCATGGGCATAGTAGGCTATTCCTATTCCTATTCGGCCATGGCGTGCACCGGCAAGGCAGCGGCGGCGGCAGTAGTCCGCAGTCAGTCGCAGGCCAGACCACCGGGGAGGGACGGTCAAATTGAGACGCTAGCGCAGCGCGGCGTGCAGTGCCCAGCGGCGGCCGACCCCGGCCCCCGGGGCCTCCTCTCTTTTTTTTTCCTCGTCAGTGTCTCGGAGTACAGTGGCAGCGGCCAGCAGCCAGTCAGCTACCATTGCTACGGCCTACGGATGCTGATGTGCGTTTGTCACTGATTGGTCTTGCTTGAGTTGAAATCTCACTCGCGCGTCTTTACACGGAGCCGTACCACGAATCTCCTTTATTTTTCCCTCTCTTGTAGTACGAGTATACTTATGCTCTGCCATGTTTTCGATCGCGCAGTGTCCCGTTTCATAACGTCCTGCTACTGTGCTCGCCTCATGAGAAAGTTACAGTACACTCACAGAGAAAAAAGGGCCGCCTGCCCGCCCGCGTCACCAAAACCAAATTCCGCGTCTGGCCCATCCCATCTGTCATCCGTGGCTGCATCTGCTTTGGGTGTATTCGATCGCGAAGTTTCATGGTGTCATCTGAACGTAGCAGTAGTAAACTTGAAGCGTGTGAGCAGCAGCACCAGTGCTCCGCTTTCGGATTCGGTAAGTTCGTTGCACGCCTAGATGATTTGGCAAACAATGATTCCAATTCATGCAATCCGCGCAGCATGCTCGTACCTACTACTGCTAAAGCGGCACGGCAGCCCACATAGCACTACAATCGCTAAGCGCTAGGGGCTGAGGCCCTGAGTTGAGAAGGGGACAACGGCGGCCAGGCAGCTCAGGACAGCTGGAGACGCCACATGCCAGCACCAGCAAGCAAGAAATCCCCATGATACTGCAATAGTGACAAGTGACAGCAAGGTATCTCAAGACGCATGCAAATGCAGCGGAAAGATCGATCCACGGAGAGCAAGAAAATGATTGAAAGCCATATGCAGTCTCGTCGCCATGGCATCATGGCTGGGTCAGTCGACCTGATGGCTTGGTTTCTTCAAGCTTGGATTCAAGCGCAAAGGCCTACAGTACTCCCTACTAGACTAGACTGTCCGGCGGCCTGGCATGCATGCAACGCAATGCAATACAATACTGCAATAGATGAACAAGACATACTCGCGGTATGATTACGATCAAACGCCCAAATTCAGAAAACAGGACACCCCTAGATGAACAAGAACTGAATAATAACCCGATCCACTCCACACGTCCATTGATTTAGACAGAAGCAAGAGGTTCTCACTGATCGATAATGATGATGGTTGTCGCTACATAATAGTACTGTAATAATAATTAAATAGAAAATAGAGGCTACAAAGAGGAGCAAGAGAGAGAGGAGAGGAGACTGGAATCCCTTGGTGGACAGCAGATTACGACACATGATTGATGATTACAGGCAACGAAACCAAATTCCACGCACGCACAGGCAGCTGCTGAAACAGGAGCGACCGAACCACCGGCACAAGTTTTGATTGATGATTGCAAATTAATGCAACTTATTATCCTCACTTTACTCACGCACGTAAGATCATATCGCCGCCATTGCTCCAGCAAAGCCCTTTTGCAAATTGAAAGCTTGGACGGGGAAGGCTCACGCGTTGCTCCTGAAGGAGCCGAGGGCCTTGATGGCGCCCGCCCGGAGGATGTACTGGTGGTAGAACGCAGCGATGGCAGCGCCAACAAAGGGGCCCACCCAGAAGATCCACTGTAAAAAAAGAAGAAGAAGAAGAAGAAGAAGGTTAACGACACAGCATCGTCAAGGACAAGTGTCATAAATAAACCACAGAAATTTAACATTACTGTAGTACGTACGTGGTCACCCCAGGGCTTGTCCTTGTTGTAGATGACGGCGGCGCCCAGGCTCCTGGCCGGGTTGATGCCGGTGCCGGTGACGGGGATGGTGGCCAGGTGGACCATGAACACGGCGAAGCCGATGGGGAGGGGAGCCAGGACCTGTAACAACAACAACAAAAAAAGTCACGGCCGGTTAGGTCAGGTAATAAGCAAAGTCGATCGACATACAACAGTATCATATCATATTCACTTGACACTTGTATATTCTACTACACCACCGAATGCGACGTCGCCGAATGGATGGTTGCCAAACTGAACTAAACAAAACGCCACACGCTACTACTGCCTGCTCCGTCGTCACCCTTCTCCTTCCATTTTCCGTGCAGTGCAGCGGTCGGTCACCATCAGGAGGGACTATTTGCGACGGCACCGCAAGAGAGCGATTAGTGGCTAAAAAAGGCCGTGTCGTCATGCATGCATGCCCGCCCCGTCTGTCAAGGGAAGAGACCGGAACGAACATGCTTTTCTCCATCCATCCCAACCATCATATGGGCATGCTTCGGCCAATGCCCACGTACACCGTTAGTGGTCTCAAATGTGCATCTCGCCGATCGGCCACGGCATCGTTTCTTTTTTTCTTTTCTTTTTTTTTTTTGACATGACTCGACCGGCCGGCCCCCAGGTCGCGCAAAGGCATCACCGTTTTGTCACCTCTCGCCACTGTCCCAGATCCTCCTCACGCATGAAAAGGAGGGAGGATGCCCACTAGTAGAGCCGTGCAGTGCGCCCCTAGCCACACACTACTACTACTACTACGCATGTTGCGTTGCCTTTGGATGCACGAATGCTGAATATATGTTGTTGTACTATTACTGTACATAAATTCTCCCTCTGTGTGTTTTCCTGCAGTACGCACCATACGGCGGTCCTGTCCTGTGAGGCCTTAATAAGTTAGTTTAACCGTACCATACGGTCAATAAATGTTATTTTTTTTTCAAAAAATAGCAGAGGAGGGATACGGTGCGAGGCTCGCGCCAATAATTCATCACTAGTAATGCTCATGCAGGGAGAGGCTCACATGGCATGGAGGGAGGGGAGGGCGTGCACGGACCAGCTCATCACGACAAGGACGGGATGGACCCGGCCCGTCGGACCATGTACCCCCTACAGGGCCGGACCAGGGCCGGCTCAGCTTTTTACACGATGGGGGTCCACCCCTGACCCGGGTCCGAGTGTTTACTGTGCCCGTCAATGGGCGAGTCAGCCAGGGGATGGGGGCAGTAAAAATTGCAGTGCTTTTTTTTTCTCCTCTGAACTCTGGAGGAGATAGCATGCATGCACGCACAGAAAGATAAGGTCGACCCTCTTTAATTATGTCATGGGGTGATGGGCTGGCCTGGCCTGACGATGACTTGGATGATGGATGCCCTTGCCCGGATGTACTCCTACTCCTACTCCTACTCGAATGTTCCAGCAAGTGTGTGTTAATAACAGTCGTTATCACGACCTTGAAAGCCTTATAATGACGCACGGTGCTTGTGTACTGCTATTTAGAAGATTTGGAGCTCACGCATCCTGATATTCACCTGCCTTCTACTACGCGTTTTAACTCAACTTCATCAAGATTTTAATTCTCATCCCACCAACAACCAACCTTAGCTAATAAGCACTATACTAGTAGTGTAAATTTTGGAGCAGTACATAGGCATGGCAGCACAAAACAAATCGCAGAAGAATGTTTCGAAAATTAAAAAAAAACACACACACACTTTTAAGTCTACGGCAAAGAAATTCCGGCAATGATAATATTCATATATTCTGCGTGCCCAGGACTTTCCAAAGGGATAAACTGGATATTCTCCTGCCTTTTTGTATTTGTTTGGTGTGCTACTTTTCCTTTTCCCCTCTGGCCCGGAACGAATTTCTTTTTGTTCACTCACATGCTCCATGCACGTTGCCAAGATTTGAGAGCTCAAATTAATCTCGCCTAGTAGCTAATTGAAACAAGCAAACTTTTAAGCTAGCTAAAATAAAATACTACCATCAACAAACATCTAGCCGTCTTCTATAAAAGTATAGGAGTACGTACTACTACTAAAGCAGGTGCAGGTGGTAAGACACAAACAAAGCAGAAAGAAAAAAAAAGTAACAGGCGGTGGCGTTGGTCGGGATGCATGCTCACCGGGACGTGGGAGTCGCGGGCGTTGCGCTTGGGGTCGGTGGCGGAGAAGACGGTGTAGACGAGGACGAAGGTGCCGATGATCTCAGCGCCGAGTCCGGTGCCGCGGGAGTAGCCGGAGGCGAGCGAGTTAGCGCCGCCGCCGTACTTGTCGAAGTATGCGCTCTGGAACGCCTTGACGAGGCCGACGCCACAGATGGCGCCGAGGCACTGCGCCACGATGTAGAGCAGCGCGCGCACCAGGGAGACCTTGCGTGCCAGGAAGAGACCGAAGGTGACGGCCGGGTTGATGTGGCCACCGGAGATGCCGGCGGTGCAGTAGACGAGCACGAAGATCATGCCGCCGAAGGCCCAGGCGATGCCCAGCACGCCCACGCCGCCGCACGCCGCGTCCGCGCCCGACGCCGTCGCGTCCGTCTGGTGCTTGTACCCGATCACCGTCGCCACCGTGATGTACAGGAACAGTAGCGTTGCGATGAACTCGGCGATCACGGCGCGGTACAGCGACCAGGAACCTAGCTCAGCCGCATCGATCAGCGGCGCCGGCGGTGGGTCCGTGTAGTCCTTGGCGGCGAACTCGCCGCCGCCAGCGCCGCTCTCGATCACGTCGTCCTTGCCCATGGCCTCTTTCTTCTAGTCTAGAGACTAGCTTCGCTTCGCTTAGCAGCTGCGAGAGAGCTAGAGTGAGTGAGTGAGCAGGCTCCGGTTGCTTGCAAGGAATGGAATGGAATGGATTGGATGAGTGGTGGGAGAGGGTGGCGCTATTTATGGAGGGAGTGGGGCGTAGGTAAGTGACAACACAACACAATAGTGCTGCTAGGCTGGATTATTGCTTGATGTAATGGAACACAAAATTCAGCAGCTTATGTACCAATTTCTGGTTGTTTTTATATTGCTTTAATTAACTTTGTGGTGATAAGATTGAATGGCCTTTTCTTCCACTCTCGATCTCTCTCTGTTTTCTTTTCTTTTATATATGTAGGAGTACACAGTATCCGTATATTTCCTTGACGCTCTCTGTCCCTTGCCTTTTGGTTTTGTTTGCGTGCTCCAATCCAATGATGCTGGCTGGCTGGCTGGCTGGCTGGCTAAGCCATCGAAGTTTGTGCTGTAAAGCCAAGGATCCCACAATCCATGGGCCTGGGTTTTGTTTTCAGTGGGGAAAAAAATGGGCAGAGAAGTTTCCAGGGATGGAATCCAGGGAAATGAAAATGTGACAAATAAACTTTTAAAAAATATGACAGGATATGTGGATTATCGGTCGGTTTCCCTTCGCTGTCAGATAAATGACACTGCTAAAAATATTGACGCCCCGCTCCTCCCTTGTCGAGTCTCTATCAATCAAGAAAACGAGAAGCACCGAGAAACACAAGCTTCTAGTACCAGAACTGGAGGCAACGAGTTGAAGGGGTTGGGCGGCAATTTGCTTACATCTTTAGTCTCCTGTTTAACATACGGTTGAGCTTTCTACGAGATTTTCATTCGGTATGGGACAATGTAACCTTTAGGTACATGTATATGTCTTGGAGAAACTCTAATTCATTCAACAGTGGAGTATCCCTATCCTTGCAACCCTGGAAATGGAAAAGAAAAAAGAGGTTTTGCATCGCACCCGATCGAAGCGGAGCCCAAAACACTGTTGTCAACTACTCAGACGTGTGTGCTGTTGTCAGCCTTGGTTTGCTCATGTGACATTTCTTCATTCTTTTTTTCTTCCTCCTTTAAACATAATATACTCCGTGGTACTACTGTACGTCACTAGGAGGCGCCTTTGCGTATATTCAAAATTCGGGTACATCACCGTTTTTCATAGGCAACGGCATGGAGCGTATGCAGGAGCGTGCAATCGACCGACGACGAGACGGGCAAGGCATGCGTCTCAACAGCTCGACGTATTACTACTACTACTACGTATTGAATGGTTGATTGATTATTCCTACACACAGAGTATAGTATATACGTTTATAATGTAATGAAAAATAAAAAAGAAGTTATCTTGCAACGACCATAACCGGCGAGGATACTGGAAAATCTCCTGACCATGTGGCAGACCACGCCAGAGCGGAGCGGAGCGGAGGCAACAACCACCCGCACTAGCCGTCCTCTCCTCCATCGTCATCGCATCGCATCGCAATCATCAGTGAGCCCGCGCGCTGCACAACATGCCATGCGTTCGCGTTGGCGTCGCACGAACCGAGCAGCAAGTGCATGCCGTGCCGCCCGCACGAGGAATGAAAAATTCGTTCGTGCCGATTGCAAGCACGGGCCGTCGACGCATCCCGCCGGCTGGCACCGGTACTGCTGCTGCGACCAGCGACCACCCACGCAAGGCCAGCAGAGAAAGCTGCTGCCTCTTTGCATTCCCGATGGGTATGCAGCTGACTCGTGCTGCGTAGTAGTGCTCTTTTTCTTAACCTTATCCTCCCGTCAATCATGGTGCGTGCCCGCAGGCTGGCTGCGCTGCGGCGCGGCGCGCGGCCGACCGGCCAGCCTGGTTGAGCTGGGGCGAGACCGTGCGTGTCCGCGATCGCATGCATGTGCCTGTGCCTGTGCGGCTGGGTGGCCAGTGGCCTGGGTGGAGGACATATCAGCAGGAGGCCCCCCGATGGAGCGAGCCGTCGTTGGCGGGAGGAGCTGGCTCAGTGGACAGGCCAGGGTGCCCACTGCCCAGGCCCCCCAGGTCCCAGGAGCGGAGCATGAGCATAGCACGCAGAAGACGGCGGATGAGAACATACATGGTTGCGGACTTGTGGCGACTGCGATGCGTCACGGAGAGTCCGTTGTGGCCTTTGTCGCTCGCGTCGCGTCGCGTCGCATCAGCACGCGCCCGATCCAGCGTGGCGGGACACGCTCCAACGTTCACCTGCTAGGAGTAGGCACGTCCAGCTACTCCCATCGTAGTCTGCTCTGGCGGTCTGACCCCGCTCCGATGCGGCGGTTGCCGCCAGCGCTGCTTTGCCTTCTGTTCTGCCACCGCCCCTCCAGCAGGTCCGAACTCCCCATCCCTATCCCTATCCCTATCCCTTTCCGCGGCCAGCCAGGGTCGCCCGTTGCTCGCTGTTCCAACGGCGACGCCGACAGCCGCTGGGGTCTTGATCGGTCTCGGCATCGGCAGGGCCGCCACGCCGCGCGCAGCCACACATCCACCCATCCGTGGGGCCGCAACGGCTACGTGTCGCGTCTCGGCTCGCGCGCCGCAATTCTTTACTACTATACCATGTGTCATGTCTGCCTCTCACTATCCGTTCCGTTCCGTTCCGTTCCGTCCTCAAGATGCTCGCACATTCATCTCGTGTGCGCGCACAGTATGCTCCGTGTGAGCGTGGGGGTAGCTACGTGTGGTGTCAAAGACTCTGCCTGCGTCCGTCAAACTCTCTGTCCTTCCTGTGTTTTTCTGGGCTGTTCTGGCTATGGAGGTGCCCACCTGTCCATGGGAGCCCGACATGCGCGATGCCCCGTATCTCCGGCCGTGGATGAGATTGAAAGCAGATTAATGCAGCCCATTCATTCGTCAGCTATTTTTAATGAAGCAACCCCAGAAGAGTTTTATGAGAGTCCAGAACAGGGAAGCGCAGCGGGAGCTCCGAGAAAACGGGGTAGTATGATATCCCTCTACGGTAGTACGGTATTCGCATGTGCACTCGCTGCTGTCCAGCCACGTTTCTCATTGCCAAAACCTTTGTTTATTCCTCCTCATACCACAGGCACAAGCACGCGGTCACCCGGCCTTTCCCCTGTTCCCCAACAGGGCGGCAGGCGGCAGCAGAGGGACGATCGAGGATTTGGGCGGATCAGCCCAGTCACGTTGCATTACGCACCGGCAGTCCGTCGGCACCGCTGCAGAGCACATCGAGCTGAGCAGCACGCCGACGTTCATGAAGGCCATCGGAACTCGCACTCCCAGTCTCAAAGCGGCGAGCCAGGGAGTGCCACGTCACCAATTTGCTACCACCAGGTTAAAGCGGCCACGTCAACGTGCGGCTTGGTGCTGCACACTCCTCGCTCTAGCTCTCCTGTGCGTGTGAGTGTGACAGTGTGGTGTGTGTATTCTGCCATCTACTTAACGGTACCTGATACATAGCTGATCACTGATCCCCAGCATGTTCGCTTGGCTTTTCAGCCGGTTTAAATTCAATCGGAACAGTGTTTTTCTCTCACAAGAAATCAGCCAGCAGTGAATAAACTTACCGGAACAGTGCATAATCCTGCCTAACGAACAGGTCACCCATCGCCAGCGGCGGCCAGACATCTCTTTGAAATACAAGAACTATAATACGGAGTACTCCGTACGTACTTTACTACCGTACTAATAGTACCACACGTAGAGTAGACTACTACTGTACACTGTTTCTTCCTGGAGCCGCTGCGTGCCGTTGGATCTCGCCTGCCTTCTCACGCGCCCGCCACAGTGGAACCGTGGGGGTAACCGGCGGGTGATGACGCGGTCTCCAGGCCTTGGGGATTGAGTCAAGTGCGCAAGCACCATCCACGATCAGCCATCGATGGTCTCCAGGCCTTGGGGATTGAGTCAAGTGCGCTGATCTTATGGGTGCATAGTTTTTTAATATATGAGTGTGTATATGGTGAAAAATTAAATATAATCAATGTTTTTAAAAAAAAACGTGAGCGCGACTGTCAACCGCACCCCCTACAAACAATGTAGATCCACCCATATACAACAGTTTGTACAATATCCCCATAGCACACAGCTGTAGCCTAAAAATATAACATCGACCAATTTCAGAACCCATGATTTAGAGAAAAAAAAACGACTAGCCGTTATGACCTCTTCGGAGTTCGAGGGATTAGCTCAAAGGCGGAAGAACTCAATTGTATTGGTTAAGAAAATTCTCAAATACGGAATTTGTAGCTAACAAAATCTTTTAGACCAGCCTTAGAGCCTGTTTCATTTTCACCTCCAAAAGTCACATAATAGTCTCATTTTGTTATTTTTTAGCCAAACACTATAACTAAATATAGGACTAAAAGGGTTTTAGCCCGTTAGTCACTAAATTGTGACTAAAAGAGACTAAATTATAAGACCTATTTTAGTCTCTTTTAGTCACCCAAACCAAACATATAGTGACTAAAATTTAGTCTTTGGTTTAGGTGCCTACAATTTAGAAAATTCAAACAGAGCCTAAATCTGTTCTCATAGAGAATCAGACTGATAACTTAGGTATTATTTAAACTGGAATTACACCTAAGACCCTCCTAGATGGTAAAAAAAGAAGAAAAAAGATTCATATTCCTATGGATTCAGTTAACATAGGAAAACTTTCCTTTTCACAAGAAAACCATAGGAACAAACATTTACTCAAACCTCAGTTTCTTGGTTCCTTAATTTTTTTTCCTGCAGTTAATCTAAACACCATTTTTTTATAAAATCTATGTAATTTTCATTCCTCCGCTTTGCAATTTGCGTATGCATTCATATTCCATTCCCGTGTTTCTTCTATCCGTGCACTTATTCAATCATGCCTTCTAAAGGTGGCTAAGAGTGTCAGTGGCGTGGTAACAGTTTCCCTTCTCAAGAAAAGACCAATCTTCCGAACTTGTGCATCTCCTTCTCTAGTTTCTACTCTCTACTAGTACGTCCTACTTCCTTACCTAGCACAGAAGATCCTCTAGACCATACCAGATTACTAGTGGTACACTACCACTAGTACAAAGCAGTACTATAATCGTATGTGAAAGGTCAGTAGAAATATGTGAAAGGTCAGTAGAAATAGGTCATTTTTACATGCGGTTACTTATGAACCGCCCCTAGAAAAAATCGATTTCTACATACGGCTCTCTTAAGCAACCTTCTGTAGAAATATTTGTCTAAAAATTGATTTTTAAAAATAGAAAAAAAAAGAATTAAATTTTGGGAGGGGCTGTGAAGCGAGCCACCCGCCCGTCTCCGTCGAAGTCGCACATTTTTTCCCGTAACCTCAGCCTCGCGCGGTACCTAATCTACCACTCCACTCATGACTCACTTGTGTCTAGATTCTGTTTTACTTCCTCATATTCTATACTAACCCGAGTGTAAATTGATTGTTTGAGCCACTAAACGAATTTAAATGAAAAAGTTGTGAACTACAAAGTTTCATAACTTTTTGAGACCTACAACTTTGATGTAGCAAGTTTTTTCATCCGAGGTCGTTTACAAAAAATTGAATTTCAAATTTGACACATTCGAACGTATTTTTCGATGACAAGATGACTTCAAATGAAAAAGTTGTGAACTATTATACACAGTATTTTTGGGGTTTTGTACTATTATACACAGTATACACACAATCATCTGCGCTAATAGGCACTCTAGCGCATGCGTGCCTAGACCTGAATTGCCGGCAGCCGACGAGTGAAGATGGGACGGGTCATGAGCGAGTTCTGTGTGTTTAGTTCACCCGAAATTCCCAAACTTTATAGGATTCTCTATCACTTCGAATTCCTATTTTCTGTCACATTAAAATACGGGCACATATATGAAGTACTAAATATAGATGAAATAAAAAACTAATTGTACAATTTTGTTGTACTTTGCGAGACAAATATTTTAAGCCTAATTAATCAATGTTTGGACAATTATTATCAAATAAAAACAAAATTGCTACAGTGTAACGTGACGTCTACTATACCAAATTTGCCCCCAAACTTTGGCATCTAAACACAGCCCATGATTGCTAATGCAGCAGCTAGCGCAGTCAGCATCCATTCCAGTCCTCTACCTGCGCTGCTAAGGTAAGAATGGGGTTGCCTTTCCAGCGCGCCCTGCTTTCACGGCCACGGCATCCACAGCGGACATTGGCAAAATGGAGCGCCCACCCCACCAGGCCACTCCCCGGCCAGTTCCACTAGACACTAGCGACCGAAAAGAAAAGGGTGGTAAAATAAAAGTTAAAAAACCAGCGGCGTGCGAGATCGCTTGCAAGGCAATGCAAAAACCAGCGGGGGGTCGGATCGGGTGGATGGACTCGAACGAGGTCGGTCTCGAGCACTAGCTAGCGTGCACGCACGCACCGAAAGCCTCGGCTCGGCGGTGGTCGTGCAAGTGAAGTGAGGCTGAGGCCTGGCCGGGTGCGTGATTCACCCTGTCTGCCGGTGCCGTCCTTTTGAACGGAGCACTTGCGTTGTCGCGCCCGCGCCGGCTTCTGCATGCCGCTGCTGGGTCCGGATCGGACAAACAGTGCAGGCCACTAGTGGCACGCCGGCTTGGCGTAGCTCCAAACTGGACACATCAGACCGGCAGGCAGGCAGACAGATGGAACCTTGCGAAAGCAAAAGTTATTGCATGCGAGCAGCAGTAATCTCCCTTCCTAATCCATCACGTGGATTCTTGCGTGATCCGGGTGGGTTACTCCTGTTCTCGATCTCCAGGGACTGTTCAAAAACATACTGTATTTTCATTTTCTGCAGAATTTCAGAAACGAAACCTTGAGAGACCAGAGCATCAGATCGTGGGTCGTAGTTAGTTCATTCAGACGCATGCTGCATCAGTCCAATTCCAATTGGTCCTACTTCCTGGATAGATGCTTCTGGAGATTGCTTGGAAGCAGGCAGATGGAATTCGAGGGCCCTACCCTAACTACGACTAGCTAGAACAAACAAAGGAGAGCGCGCGCACGGGTATCATCATCATCAGAATGTAATTTGTTAACACACAAGCACACGCATGCATGCTTAGAGGTCCTAATCGAGGCACACAGCCCACAGGACGAGATGACTCACCCTCGCTAAGCTTCTGTGGCTAGGAGACGCGCGGCGGTCACGGTGTATAACTTTATGAATTCCCTGTAACCCACGACCACGAGATGTCCACGTCGGCGGCGGTCGCTGTCCGTGGCCGGTTGCCCGGCCGCCAGACGTACGTACTACTACTGCGTATTTTACGCTTCATTTCTCGATCGCCTCCTCCGTGTGAGGTGTGACCGACCGTGTCCCCCGCCCTCTCGATCGGCCGGATCATCCTTTTCCTTTGCGTAGACAAGTACTGTACTACGTACTTATGCCAATGTGATTCTCACGGCGGCTCCGTTTCTCAACCATGGAAAGGGATGCCTGCAGAGAGACTGCACAGGCTGATGATGATTGCAGTTGCAGAGTTTTCTTATTCTTATTATTTTATAGGTAGATGCATGATTTGTCGCCGCCTAAAATATAAAATCTCGATCCATTGGGCGGGATTGAATAATGCAATTAGCTTGACTGTTTTCTATTCATAAAAGAACTTGATGTACAGTACAGAGGAGATTACATTTTTTTTTCCCTTTGGCAAATCACAATTCAGACGCGCAGTGCATATGCAGCATGTGCTTCATTCAAAACAATGTAATCTCATATGTACCTCTGGCGGACGTTACTACGAGCTAGTGGCTGACCACGCACCAGCGATTACGGAAAGAGAGAGATGCCAGGAATTTATGGAAATGGATCGGATATACCTGCGTGAGTGCATGGGCATGTCCCAACTGCATGCGAGCATCAGGGAGCCTATTTGAATCATGTTTACAAGGGAAATAAGTCATCTGATGATGTGTTGGCTCCTCGTGGTCTGCATATACAAACAACGCCAATCGCCAGGAAACGTAACTAGGGCTTTACGGCAACCACAATCGCCAGGAAGACCGAACCTACAATTCGCCATGTTCGCTTGGCTTATCAGCCACCGAAACAATATTTTTTTCTCACAACAGCAAAATACGACATCAACCGGCTTATCAACCACCAAAACGATCAAACAAACATGGCGAAATATGACTCGCTGGACTAGTTCTAATGCACTGCAGGGTAAGATACATTGTTCTGTTGAGCATAAATCTCAATTTCCAAATGTAAAACCAAGTACCTAGTGACCGAGAGCCTTGGAGGCCAACGTTGTTATAAGATGTGTCACTGCCAGCAATTGTTTCTTTTTGAGATTTTCAATCTACTAGGCACTAACGCTATCCGAAGCTCATCATGCATGGGCATAATTAGAGTACACAGATTGTTATTATTACAGCCTGCAGGGCATGCCGATGATGCTGTGCTCTACCGTGGTGAAAAAGGCAGATCTTATTCTTATATATGTACTACTGTCGTAGACACAAAGTCAGCAACTGCTGCTGCATCTCATATCTGATATCGTTCGGCAGTCATTTTTTGGTGGCCACTCAGGCACTCAGCTAGCTAAGATGACGGGCGGGATTTGATTCCGTTTTCCACTGGAAGAAGCAAGTGGCCATGCATATCTACTCCGTCCGACCGACCCTGTGTGTTTGTGCACTTGTGCTGTAATCGTACTAAAAGAAAAATAACATTTCACAGGCAAATAGTCAGGCAGGTGGTTTGCTGTGTTTCCGTTTGGAATGTGCGCGCACTGCAGTGCGATCCCAGGACCAGAGCTCCGGCCCAATGCGTCAGGACAAGATCGGTTTCAGATCGAGTGGCCACCACGATGCTTTGAATTTATTCACGCCCCTATAGTACGAGTACAGATTGATATTATTATTGACAGGAGCAGGGCGTCGCTGTCCTCGTTTTCAATTCAGAGAACAGACCAATTTGCCGTAAAAAAGAGACCGTGCGTGCTGACTGACCCTCAGGTTGCTGCAGGTGCTCCTGGAGTACTCCTCTAGGAGGTACTACTGTGTGTCTGTTTACAACAACCGAGTTTTTGTTTAAAAAAAACAAAAACAAAAAAAAACCCACAGGAACTGAAGTTTCCTAAGTAAACCCTCTTGAATCATCATGATGATGGAATCGATGATTAGGAGGTACACACATGAAAATATATGAATGATATCCGTTGATGCTCGGCCTCATCCAAACGGCTAGGAATTATTGCTGTGGCCCGCGCGCGCCTCCCCTCCTCCAGCTACGATAGGAATAGATCGGGTTGGACTTGGACAAACATGCATGCATGCCTGCCTTTCGATCAGTTTCAGATAACATAACATGGCCATGACATGGAGCTGAATAAGCCTACCCAACCCAATCAGCTGATTGCTAGACGCATTAAAGTTAAACTAACTCCTCCTCCATTTGGCCCTCTCCAAAGAAGTGCTGCTAGTACTAGTACTGGTACCCAAGGACGTCCCAACGACCATAATAAGCTAAGAGGATTATACGATAAACGCTGCTGCAGCCTGCTGCAACGCCCTGGTGTTAGACTCTTGGCACGAGTATGCTCCTAGTCCTACCTCAGTACCCTAGCTCCCTCGCTTGCCATACAGGAACGACACCACAGGAACAGGCGAACAGGCAATTTGACGATGTGAACAACAGGTGCATGCAGTAAACTTGGCTGGTCGCATGCAAACGGCCAAACACAAAACCAACCCAGCCGCGCCCGCGGAGCTCGATTAGTCCACTGGTCGGCAGACCTCGGCGTGAAAATTTTGTATTTTGATCCTTTTCAAAAACTTATTTTATAGATATACCCTCTACGAAACATTTTCTAAAAATAGACCAAAGTTCGGCGTACAATAACACTACGCCGAAATATACGGCTCGGTGTATTACTATTGAACGCTGAACTTGGCACGTAAGCGCCAACGTGTCGACCGACTTTAAGCTCGGGGTTTGATCAATTCACGCCAAGGTTAGGCACGTCGGCGTTTGATCAATTCACGCCAAGGTGCCATACAAGCTAATAGTCCAAGTGCATGATGTACTTGTCCATTCAATACATTTCTAAGATCCATAAAAAAATAAATATAATTCCCTTTGACATGAGATAAATTCTATTATAACCATAAGGCCGGTTACCTTGCATGGGACAAAAATATATGGATTGATAAAAGGTTTGCATATGTTTGCAAAATTAATTTGTCTTTTTAGTACATGTTTTACGATGGTTCATGCGATTTTTTTGCATGTTTTTCTTTTCATTTTGTGGGACCGTTAGCCGGTGGTTTAGCCGATGACATCTTTCTTTGTTTTGATATACTACCTCTGTCTCTGAAAAAAATATATTCCTAACTTTATTTTAAATTAACATTTTTAAACTTTGATCAAATTTATAGAAAAAATATTAAAATTTATAATATTAAATTAGTATTATCAGATTTATCATGACATATATTTTCACATGATGTTCATTTTATGTCAGAGATGTTATATTTTTTTTCTATAAATTTAATTAAAGTTAAAAAAAAATTGACTGACATAAATTCTAGGATTTGATTTTATCAGGATGGAGGGAGTAGTCACGTTACTCTTCTGAACATTAACCTTAGTTGGGGCGGCTTTCTTGGACAGGATCAGAGTTATTATGTTTTATTAGCCTTTCAAGTAGTTGTAGTTGCTGGTCTGAAATTGCTTCCAATTTGGCCAAAACAATATGCTGACAGCTTGCAAACTTTTATTACTACTACGAACAATATTGCCCTCAGGAATGTTCTCTATACAACACTTATGGGTAAATATCTGCTAACACGAAGATTTATTTCATCTATAGTTCACATGATTCCCCGGATGTAGAGGCCGGATATTGAATATCCTTTATCGAAAAATAGTTCACATGATTCGTTGTGCCGTTGTGCCTGCGACTTTGATCGGATTTTCTTTTCCATATTTTGAAACCAAGAATGGAACATGATAGCAATTTAGGCTTGGTTGCACCCTAACTTGCAACCTTGGGCACTTTTGTTACTTCATGTTTCACTAAGCTTTTCACATCTCAATTGCTCATGATACTATCTATTTAGAATTGTATCAACAGGGGAACTAGAAGTAAGACGTCCATGTGGGTTGGAGCAAAATAACGACGGAACAGAAGAAAACTTAATTCTAAATTTAAGAAAACTCGTTAGTTCTATTTTTTAAGAAACCTTGGACACTTTTGTTACTTTACTAACCTTATGCATTTGGATCTTTAAGTACGTGAACTAATCACCCTTGGCTTTATAAGGCGGGTGAATGTATTAATATGAATATCTTATTGGGGAATTTCATTTCCGGCAGTTGACCGTTCATGTGCTATGCTGCACCTTACTACCTCTAGCTTTCAACATGCGAGCTCATCAATCATCATCTATCATCACTGCATTTTGGAAATATATTTATCTCACCATTCAAGGTACAACGCATGCGCAGCATCAAGGCAAGCTCATCGTCACTGTATTTTGGAAATATATTTATCTTACCAGCCAAAGCACAACACAACATCGAGGCAAGCCCAGATACAATGTCACTTCCATGCGCGTATATTCTTTTATTTATTTGCTTCTATTTCGCACCAACAAAAAAAGACCTGGCAAGTTCAACTTTTTATACAAGCATTGTGTGTGCTCCCAAGTCTCAATTAACACCGGCATTCACAAAATTATTTGTCAAAATCTTGACAAATATTTTATCAATCCATGTCCCGCGCGTACAGGGTAACCTTATGCTTATAATAGTATTGATCTCATGTAAAAGGGAATTATATTTATTTTTTTATGGATCTTCAAAGTATATTGAATGGACAAGTACATCATGTACTTGGACTATTAGCTTGTACGACACCTTGGCGTGAATTGATCAAACGCCGACGTGAGTAACCTTGGCGTGAACTGATTAAACGCCGAGCTTAGGATCGGTCGACACGTTGGCGTTTACGTGGCAAGTTTAGCGTTCAATAGTAATACGTCGAGCCGAACTTTGATCTATTTTTAGAAAATGTTTCGTATAGGGTTTATCTATAAAATAATTTTTTAAAAAGGATCAAAATGCAAAATTTTCACGACCTCGGCGTGGACGCGATGAGAGTGACCATATGACCATGCAGGCACGAGGGCACGAGGCACGCATTGAATTGGAGCTCTCGCTCGCGTGGAGTACCTGTTGGAGAGCAACGTCGCGCGCGGGGCAGAAACTTCCCTGTCCTGTCTTCCGGCCACACAATAATAATAGACAAGGCGAAACACGGCACCGCCTCCGCCCTGTCCGTAGTATGTAGTATCGTCGTCGTCGATCGGGAACGAACGAACGTACTGGAGGACACTGGAATCCCTTCTTCCAGCCTTTTCGTTTGGACGAGCAGTTTCAGAAAAGCAGCAGGCCATGAGAGGAATGATGGTCTTAACTACTACGAATGAACCATTTTCCTTCTCCGGCTGGAATCTTTCTTTACAGCTCTGCACCACAGCACAAGGACAGAGGAGGGACGTCAAGTTGCTGTTCAAGTATACTCATACGTCACATGAGGATCCAAGCAAAATCACAGTTAGTTTAATTTGCGTGTGTTTAGGGCGAGGGGTGGACAAACAAGGACTGCAAATAGTAACATTGTTTTTTTATATATAAGTATATTAGAGGCAAAGGACGACGAAGACGGCGAGACTCTATCTATCTATAGCTTGTTTCTCAGCTCGTGGCTAGCTTGGACATGGACATGGACCGGAGGAGATGCATGATTGGGGGGGGGGGGGGGGGGGGGGGGGGGGGGGGGAAAAAGGCGGACAACGACCTGCGAGCTAACGGCAGCCGCGAACAGAGCACCGTGGTCGGGGACGGTGCAGTAGTGCAAAAATATATAGAGAAATGGTGGCTTTGGTGGTGGCTGGACTCGTCGGGGCGGTTGCGTTGCTGCCATTGCATGCTCTGGACGGACGGACGTAATGGAAGCATTAGGTGAACGCACCTGCTGTTCATTCCCAACTAATAAAGATCCACCCCCGGATTAAACTTCTCTCTAATTCTGGTACTAGCCACGTCACATGCTGTGCCCTTTATTCATCAATGCCTTTTTGTTGGTTTGCTTGCTTGCTGTCCTGGATTATTCTGCAGTTGGTATTATTATATATTATAACTATATATACACATCAAGCCTAGGATGATGGAACAAATTTATTTACCAACAGATTATTAATGCTGTAACCTCTGTTTCATCTGAGAATGATGTGATGTATCACATAGGCACATATATTACATTTTAATACTACTGCTAAATAGTTTCAAATTTTGACATTTCTAAGCTACGACGTTCTGAATTTATATTCAAAAAATAACATTTTGTTTCCATGCAGTACCTTCCGAACTCATCAAAATTTGATTCCGCTGCTGGAATGCTAGGATTTGTAGCAGGCGTGTTATTTTATTTATTTGCTTGGCTGCTCCGAATGGAATCATGAGGTAATCCACTTGCTGGCTCCAACTAATAAAGATCACCCTATGATTTGCCATGACATAAAAAAAGAAGCCTTGGAGTAATAACAAATCTAAACAAATCTAGTACTAGCCACAACGTGCCGTCACCTTTTACCGATCTGCTCTCCTCTCTGTGTATATGCACCAAAGTCCTATAAAATCTGATCAAATATTCCTCCCAAGAATACCAAAGTCTCATAACATACGCTTTTGATGATTTGATGTGTGGGGAACAATTTGACTGGATCTCTAATCCTTTTTAGCGCTTTCATGAATGTATTAACCTTTTTTCCCTAGAGGAAATGCGTGTTTAATAACTAGAAAAAGAGAGGGGAAAACAGATTTCAGACTGTATTCACGGATTGAGAGAAAAAAACATTTCAAGTTTGAGATTTAAACTAATTATAAATACATATAGGCCCACCCATTACTCTTTATCAAGTTGTGCAAGATAACTTGCATATAGATAATTGTATTTTTATTAGGGTTGTAGCTTTTTTCTTGACCAATTTTAGGGTTGTACTAGCTAATAATTTCTTTTTTTTTAATATAAGCCCTTCGGCAAGCTTTATTGATAAAAAATGGTTAAATCATTTGATAGTAGCTGAATAATAAAATCAGGGGATCATCGTCCCAAATACATCTTGCTCTAGATATCATTGCTTGCCTAGCTAGTTCATGCGCTACTTGATTTGCTTCCCTGCTTAAGTACTCAATACAAATTTCATTGAATCCTCTCCAAACTATGTTGCATTCATCATAAACTGCAGCAGCTGAGTTCGCAGTGAACCCCTCGTTCTCCATAATTTCAACGACCTCCATACAATCGGTTTGAACAATCAGTCTATTGCCCCAATATGCTGAGCTAACATCAGTCCCTCTTTTAGAGCGAAAGCTTCTGCCATAGGTGCATCAATCAGGTAGGGGATAAAGTTATTTGACGCTGCAATCATACCCCCAGAACTATCTCTAATAATAGCACCTATGCTACCGCACCCCGTCTCCTCAACAAAGGAAGCATCTATGTTCAACATAATATACCCTTCACTAGGTTTTTTCCATCCTTTTTTTTAACTTAACACCCTTCTTCATAGCCATCATATAATTCTTTGTTAAAGAGACCACAACCAAACCTGATCTTGAAGGTGTCTGAACGGCCTCTCCATGCGTTATTTGCCGTCTTTCCCACCATAGGTACCATCCGCCAGTCAGAATGAGCTCGGCAAGCCCCACTTCCAGACTATGAACCTGCTCACGACTGTTAATCATTTCTTCTAGCACAATGGACCCTGACCGGTTAGCTTCCAGAAAAATGCTGATTTTCTCCCAGATTCCAATCGACCTCCATACTACCCTAGCTCGATCACATGTAAACATGAGATGTTTTATATCTTCTGCTCCGTTATGTCACACATGACATCCTCCATCGGGTATAATATGCCTATTTGCCAGTATAGCATTGCACGACATCATTCCTCTGAGAGCTCTCCAGCCAAATATTTTAATTTTTCCTGGCACTTTGAGTTTCCAGAGTTTCTTCCAGACCTGGCGATTACTAGTACCATTGCCCTGCATAGATGCAGCTCTCGCTCCAAATTTGTCCTTCCATTGACAATGGTAAGCTGATCTCACTGAAAACATGTCATTTCTGTTATACTGCTAGGCCACACAATCATCTCTCCCTATAGTAATAGGTATCTGTAATATGCGATTCGCATCAACCTCAAGTATAGATCGTACCAGGTCTTCATCCCAAGAACCATTCACTGGATTGATAAGCTCATCCACTGTAGTGATTAAATTGTTCCCTCTACGTGTCTGAACTTTCATGTTATGGCTGCCAGGTATCCAATTATATTCCCATATCTTAATTTGTGTTCCATCGCCAACCCTCCAGATGTATCCAATTTTGAAACAGTCAAGACCAGCTAAGATACTTTGCCAAGTATAAGAGCTACCACTTTTCAACTTTGCATTTAACAAGTTACCCTAAGGATAGTAGTGAGCCCTTAAAACTCTAGCACATAAAGAGTCAGGCTCTCTCAAAAGTCTCCACACTTGTTTAGCTAGCATTGTCAAATTAAAAGATTGTATATCTCTAAATCCCATACCTCCTGAACCTTTAGGCATACACATTTTCCACCATTCTTGCCAGTGCATCCTCTTATGATCATTCTCATCACCCCACCAGTATCGCGAAATAGCATTAGTTATTCCTTTGCAAATTTTATTAGAAATTTTGAACACCATCATCGCAAATACTGGAATGGCTTGAGCGATAGATTTTATCAGGATCTCCTTACCTACCAAACTTAACAGTTTCTCCTTCCACCCATTAATTCTAGAATTCACTCGATCAATAAGATGATGGAAGCAATCACTACGATCAGCCCCTACCATCGCCGGTAAGCCCAGATATTTGTCACCGAGGGATTCAGTCATTATGTTCAGAACTTCACCCACCTCCGCTTTGACATCACCATTTGTATTTTTGGAGAAAAAGATGCTTGACTTTGCTTCACTAACTTTCTGACCTAAGTTAGCACAATATCTATTTAGAATATCAATCAAGCAGTCTGCATTCTTCTTGTCCGCATGCATTAAGATGAGTGAATCATCTGCAAAAAGCAAGTGTGAAATAACTGGCGTTGATCTGCACACCTTGACACCCTCCAGATCCCCCCTTTCTTCAGCACCCTTCAGCATACATGATAGACCTTCTGCAACTATTAGGAAAAGATAAGGTGACAAAGGGTCACCCTGCCTCAAACCCCTTGTTGATGTAATAGAATCAGTTTCCATTGAATTAAAACGTACCCTATATTTGACTGATTTTACACAAGCCATAAATCATTTCCACCCATCTTTGGGCAAAACCGAGCTTCAACATAATTTTCTCAAGAAAAACCCACTCTACTATGTCATAAGCTTTATGCATATCTAGTTTAACAACACATAAACCCCTATCTCCCTTTTTCTTTTTCATTGTATGTATGCACTCATACGCCAATAAAATATTATCTGTGATCAACCTCCCCGGTATAAAAGCACTTTGATGGTCGCTTATAATATCTGGTAATATAATTTTAAGCCTACTGGACAGGATCTTTGATATTACCTTGTAGACTACATTGCATAGTGAGATTGGTCTGAACTGAGCAACTTTGTCTGGATCCTCCACCTTCGGGATCATAACAATTGTAGTATCATTCCATCCATCCGGAATAGTAGAGTTGTTCACTGTGTGCAACACTTCATCAGTCAACTCCTCTCCCAACATATTCCAAAAGCGCTTGAAGAAAATTGCATGCAGCCCATCAGGCCCCGGGGCTTTGAGATCACCAATAGTGAAAAGAGCTTTCTTCACCTCCTCCCTAGAAAAAGGAGCTAAGAGAAGCTGATTCATATCAGCTGTCACCCTGCAGTTTACATCCCTAACACCTCCTGATCAATTTGATTAACTTCAGAGGTAAACAGATTGGTAAAAAATCCTTAATCATCACCTTCATCTCCCCCACATCCTCATGTCGTACCCCCAGATCATCTACTAGCCCCTTGACAACATTCCTTCTCCTCCGGGTTGATGCATAGTGGTGGAAAAAATTTGTATTCCGATCCCCATGCTTAAGCCAATTTGCCCTGGCTCTTTGCACCCAAAAGATTTCTTCCTGTTCTAGCAGGAGCTCTATGCGCAGGAGCATCTCCTTTTGTGCTGCTACTGATTCATCCGTCAGTGGTCCACGCCTCACTCTTTCGAGTTCCCTTTTTAATTTTTTCATACGATGAGCAGGTTTCTTTAAAACCTCTCGATCCCACGTATGTAACTCATTATGCACTGCATTTGCTTTTACCATGAAACTCCGGCCATTGCCCTGCACCGCAGCACATGCCCAGGCCGCCTGTACTATTTCCTCCTTCAACCATCTTGCCTCAAATCTTCTTGGTCCCTCGACATGAAGAGAGTGTCCAGTAGAGCCATCTAACTCAATGATAATGGGACAATGGTCAGATTTAACCATCTCCCCATTTGTAATTTGTGCATCTGGAAACATCATGTTCCATTGTACGTTTGCAACTCCTCGATCCAAGCGTTCTCTAATTCTCCCTCTCTGCCAAGTGAAGACATCACCCAAGAAGCCGATATCAGCTAGCTCACAATCCATCAGAGTGTCCTGAAAAGCTTGCAATTGTGCTTGTGATCTTGCTCGACCTCCTTCCTTTTCATGATGGAATAAAATCTCATTGAAATCTCCTACAGCCAACCATGGTAGAGACATGGTACCATGCAAGGACCGTAAGGTCTCCCATGTCACATGCTTACTGTCCCATCTCGGCTCACCATAAATTCCAGTTAATCTCCACTCCTCATTCCCCCTAATCACCACATCAATGAAGTATTGTGAAACCCCTTGGCACTGAATCACAATCTCCTTCCTCCACAACATGAGCAAACCACCGCTTCGGCCATCACTTTCATTAATTATGAAGTGATCGCATCCCAATTTTGTCTTCAAAGTTTCTGCCTTCCTTCTACCCAGATGTGTTTCAAGGCCCTGGCAGTTCCAAGCCAAGATTTTCATTGTGCCCGGTCACTCCCCTCGAAGGAGAGTGCCGATCTTGCATCTGTTTTTGTCCCGTCTTCCTCCCCTCCTCCACTCTTCCTCGACCTCTTTTTCTCTTGTTCTTTAACTGGGCTAATAACTACATCCTTCTAGGATGGGTGTTCCAAAAGGTTGACCTGCATAGCTACTCGCCCTTCTTCCCTCTTTCTGGATATTAAATCTTCTGGATCGGCATCAACATCTTCTCCCGAGAAGTATCCATATATTCAATTTCATCATCACCTCCAGGACCTCGTCCGCTCCCTCTACCTCGCCCTCTACCGCGTCCTCTTCCACCTCCTCCACGTAGATCATCCCTCCCTGGCATCAAAGACACGAACGGTACTCGCAGCCAATCTCCCCATTCACAACTTTCTTTACTATGGGTTCCATCTCCACATTCAGTAACATCATGCCCCATACATCCACAAAAGTAACAGAAAGCTGGTAACTTTTCATATTGCACTAAATATTTCATCCTTTCCTTGAGTGTGATTGGCACCACCCGAACCAGAGGTTTCTTGAGGTCTACCCAAACTCTAGCACGCAAGTATGGCGTAAAGTTGATCTTACCCTCATTCACCGCTACCGTCATGGGATCCCAACCTTCTTTGCTACTTTCTCCGCCAACTCCCTCTTCTTCATGAGCCCCTCCGGGACACCTTGGATCCTCGCCCAGACCGGGATCTTATCCAACTTGTACGTATGAATATTGGAGAACCTGTCATACTCCTCCATCACAATTGCGGCTCCTCTAAACAGCCATGGGCTTCCTTCCATCACTCTAGACCAATCACCAAGGCAGTGAAGTTGTGCCAGAAACAAATTCGGCTCCAAAACCTTGAAAGTCACCCCTTGCGCCACTGTCCAGGCGTTTCTCAGGGCACTAAATAGCGCAACATGACTGAAGAGCTTCAACGTATGAACCCTAAAGAGAGCTAACCAACGAACCTCTTGTACAAGTTCTTCAAATTCACCAGAGAAGTCAAGATCCTCCTCTTCTTCCCCTTGCAGCTTCATACCCGCCATACGCTCCTCTAAACTTGGAAGATTTCCTTCCTCGTTCATCGCCAATTCCTTCCCCGTCTCCTTCGCACGATTCTCTGCCATGCACGAACGCTATTGGTTCTCAGACTCCTTGCGGAGCAGACAGCAACACGGAGCACTGTCTTTGGGTGGAGAGATCACGTGGATCTCAGCACTTTTTGGTGGACTCCGCCGGCGGCGACGGAGGAGAAAAAACCCTAAGTTTTCTGAGATAATACTTTCAACCAAACACTTATAACTTCTAACTTTCAACCAAACACTTCTACTAGCTAATAATTTCTTGTCTCTCCATCTCTTCCTATCTCTAGAAGCCTAGCCTAGTTCTCAAGATCCCTGGACGAATCTGATCCATTTAGTTCTTACACTGGACGACCCATTTGAGCTCACCAAGAAGGCCTAAATGAAATAACCCAAATGAAATAGGGGTTATTGCGTTCTTGCTCCTACTTGGACGTCCAATTGTGATTTTACCCTCATTTTTGTCTCCATTGTGATTATACCCCTGCTATGTAATTACGAAGCCTCAGTAAGTAGGCCATACAAATGGGCTAAATAAGGACAAGTTTGCCCATACAAAATTGCCCCTACTTATTTAAGTACATTGTGATTTTACCCCTATTTTCTAAAAAAATTTGGCAGCATAATTGCACACCATCTCACGCAATCCCTCGTCGGGTCGCTGCTCCTCCCCTCTCGCTGCCATGATGCTTGCTCGGCTGCACGACGTCGGTCGCACGGGGCGCAGGCCTCCCACCCGCGCGGGCACCTGCCGCTCGGCCACGCGGGCCCTTGGCCGCTGGCCGCACGGGGCGCTGCGGCCGCCCACGCGAAGCACAGGGCGCCGGCCGCACGGGCCGCCGGTCGCCCGTCCACGCGGAGCCCTGGCCGCCCGACGACGCACCGCCAGTCCACGCGGAGCTCTGGCCGCCCGACGACGTACCACCGCCCAACCGCACGGAACCCTAGCCCGACGCCACTGCACGCCCAGCCGCACGGGAGGATGAGGGACTCGGGATGCCGATTGGGGAAAGCAGGAGTGGCTAAGGGGTATTACTGTCCTTTGGTCATATTATGAAGGGTTTTGTTGTTTTTTAATTATTTTTTATCTAGATATAACTAACGGAGTTAAAACTAGGGGTAAACTAAGTTGTAGTAGTTAGATAACAGGGGTATAATCACAAAGACGATAAAAACGAGAGTAAAATCATAATTAGACGTACAAGTAAGGGCAAGAACCCAATAGCCCCAATAAAATAACCCAAAGGATCACTCTCCATCACGTCACAGCAGGCTGTCCCCGTTCTGTCTCCGAGCGGAACGCGAATCGGGGGCGGCGTGAGGCGAGCAAGATGAGCGGGCACGGGGTGGCGAAGAAGGTGGACGACGCGGCGACGAAGGCCGGTAAGGCGATCGACTGGGACGGCCTGGCGAAGATGCTCGTCTCCGAGGAGGCCCGCAAGGAGTTCGCCAACCTCCGCCGCACCTTCGACGACGTCAACCACCAGCTCCAGACCAAGTTCTCGCAGGTAATCGTCCAATCTAGCCATCCTAGGATCTGTTTCATCTTCCCTAGATCAGGTTTGATTGAATTGGATTTTTGTTCTGGCGATTCGTAGCATCCCGGGGTACCAATCTGGTTGTGGAAATCAAGGCCATCTCCTACATTGCATATGCACCCGCGCATATACCTAAACGCGTCTCAATAGGTCGGTGAAAACCCAGGTCTTTGCACCTCCATTTCTGTAGGCATGATAAACCCAGGTCTATGCACTAGATTCTAATACCGAATCAGACAATGCCGAATGTAGTATGTTCTGGGTAAAATTTCCATTTCGCGCTAAGGCTGCCCAAATACCTTCTGATTCTGTTTTGCTTTCAATAATTTTATCTCAGTATGCTTGTTATAAGTACCAATAGAAAAAAAAATGGTACATGTGAATGGCTGATTTGCTTCTGATGCATGTAATCCAATGATTACATATTGTTTTGATGTTCATCAACAGCACTGCACATATTCATACTACACATTTACAAGCAGCATTTGCTTGCCAGTTGAAGAAGACAAGCAGCATTGTCCTTGTTAAATAGATAGTCCTCCTATTTGTTAAATGCTCATAGTCCTACTTCATTGTGGTTATATGCGTTGAGTTTGGTTGATATGCCCTCGGCAACATTGAAATCATGCGCCATCTTTTATGAATTTGTTGGACTTTTGGAGGTGATCTCAGTATTTCTTCAATTATTTTGCAGGAACCCCAGCCAATTGATTGGGAGTACTACAGAAAAGGAATTGGATCAAAAGTTGTCGATATGTACAAGGAGGCCTATGAAAGTAAGTAGTACATAATTCTCCTCTCCATCTTACTCATGTATCTACAAACTGTTGCTCTATTAAATTGCAAGCAATCTGGTTATACTGTTTTTGGGATTTACAACTTGTTATCTTTTCTTAACTTGGAATATTGATTAGTACACGAGATGCAACTTCCTTTTTCTTTGTATGGAAAGAAAGATCTATATAGTATTGTTTAAATAAAGGGTGCTTCATATGTGCGTTTGAATGTCACATATTTTTTAGATACCATAGTATTGGAAATATTTTTGGTACAAAATTTCAGCTGAAACTAGGCAGTTCTTATGCTCTTTGTTCTTTGTAAATGGGCTACTATCAATAGGCTGTGTACACAGAGCATTGCAACATTGAACTCTAACATGGGCCTATATCTAAGGCTTACCAAATGATTTAGTACTGTTTTTGCTCATAGTTGCCGGTCTTAAAGGTTTCAGATATTCTTATTGTTCTATGCACTTTTCAGCTATTTAACCACCTACTGCAATTTGAATCGTGAAAAAAATGCAGGCATAGAGATCCCCAAGTATGTTGACACTGTCACTCCTCAGTACAAGCCAAAGTTTGATGCTCTGGTGAGGATTCACTGCTCTCTTTATAACTTGTACTTCCTTATTAGTTCCGTTCCTTTGTTTACTGTCACTATATTGCTTTGACCATTGCCTCCTTCAGATATTAATGATATTTTCTGTCTTTATGATATACATAGTTGGTCGAAATGAAGGAAGCGGAAAAAGCATCACTAAAGGAATGAGAGAGGATAGAGAAGTAGATTGCTGAAATGAAGGAGATGAAGGTGAGGTCCTTTAACAGACGTGGAGCATGTTTTTTTTTTTTCACAAGTCATGCTAACATCACATCTTGCTTGTACATACAGAAAAAGATCAGCACGATGACTGCAGACGAGTACTTTGCAAAGCACCCTGAACTTAAACAGAAGTTTGACGACGAGATCCGCAACGATTATTGGGGATACTGGAGCAACTTTAACCGTTTGGCAACTTTGGTTTGGCAAAACATGGAATTTGCTAACTCTGAAATAGATATGCCAAAACAAAAAATATGCAATCTCCAATAGTTTCCCATAATGACTTGGCAAAAACGGAAAAAAAAAGGAAGGAAAAAAAAACCCCACCGCCCAGTGTTCTACCGTGAAAAAAAGGAAGGAAAAAAAAGGGCGCAGCCCAGTGTTCAACCGTGAAAAAAAGAAGGAAAAAAATTGACTCGCCCTTTTCACGGTCTCTAAATTGTCAAGTGTGGGCTTTTATTTGTAACTTTGGCAAAAATGTCAAACCCAAATGTCAAACTGTTGACCGCTAGTTTTTTAGTTTTTTTGGCAAAATTAGATATGCCAAGTCTAAATGCCAAACTGTTGGAGTTGCTCTAAGGCGCGGTGTCACCTTTCTTTCGATTATCCAATAATACATTTCGCCCCCTAAATGTGCTTAGGAGTTAATGAATTGTGTAACGCGTGGATGGGGCGTGCCAAAGTTCCAAGTAACTCGGCTGTCCTTGCACCATGGCCAGACCTCACATTTTTAGCGTCATAAGGGTATTATGATAATTTTGTTTTTCTCCTGGGTCCCACCAAACATTATGGAAATTTACTCAGGTTTTCTTTGCTGATTTGTTTGTTTTTTAACTAGAAAAAGAGTTGTTGGCATGTTGGAATACACTCCTCCATTCATCCTTCTAGGTAGAACGGATATTACATTTGTTTTTATATTTATGTCTAGATTCGGATTCGAATAAAATAGTGTCAACCATGTCAGATAGGATATGATTCGATTCCGATACGAACGGATATTACATTTGTTTTCATATTTATGTCTAGATTCGGATTCGAATAAAATAGTGTCAATCATGTCAGATAGGATATGATTCGATATTGACATCATATATATGTGATAGATATGTGATTTGAGTATTCGGATACGGTATCGGATGTTGATGTCCGGACGTTGACACGGATCGATCAAAATCCCTCTAAACGGATTCGGTATCGAATACGGTCGGAAAATATCTAAACGGATTCGGTATCGAATACGGTCGGAAAATATCCGTACCGTTTTCACCCGTACTGGGCCAAGCTATGTGAGGCTGTGAGTCATCTGAAGCCTGAATCTGTTGTGTTATCTATCAGTTGTCAGGTCACTGCAAGAGCATTTTTCCCTGTGCCCTTCGTAAGCAAGACAACCCCCTTGGCCTCGTGGACTAATTCTGTGGTTGATGTGCAGCCGAGTGACCTAATAACGCTGGTCGGTGCCATGAAATGTCATATAGCACATGTGTACTGAAAGTTGAGCCAGATATTTGTTAAGGCGCTCAGTCCAGTGGTCGGCAGATTTATCCAGGACGTTTGTGACGGACAGGTTTTGGTTCAGTAACTGAGGTCGTGCAGCGCCGACGACCCGATTGCCATTTTTCTCGTGGCAAGATGAAAGTCGAAAAGCTACCATTGAGTTTATCAATTGCATCAACATCTTTTGGCTTCCAACCTTTCGCAGAGCTGAAATCGATCAAACTTGGTCTGTCTGTACTCCAGAATTATATCCTGAAAATTGTCATCCAAAGATTCCAAATAGTGGTTTTCCTGTGGTCGGCAAAATTTAGCATAATGTGGTGGCTGCGAGGACAAACCCAAGAAAAGGTTCGGTTGTTCCACAGTTGGTGCGACTGCAGACGCCAACAGCCGGGCCCAAATTACGTACTACTCGAAAGCTGCATCTCGAGGAAGGAAATGTATATTTCAGTGGACGTGGAACAGCTGACCACGGAATGGATGGCTGAGCGAAGCCACCGTCACGAACTGGGAGAAAACAAGTAAACAACCCAACCCTTCTCTATGAACTGGAGCTCAGCAGTTAGGCTCTCTGTTCTTTTAACTGCTGGTATACATATGGTTTCGTCTAGCTAGACAGGGACCTGTGAAGAAACTGGAGCCAGGCTCTGCAAAGCCTCTGTTTTTCTTTTTACCAATAAAAAAACAGGTTTGCACCGACGCATCCGTCGTTTGATGTTTAGCTCTTTTGGGGCTGGATTAAGATAATGGTGTCTATGTTCAACTAATAAAGGTAATGTAACAATTTTTAGATACCCCATGGTTTCAAATTACAAGACGTTTTGACTTTTTTTTCTTCTAAATTCTTAGCTTTTACTATACATCTAGATATATTGTTATGTTTAGATACATGGCTAATGCTATAAATATAGAAATACCAAAACATCTTATAATTTAGGATAAATGAAGTAGTAACCAGTACTCCATATACTCAATATAAGACTAGGATATGATGTTGAGAGCCATTTCCAGATTATAATACATATGCTGTATATGGACAGTAACCAGTGGGTTTTGTATTCCATGCCACAAGGAAATTATGCAAATATTGTGTTTTTTTTTAATGTTGTTTAGCCAAGTTCTCAAGCCACATAGAAACTGATTTTTACTTCATTGTTCTCTTTCTGAAGGAAGCTACACATGCGGGCATTATTCTTGACTTGGCAGAACGGCTAGATTTTCTTTTGGTATTTATTCACAAGAATAATGCTATTTTAGGCGGCGTGCCATTTGACAGTTTGACACTTATGATGACTTTTTTATTTTAAGATTTGCTGGTTTAATCTATTGAAGATTTTCACAAGATTAAGGTGTGCATGTGTATACACGTGTGAGCATTTAAATAGATAACGGAGTCTGAAAGCCTATCCAAAGTTGGTGGTGAATTTGGGCTCTCCCTCTAGGAGAACAAAATGAGCTCCAAGAGCACCATACATCTCTGAACTTCACAAAATGGGCTCTGCCTCTAGGCCTGATAGTTGGTGCCGAAGCTCAACCAAAGGGACAGTGGTCAGAACTTAGTGCAAGGCTAAGCAGGGATTGTAGATTGTAACTTTTACAAATCACAAACTGAAACAGAAAAGGAACATCTATCAGATTACAACAATCTGCCTTGTGGATTGTTAGATATGTTATTTTCTCCGGCTGCTGAACAAAATGAGCTCCATGAGCATCATACTACTCTCTGAACTTCACTAGAGCTAGGCCTGAAAGTTGAAGCCGGAGCTCAACCAAAAGGTCATTTATCGGAAGTTGCAACTTAGTGCAGGGCTAAGCAGGGATTTTGGATAGTAACATCTACAAATCACAAACTCTAACTAAAAAGGAACATTTATCTGACTGCGACAATCTGCCTTGTGGATTGTTTGATATGTTATCTGTTTATTCATATCCAAAGAGATGAAAAGAAAACAAGGTACCCATAATTCTCTCAGCACTTTATTAACTTGGCTTCAGGAAAGCAGGGTACACACCTGGACAAGGTTACACTTTTCTTTCCACAGCACACGCACAACATACACACTGTGCTACCGCACGCTCCACACATCACTTGACCGACCGAAGCTACTGCTACTACAATAATGACGCCAGTCGCCGGTGCTCTCCTTCTCCGTTCAACTTAAACTCCGGAGCTAGGAAGAGTTGAGTATCGGCCGGGCAGTCGGCCGGCGGACGAGAGGGACGAGATGGGCGGCCTAGGCGTTGCTCCGGAAGGAGCCGTATCCTCTGGCGCTGGCGCGGAGGACGATCTGGTGGTACAGCGCCGCGATCGCTGCGCCCACGAACGGACCCACCCAGAAGATCCACTGCGCCAATGATCAAAATTGTGTACATGTCAGTTTCCAACCCAGGACAACTAATCGATGAAACCATAGCCAAGAGCTTATGCCTGCCAGTGCCAGCTGCTGCAATCTTGCCAAAATAAATGTAATACCTGGTCGCTCCAGGCCTTGCTGTTGTTGTACACGACGGCGGCGCCGAGGCTCCTCGCCGGGTTGATCCCCGTGCCGGTGATCGGGATCGTCGCCAGGTGCACCAGGAACACAGCGAACCCAATCGGAAGCGGCGCCAACACCTGACCATTTCGTTCGTCACTTGGTCAATACGGAGACAAAAACGTGCAAGATGACCCAGCTCAAAGGAGTGTGCAGCAAAGCAATTACCGGGACGTGGGAGTCGCGGGCGTTGCGCTTGGGGTCGGTGGCGGAGAAGACGGTGTACACGAGCACGAAGGTGCCGATGATCTCGGCGGCGAGCCCCGTGCCGGTGGAGTACCCGGGACTGACCTCGTTGGCGCCGCCGCCGTAGCGCGCGTAGAATCCGCTCTGGAAGCCCTTGACGAGCGCGACGCCGCAGATGGCGCCGAGGCTCTGCGCGACCATGTACAGCAGCGCGCGCACCAGCGAGACCTTCCGCGCCAAGAAGAGGCCGAACGTGACGGCCGGGTTGATGTGGCCACCGGAGATGCCGGCGGTGCAGTAGACGAGGATGAAGATCATGCCGCCGAACGCCCACGCAATGCCGAGGATGCCCACGCCGCCGCACGCCGCGTCCGCCCCTGACGCCGACGCGTCCGTCTGGTGCTTGTACCCGATCACGGTGGCCACCGTGATGTACAGGAACAGCAGCGTGGCCACGAACTCGGCGATCACGGCGCGGTACAGGGACCACGTGCCGAGCTCGTCGATGTCAATCAGCGGTGCCGGCGGAGGGTCCGCGTAGTCACGGACACCACCGGCCTCCAGAGTGGACACGTCCACCTCCTTGCCCATCTGACTGAGCTGCTGTACAAGCTTTTGAGTTGTGGGCTAGCTTGCAATTGCAAGGGAGCAGAGCAGAGTTGATTGAGAAGCTGTGTTTGCTTGCTTGTGTTGTTGTTTTAGGGCTGTCATGGAGGGTATTTATAGGGGTTTATGGAGGAGGGCATCCATGAAGGTTTAAGCTGTAATGTATTTTTTTTAAAAAATGGAAATTTTTGGTGTCATGGGTAGGTTTTTCTCGTGGGGCAGAGAAGGTTTCCTTGTTTAGCTATTGATGTGCATGTCTTGCAAGTTCATACTTCCCGCTGGACACGTCAACGAAGTAAGGAACCATCTCAAAACTCATTGTTTGAGTTTCAGCGCAGTATATGAAATATAAAGTATGTGAACTATGCATATATATGTCATATAATAATGCGCAATTAATGAATCCCTCATTTTTGTTTTCCCCGAACTTTATGTAAAATGTAGCAGGAATGTGGATTTTACTGTATAGCGGAGAGAAAGGCACTCTCATATTAATGGTTCACCTTTACTAGGAAACTCTAATGCACCATTTGGAATGTAATATTATTGTTTTCTTTTACATGATGTACATGGGATTCTACAGATTTTTACATTTATTTGAAGAATGTTAAGTGTAGGTTACCAATTCAATATAGCAAGTCAGACATGATTTAGATTCTGAAAAACAGAGCGCTCGATCAGAATATTAAACATACCATACAGAATGCAAAATCCAATAATATTGTGTTTTAAATAAATATTCGAGTAGTATTCCATTGTTAGGTTGTGAACTCTTGTAACTGTGCTGAATTTTCACTGTTTCTCAGTTCTGCAAATTCTGTTTCTGACCAAATAATTTGGACTCCGCGCGTACCCAGGGCCACGAAATTATTTAGGTAGTACCAAAGAATGCTATAGATTTGCTACTGGTTCACTTTACAAAATGCATGTTACGATTTCAAGCTCGAATGCACACGTGTTTAATTCTTTCTCACTAATCTAGCTAGATGCTTTTTTTCGTTTGCTTTCTGTATGATGAATATGGCATCGGCGGCAATGTACACTATTTTGCATACCTTTTGCAGCAAGGCCCAACATAATGTGTACAGTACCACTTAATCTATATATAGTTCTATATGTATGGTCGTATTATTGAAAAATACACCTCCCATATGTTCCATGCCTTTCTCGAACTCTCTTGCGTTTTTTTTTTTCATAATGCCGGATAAGGTTATGGTATATCCAAATAAAATAAGTAAATAAATAAAGAAGCAGTTAGTAGTTCCCTTATAATTGATCGATCAGCTGGCTCCCTCCTAATAAATAGACCAGAAAAAAAATGAAATAAAAGGAAGCATGATTGCTTGTTTTTTTTGGCGCATTGAGCCGCCCTGCACCGACCTCCACTCCCACCGTCACACTCAACACTGACGACATCGACATCACACTCAGCAGCCATCTCCATCCCGGCCCCCGGGCCCACCACCAGCGTCATTTCGGCTCATCCTGTGGCCAGGGCTGGCTCGCCCTGCAGCCTCCCGATGGAATAATACACATAATTAATTAGGTCACAATCACAGAGAGAGTAGAATAAACAAGGACAAAGAAAAGCTTAGCCACACTAGGTAGCTAGCTAATGACACTGATCAACGTTAAGTTGGGCAGTGCTGTCCATCGTACTCTTCGTACCGGTGGTTGAATCTCGTCCACGAAAGTGATCACGCCGGCCGGACAAAACAATATTCAAAACGCTTGAATTGTCGCCACTATATAATGGAAAATCGATCATGCATGGTCTGTGCTAATATATATTATACTCCCTCCGTTTTAATTTATAATTCGTTTAACTTTTTTGACCCTAACTTTAACCACTCGTCTTATTCAAAAAGTTTATGCAAACATAGTCAAATTTAAATCATTCATGTAGACTATTTATTAAATAAGTAAGCCACATAAAAAAAATAATATTTTGTATAAAAATTTGAATAAGACGAGTGATCAAATTTAGGGTTGAAAAAGTTAAACGAACTATAATTTAGAACGGATTAAGTACGTGCGTGTGGCTACGGATTCTTGACAGGAAATGTTTGGCCGAACTAGCTAGATCCATGACGATCGATCGAGTTTGAGGGGGTGAAAAAGCCACGCATGCATGCCTGCGTGCGCCGACCAAAAGCATGAGAATCTGAGGCGAATTAGTCACATGACATGACCGGCAACTGAGCAAAAGTTGCAGCGACGGCCGACGAGTCCGTGTTGATTGGATTATTTGGATCCAATATTCCGCGTGTATCCAACGGCTCTCGTATGTCGATGGATTGAACAGCCCATGGTTTCATGTATGCATCCTTCTCGTGGATGGGGCAGCATGGGAATTCCTACGCATTTCTTGCTTGTGTCCTGGCCCCGGATGCCAGATATGCTTGCTTGCTCCATGTGCACCTACGTGGCACATTCATGTTCTTAAGTGTGCTTGTTTGCATTGCTACAGTCGTGCGCCGCCCAAGCGCTTCAATCATCGTAATAGTGCGTGAAGCCAGATGCTTGCTTGCTCCATGTGCACCTACAAGGACAAGGATGCTCATGGGCACTTCCCACAGAGATATTAGCTAGAAGTCACTGACCTCATCATCAATAGAGACGGAGAGAAAACAGACGCCCAACTTGATGGATCAAGAGTTAGAGGTGCCAAATATGCAACATGTAGTATACCTGACGATCCAATCACCGATGCTTTTTCATCAATTTAGATGTATTTTGGTCTGATTCGGAATGTTGGATCTTGGGTCTACAACATGTCCAAAGTTTTAGGGTCCTGCAGCGGATTTGGCATGAGGATTATATGTTTGATGATGCTACATCCATCCGCAGCATCGACTGTAGCGATCAAAGCCACTAGAGAAGAAGATGATGGAACGATTTAGATAAAATAATAGTTATTTTTTATTTTAGAATTTTTTTATGTAATTTAGCGATGTACAATTGATGAGTTTTAATATAATCCCCTTCTCTTCTCTTCCGTAAAAAAAGCAGTGCGCCATCATTTTTTTTGCGAATTATACACAAGTACAGACACAGACACTCAACACGCACGTACATTCACCCGTATGAACACACATACGCAAACTCTATCCGTATGAACACCTCCGAAAGACTGTGTTGACACATCTCGAGATTCACGAAGTCACACATGCGCCTCGTTAAGACTGTGCCGTCACATCTCGAGATTCAAGAAGTCGCACAGACGTCTCGTTGTCGACGAGAACATCGCCTACCACTGAAAGCACAAACACCGTTAAATCCTAGAATAAATCCAGAAAAAATATGAGCACCCGTTAAATCCTAGAATAAATTCAGAAAAATGTGAGCATCCGTTAAATCTTAAAATAAATCCAGAAAAATGTGAGCACCCGTGCCAAGTCAAGGACTTAAACCTGGATAGGTAGGTTCCACCATAAGGAACCCAACTAATTTACTTAGCTAATTAACCCAATAACTGATTACTGCGCTCAGTTATTTCTAGAAATCATGAAGGGTTAATTAGCACGGCCTTATTACTTTTAAGCATGCAAGGCACTAGCTCTCTCTGTTGTAATACATATAGTTAGCTTTTCAATGGAACATAAGAAATAGCAGCAAGTTAGCAAACTAGTACTAGGCTCCTCGTCATTTAAAAAAGAAAAGGGTTCTTGCAACCTCCCAAAACGAAAGGATCAGACGAGTCCAGACGACTTTTCTGTTGGATTCTTATGAGGAGTTAGCGGAGCAGTTGAAGCTTGTGAAGTGTAGCGTGATGCATGACCCGGATCTTTTTCTGTTTCCTGGCCATCTTCAACCGCTCTGTCGCTTCCAATGGATTGGTAGCTTATGCTAGTAATTAGTTATATATGGCCGCTCGGCCGCTGGTTAGCTCTGTACTAGCAATGCAGTTAGTTTCCACGGATCACTACCAAATAAAGAAGGTACTCTACCTGTAAAGATGATATTGGAGGGCCCTTGCTGACGAGCGTCTTACTGGAGAAGGGTCAATTTCACAAATTCCCCTGCAGCCTCATCGCTCCCCGTTCACTGTTCTTTGCTGCTATTGTATCCTACCAGGGTTTCGTAAAAAGAAAAGAAAGAAGTTGTCCGACAAATTCATGTGTTGTACTATATCTTCTTGTCAAAAATAAAGGCAAATATTAGGCTCGGCAGCATCCCTCATATGCAGAGGTATAAGAAATGTTAAGATACGGCACCGACAAAGAACAGTGAATGGGTAACTCAAAACAAGGTGAAAACATTAATAAAAAATCGAGAGGATCTTTTTGGCAAATTCATATCCTCACATCACAGCAAACCACATGATCTTATTCGGGTAACTCGAAATATTATTCTCAAGTTAAGACCAGCCACACCAGCACGCATTCTTAATCAGATAGCTGGTATAAACACGAAAAAATCATCTTAGAAGAAAAGCCACTGGAACCTCCCTTGTCCTTCCCAGAATAAAAAGTCTGTGTAATAAACAGGTATACTTCTGTATGATGCTCGTGCCAAGGCTTCCGGGGCGAGGAAAACACCATGCGAAGCTGCTCACAGAATGATGCCAATGTCCATATGTTCACTGCTGCAAGAATCTGTTCAGTGCCGTCACATCCAGTGCTGAAAATTCATTCACAGCAGCAAGAACCGCAAGCCCCAGCTTAATCGCATCATCGTTACTTGGTGCCTGTAGCATTTGCACATCACATGACTATGCGTTCATTATTAGGATTGAGAGGAGAGGAAGTGAACTACCTCAATGTTTAGGGGAAGAACAGGGTCATGGAGAGAGAGCCTCAGCAGGAACCACCCACCATATCCTGAAACCCTTACCTGTGTATAGTAGTATGACATAAGATAAGCAGAAATCCAGCTTTCTCACAGAAGAAAAAATATAAATCAAGATCTATATTAATGTTTCGAAAAACAAAGCAAAGAATATGGACATACACCCTCGTAGTTCTTGGGGGCTTTATGAAGATTTGGATCTTTGCTGATTGCATTCTCTATATGTCTCAAAACTGATTCTCCATAGTCACGGAAGGACCTGTAGAGATATCAAATCACAAATCTTTAAAATCTTCACAGGACTTCACTAGTCATAGCTCAATCCTGTATGACCCACTGTTATAACATGTCAAACAAAAGGGGTAAAGAATTTAATCGAGTTACCGTCACCCCACCCCAATCCTATTTTACCTATGATGACCCGTTGTTTTATAGTCTTATAATAAAGCTAAACATTGTTGTACAATAGCCACCTCCAACATCCAAAAAGGAATCTACGTTACCAGGAGTAAACTGATGCCCCCAATCATATTTTCACATTGCAGCTCATTTCCCTAATTAAACTTGGATGTTTTCATAAGCC